>LNAC01000466.1:1103740-1239817 GCA_002007465.1 Ailurus styani
GGGGCGGCACGACCGGAGGCGGGGGGGGCCCAGGGCAGCGGGTTACATAACCACCGACCGGCGGCACATGGCGGCGGAGAGGCGTTGCGGGAACCACCCCCCGCGCCTTCCGCGACGCCGGCCCGGCCCGCACGCCGCGCAGGACTGCCGGGCCCGCGGCGTGTCCTGGGCGCAGTGCTTCGGGGCGGTGGAGACCTTGGCGGGCCTGGCCCCGGGCGAGCCTGCCGGGCGGTGGAGCCGGTCTTCCGTCGGCGTGTGCTCCACATGCTCCTGGGCCTGGCCTCGGGTGAGTCCGGGCGCGGGAGGGGTCGGGGCGGGAGTGGAGAGTGCGGCGAATTGGTCAGCGCGCCTCGGGGTGCCTGTTAATTCGCCTGGCCGGTCTCTCCTGGAACTTGAGGACGATCACTTTTGTTACTACTTGACTGCTGGGCTGGGGGGGAGGTTGGTTGGTTCTCAGCGCCAACGAGGTCCGTGCTCGCTGCTACCTTTTTTTCAAATACTGTTTGAGAAGTATGTGGAATAACCTGGGCCCTTTAGGGTAGAATATAGATAGGCCTTTTGGAAACTTTAAACTTCCGTTTATTCTCAAAATATCCTAAAGAATCGGTAGATTTTGAGAACCTTTCGTGAGCTTTGACCGACTGGGTTGGAGACCAGGGATGACAAGCGCAGGTCAGGTTAATGCTGGAGGGATGCTCCAAGTCCGTTAAACGCTATGGGAAGTGTGCATTCTCTCCGTTACTGTAATTTTTGATCCAGTTTTTCAGTAACCTATCAAAGCGTCACCAGGTCGCAAAACAGCCAAAATTATTTTAAAATAAATTTTTAAAAGATTCTTCTGTAGCAATTTGGGGATGGGCACATCTTCATTTAAAAGAAGCAAAACATTGTTCCTTTCTCAAGTGCTGACCATGAAAATTTTCAGCGCCTCCTAATTTTTCTTCAGAACGAAGTCTAACTCTCCTAGGTTAGGCCAGCAGTTTCCACAATAAGTCTCTTCTGCTTTCCAGACTCAACTACTCACATATTTATGCTCTGCCTATTCCAGAATCCTCCCCATCCCCGGGCCCATTTTTCTTGAAGATGTACCTCGGTGTCCTTTGCTCATGGCCTTCAGCCTGGATCTGAAATTTCAAATCCTCTTCAGCTTAAATGCCATGTTTTCTAGTCATTCTTCATTTCCCTTTATCCCACATCATTTATAGTGTTGTAGCATTTATTTGTGTCTGATATTCTAAGGGTTGATAATGTATCTCCTTCTGGAAGGTAAACTCTTTGAGGTCAGCAAGTGGGTCATCCTAGTGCCCTAGCATTCCCTGCCCAGCGCAATGTTTTAAAAGTACTAGGAGATTAATAAATGTTTGAAAGAGCAGCTACTAAAAGAAGTTTAACCTCAGTAGCTTATTAGTAGACATTTAGAAGTTTCTGAGAGGGTGTTATAGCTCCCACCAGACTCCTCCGTGGCGGGAATTAGAAGTTTAGAAGTTTCTGAGTCCACTAACAGCTTACATGTACATCATAATTTGTAGTCTTTTTAAGAGTCACAAAGAAAGTAAAAATGCATATAGAATGTTCTGTAGAAATGTTTGTTCAATATTGTTACAATGTAATTATTGAACAACTAGATGAGGGTTTTTTTGTGGTTTTTTATTGTTTTTTGTTGTTGTTGTTGTTTTTTCTGTGGTGGAATTCAGCTGCTTTTGAGGATGTGTGTATTTCCCGCAGAACTGATTTGTGGTATTCTGTTATAAAAGCTTTCCTAGTAGTTCTGTGAATTTTGTTTTGCATCTTAGTGCTGAGACCATATATATTTAAAAATAAGTTGGACCCCAAACTCTGGCCAGTATTGAGTTTTTTTTTTTTGAGATTTTTGTTTTTAATAGACTTTATTTTTTAGAGCAGTTTCAGGCTCACAGCAGAGTTGAGTGGTAGGTACAGAGAGCCGTAGATTATACTTTCCCCGCTCCCACTCATGCATGGCTTCTTCCCCCCATTATCAACATTCCTCACTAGAGTAGAACATTTATTACAATTATTGAACCTTCACGGACACATCATTTTTACCAAAGTTCATAGTTTACATTAGGGTTCAGTCTTGGTGGTGTACATTCTGTGGTTTGGATAGATGTATAATGACATGTGTCTACCGTTATAGTGTTATCAGAGTACTTTCACAGCCCTAGAAAGCCTCTGTACTTTGCCTAGTCATCCCTCACTTACTGCTAAACCCTGGCAACCACTGGTGTGTTCTTACTGTCTCAGTAGTTTTGATTTTTCCAGAATTGTTTTGTCGTTGGAATCATGCAGTTATGTAACCTTTTCATATTAGCTTTTTTCACTCAGTAATAATTCTAATTCCTCCATGTCTTTTCATGGCTTGATAGTTCATTTCTTCTTTAAAGTGTTTGTTTTAAGTAATCTCTATTGGCAGTGTCAGGAACCTGAGATCAAGAGTCACATGTTCTCCTGTCTGAGCCAGCCAGGGGTCCCTCGCTCATTTCTTTTTAGAACTGAGTGAATATTACATTGCCTAGACATTCTACCATTTATTTAGCCATTCACCTACAAAAGGACAAGTTAGTTGTCTACAGATTTTAATAGTTATGAGGAAAAGCTGTGATAACATCTGTGTGCAGTTTTTTGTGTGGACATGTTTTCAACTCCTTTGGGTAAATACCAAGGAGTGTGATTGCTGGATTGTATGGTAAGAATGTTTAGTTCTGAAAGAAACTGCCAAACTATCTTCCAGAGTGGCCGTACCGTTTTGGATTCCCACCAGCAGTGAAGGAGAGTTCCTGTTGCTCCACATCCTCACCAGCATTTGGTGGTGTCAGTGTTCCGGATTTGGGCCATTCTAAAAGGTGTGCAGTGGTGTCTCATTGCTTTGATATGCATTTCTCTGATGACTTATGAAACGGAGCTTCTCATGTGCTTATTTGCTATCTGTATATCTTCTTAGTGAGTGTTTGCTAAGGTCTTTGGCCATTTTTTAATTGGGTCATTTGTTTCTTGTTGGCTTTTAAGAATACTGAGTTTTTAAAAATTGATTTTATTGTTTAACATGTCTATTTCTATTCCCTGTGATTATCTTTGCTGTCCTAATTTACCATGTTTTGGATCTGTTGGTTGCAAGGCATTGAAACTCTGGAATTCACAGGAACAAGACATGATTTTTGCTTTTTAGGGATTCATACTATGGGGGGAAGACAGACAAACACAAGAAACAAATTTCAAAAATAATATTTATGACTGCTAACCTAAAAGTGGAAAGGAGTGAGCTCAGAGATAAGATTAAGTGGGAAAGGATGGGTCTACCCAGACCACACTGGGAATTTAGTTTTTGATGGATGGGGTTTTGATATGTAGAGATGAAAGGGGGAACAGCATAAAAGAATGAAAGTGCTGGGCAGTAGCAAACTTCTGATGGATTTGGGAGACAGCCCTGTAGAGATGGTCTGGAGCTGCCATTCACTGCCTGTGGCTGAGGATGTTGGTTTTTATATGCAGTAGGGAATCATTGAAGGGTTTTGAGAAGGGAATGACATAATCCATCTGTGGTTTATCAAGAAGATGAACAACATTTTTATTTCATTGGCAGCCAGCACAGTGTCCTGCTCTGCCACCTAGACCTTGAGAAGGATTGAAACTTTCAGAGGTTGCTGGTGTTGGCATGTCATAAAGGCTGGGACTCTACTCAGTTTTGTATAAAACTGAGCAGAACTGCTTAATGTGTATTTGTGAACATACATGTCTATGTGAGATGTTCTTTTTAATAGTATAATTTTTCAGAAGGTCTTTTCAATGTGCTGAAAATGTTAAAATTCATACTGTATATTATGATTTGAAAGGTATTAAAGCCAGTTTTTGCCCTGTGGATTCAAAGGCTAACTTGTGAATTCGAAAAACTTTATCTTTCATTCACTGGACTTTTTTTTTTAAACTCTTTTGTGCCAGGCATCATGATAAGCTAAGGATTGGAGAGATAGGTATTCACATTTTCTAGAAGCTTGGGTGTGACATGAAGACAGAGTAGAGAAGTACAACAGTTACGTGTATTAGTAAGTGGTAGAACCTGGACTTAAAGCCATTTTAAGTCAAAGTTTGCCTTTTCTAGTACTCTGGATGGAATCTGCGATTATTGTTCAACTTGCTGTTTCTCAGACAGAGAAGAAGCTCTGGTTCTAAGAGCTTTGAGAAATTCTTTCTCCTCTTGAAGCAGGCATCAGTTTGAGAACACTGCTCTAATTCCAGAGGAACTAAAGGGATAAATTCCTTTAGTTATGTAGAAGCTAAGTCTAATTAACTTGCAGGACCAAAAAGTGAATTATAATTGTTATCCCAATCCTAAGAAATAATTGAATAAAGAAGGGAGATGGGGGGCGCCTGGGTGGCTCAGTGGGTTAAAGCCGCTGCCTTCGGCTCAGGTCATGATCCCAGGGTCCTGGGATCGAGGCCCACATCGGGCTCTCTGCTCAGCAGGGAGCCTGCTTCCTCCTCTCTCCTCTCTCTCTGCCTGCCTCTCTGCCTACTTGTAATCTCTCTCTCAGTGTCAAATGAATAAATAAAATCTTAAAAAAAAAAAAAAAAGAAGGGAGATGGGGAGATGAAGATAGAGGAGCACTTAGGAGGAAGCTATGACTTTAGCATTTTATTTTCTGCGGTTGAGCATTATACCATGTGATAAGCATTTAGTATTTGTTGAATCAATTAAGAAATAGATTCAATTGATAAATTGATTATCCATTGAATGTGAGAGATTAAACAGGATCACTGAGGAGGTTAGCAGCTTCAAGGATTCAAAGTTCTAGAGTCTTTAGATTTAATTTCTAAGTTTCTAAGGATAGCACTAACATCGTTATGTTAACCTTTTGTGGAAATACTGTGTACTTGGGTTTGCTGTAAAGAAGCAACTATTGGATGTGCTTGGTACATGGTGTTAAAGTGGCTGCACACCATCTTGTTACCGGCCTGATGTGGAAGGCATCAGCTACAGCAGAAGTGACAGAGCTTTGGAGATAGAGGGCTGACCCTGGATGTACTTGTACAGAAGTCTGTTTGTGTTACAGAACTGTGACTGGGCCTAGCAGAGAGAAAATCATGGATCAGTTTAGGACAAGTAATTTAACAGGGAAGTTGGACCACAAGTGTGCCTGAGAACCAGGTAGCAGGCCTCTCCCCCTGAAGAGAAGCACAACCTGCCCTAACCACATCTGCTGACCAAGGAGTGCTGCAAAGCTTCAGCTCCAGTGGAGACGGCATCAGGTCTCTTCTAACAAGCAGGCCAGAGCACACCTAGTTAAAATTCGCCACACTCTGGCCAATGGTCCAAACACTGCCCATTGCAGGCAAGGAGAAACTCTGCAGAGGACTGACCTGAGGGAAAGAGCAGCCAAAACACAGCAGCACGGTGCATGCAGCATACTCCAGGACACTGCCTGAAGTGCCAGGCCATGGATGGTATATGGCTTCTTCTTAATAAAGCCATTACTCTCAGGATCAGGAAATATAACAGGCCTTCCTAATATACTGAAGACAGAGACTTAGACAAAATGCCAAGATGGAGGAATTCATCCCAAAAGAAAAGGTCATGGCCATGGATCTAATCAAAACAGATAGAAGTAATAGGCCTGAGCCAGAATTTAAAGCAACAGTCATAAGGATACTACTTGAGAAAAGCATAGAAGACACCAGCGAGTCCCTTATTGTAGAGATAAGAGACCTAAAAACTAGGCCAAAATAAAAAAATGCTTTAACCAAGATTTGAAACTGACTAGATGTAATGACCACAAGGATAGAAGAAGCAGAGGAGTAAGTGATGTAGAAGATAAAATTATGGAGAATAATGAGGCTGAAAAGAAGATGGAAAGGATACTATTGAATCATGAATGTAAACCTGGGAACTCAGTGACTCCATAAAATGTAATAATATTCATATCATAGGAGTCTCAGAAGAAGAAGAAGAGAGGGCAGAGGGGGCAGAAGGTTTATTTGAGGAAATTATAGCCAAAAACTTTCCTAATCTGGGAAAGGAAACAGACCTCCAAATCCAGGAGGCACAGAGGCACAGAGAACAAAATCAACAAAAGCAGGCCAACACCAAGACACATTGTAGTTAAACTTGCAAAATATAAAGATAAAACATCCTAAAAGCAGCAAGAGAAAAGAAGTTCCTAACTTACAAGGGAAGACGAATCAGATTAGCAGCAGATCTCACCACAGAAGTTTGGCGGGACAGAACAAAGTGGCATGATGTGTGTTCAGCCTGCTGACTGGGAAAAATAGATAGCCAGGAATACTCTATCAAGCAAGGCTGCCATTCAGAATAGGAGAGATAAAGAGTTTCCCAGACAAACAATAACTAAAGGAGTTCATAACCACTGAACCAGCCCTGCAAGAAATATTAAAGGGGAGTCTTTCAATGGGAAAGAAAAACCCAAAGCAACAAAGACTAGAACATTAAATATCCAGAAACAAAGACTTAACAAGTAGTACAATAACACTAAGTTGGTATCTTTCAATAATTACTCAGTATATGTGGACTAAATTCTCTGGTCAAAGGACATAGGGTATCAGGATGGATAAAAAAAACAAGACCCATCTATATGCTGTCTGCAAGAGACTCATCTGAGACCAAAAGACACCTGCAGATTGAAAGTGAGGGGATGGAGAACCATTTCTTATTGCTAATGGACATCAAAAGAAAGCCAGGGTAGCCATCCTTAGATCAGACAAACTAGATTTTAAACCAGTGGTTGTAACGAGAGGTGAAGAAAGGCACTACATCATAATAAAGGGGTCTATCCAACAAGAATATCTAACAATTGTCAATATTTATGCCCCCAACTTGGGAGCCCCCAGATATTTAAAACAATTCATAACAAACATAGAGGAACCATAATAGTGGGGGGACTTTTAACACCCCACTTACAGCAGTGGACTGATCTTCAAAGCAGAAAATCAACAAAGAAACAACGGCTCTGAATACTACACTGGACCAGATGGACTTAACAAATATATTCAGAACATTTCCTCCCAAAGCAGGAGAATACACATTCTTTTTGAGTGCACACGGGACATTGTCTAGAATAGATCACATGCTAGGTCACAAATCATGCTTCAACAAGTACAAAAAGATTGAGATCATGGGTGCCTGGCTGGCTCAGTCGGTTAAGCATCCGACTTTTGATCTCAGCTCAAGTCTTGATCTCAGGGTCTTGAGATCGAGCCCTGTACTGGGCGTGGAGCCTACTTAAAATTCTCTCTCCCTTTCCCCCTGCCCCTCCACCCTGACTTGTGCGCGCGTGCTCTCTCTCTCTCTCTCTCTTTCTAATAAAAAAAAAAAAAATGAGATCATACCGTGGGTATTGTCCATCACAATGCTGTCTTTTTTTTTTTTTTTTTTTAAGTAGGCTGTCTGCCCAACATGGGGTTTAAACTCACGACCCTGAGATCAAGAGGCACACCAACTGAGCCAGCCAGGCACCTCTCCAATCACAGCAGTAAGAAACTCGAAGAAATCCACAAGAAAAAAACTGGAGAGACCACAAATACATGGAGGTTAAAGAGCATCTTACTAAAGAATGAATGGGTCAACCAGGAAATTAAAGAAGAAACAAAAAAATACACATGGATACAGTGTACTTGGAATCTCTTAAAACTTAAAAACATAAAAGGGTGGTTGAGCCCACAGTCCCTACAGCTCTGGGTTCTGTTTCTGATGGGTTAGTGCAAACTATTGAATTTATTTTGATGTAAGGTAACAGTAGTAAAAATCTACCCACTGGTAAATTCAAGATAGCAAATGTTTCACAAAACATTTTGCTTCCTTTTATTTTATTTTACGAGGTTCTGCCCCAGATATGGGGTTAGAACTCACAACCCCAAGGTCAAGAGTCACATATTCTACTGATTGTGTCTGCCAGGCACCCTTACTTCCTTTTGTTTTAGATTAATTGTGGGTTTATAAATTTTACCTTTAAGGTTTTCCTTCAAATTAGTTTGTTCTTTTACAATTAAAAAATTCTTTTATTTTGGAATATAGTGATTAAGTCAAATGGCTTTATGCACCCTCTGAGATCATGATTCTTGTCCCTTGAGTTCTCTTTCTAGACCATTGAGTACCCCCTATCCTGAAAGTTTTTATTCCCATATGTCAGTTTTCACCTCACAATCATTATCTTTTAGGGTTAGCCATTGAAGCTGTTTTCCCCCCCTCAAAAAAGTGTTGTATGCTGTGCTTATCAGAATGATAGTACCAGGGATACAAAGATGAGACAAGGTGCCTGAAACTCTAGGACAGACATGGTGTCAGTTTTACCTGAAGATTTAAAGTCTAATTAATGCCCAGTACATGGAAGTTGCTTCATAGATTGTAGCTTCCTTCCCCTCACCACTCATTTTCGGGTGGGGGTGCCTTCAGATCTTTTATCCATCTATGACTTCCCATTTCTCTATCATACTGAGGAGTTTTTTTTCTTTCCCAGCCAGGGATGGCTAAATTATCTCAGGACATTATTATAAGTTTGTAGTTTTCCATCTGGTATCATTTTCACAGTGATTTGAAATGTTATTTTTGTCATAAGTGAAACAGTTCAGTCTCTGGTCTCTTGCTTTTTCATTGATCTATTTCTCCGTGTTGATTTTTTTTAATCTCACAGAACCAGCTTTTTGTTTCATGTATTATTTTTAACTGATTTTTCTGTTTTGTTTCATTAACTTCACTTCTTTCATTCTTTTTTTCTGTTGAAGCTGGGTTTAATTTGTTGCTTTTCTAGTTTCTAAAGCTGGAAGCTTAGGTTACTGATATGAGAGCTTATGGCTGTTTAGTGCTATGAATTTCCCTCTAAGTACTGCTTTAGGCTGTATCACACAAATTTGGGTAGGTCATGTTTTCATTTTCATTCAGTTCAAAATACTCTTCTTCCTGAAGGAACTTCTTTAACATTGCTTGTACTGCATATCTGCTGGTGACTGTCTTTTTCATTCTTGTATGTCTGAAAGGTCTTTATTTTGCCTTCATTTTTAAGTGATATTTTCACAGGGGATAGAATTCTATGTTGACAGCTTTTTTTTTTCTTTCATAACTTAAAATATATTGTTTCACTGTCTTCTGGCTTGCATTGTTTTCCACGAGAAGTCTCTTGTTCTTGTTCTCTTTTTGCAGTGTGATACTTGTAAGATTTTCTCTTTGTCCCTTGCATATGATATATTTTGTTCCAGTTTTAGCATATGTACTGCTGAAGCGAGCACAAGTATGTTGTATTTTGGTGGCGTTTCTTCATGTTTCTTGTGCTTGAGGTTTATTGGCCTTTTTGGATATGTGGGTTTATAGTTTCATCAAATTTGGAAACTTTTGGCCGTTAGTTTTTAAATATTTCTGCCCTCTTTTTTTTTGGAGATTGCTGTTCTATATTAGGGCACTTGATATTGTCCCATAGATCACTGATGCTCTGTTCTTTTCCTTTCTTCTTTAGCCTTTTTTCTCTGTGTGCTTCGTTTTAGATAGTTTCTACTGTGGATGTTTGGATTCAGTAATACTTTTGGTGTCTATGAATACCATTCAGTATTTCTCTTCTCTAGAAGTTTGGTCTTTTTTATATCTTCTGAGTCTTTCCTTAACATGCTTGTGCCTTTTTCTGTCTTCTTGGATATAGGTATTATAGCTGGAATAACTGATTTAATGTCCTCATCTAGTAATTCTGACTTCTATGTTATTTCTAGGTTTGTCTCTATTGGTTGGTTTTTGTTTGTTTCTCTTTTTTTTTAGGTTTTTTTTTTTAATTATTTATTTACTTGACAGAGAGATCACAGCTAGGCAGAGAGGCAGGCAGAGAGAGGAGGAAGCAGGCTCCCTGGTGAGCAGGGAGCCCAGTGTGGGCCTCAATCCCAGGACCCTGGGATCATGACCTGAGCCGAAGGCAGGGGCTTTAACCCACTGAGCCACCCAGGCACCCTTGTTTTTCTTATTATGGGTCATATTTTTTCTCTTCTTTTGCATGCCTGGCCATTTTTGATTGGGTGCCAGATACTGTGAATTTCACTTTCTTTAGTATTGAATATTTTTGCCTTCCTTTACATATTCTTGGGTCTTGTTTTGGGGTTCAGCTAAGTTATTTGGAAACAGTTTGATTCTTTTGAGACTTGCTTTTTCAGACAAGACCAGAACGACTTTTAGAAAAGGGCTAATTTGGGGGCACCTGGGTGGCTCAATTAATGTCTGCCTTCGGCTCAGATCATGATCTCAGGGTCCTGAGAACGAGCCCCGCATCAGGCTCCCTGCTCAGTGGGGAGTCTGCTTCTCCCTCTGCCTTTCCCTCTGGCTTATGTTCTCTTTCTCTCTGTCTCAAATAAATAAAATCTTTANCCCCCCCCCCCCCCGCCACCACTAAAGCAGTCAGTACCTTTCTGAGTACTCTACTCAGCACCTCATGAATTATGAGGTTTTTCCATTCTGGAGCTATTCCTGGCCTTGTGTAAGCTTTGGGGATTGTTTCTCCTCTTTTTCCAATGATTCATTCCTTGGCTTCTGGTAGTTTCCTTCGATGCTTACATGGATCATATGAAGGTTCAAGGGACCCCACTACTGATACCTGGAGCTCTTTTTGTGTCTCAGACTTTCTGATCGATATTCTACCTGAAGCCTTCTATCTATAATCCTTTAGGACTCCCTTTATGAGAGAATTTATTTGTGGTAGACTCTGGTTTTGTTTTTTTTCCCTAAAAATGTGTTTCATATTTAAGGATAATTCCAGGGATATATAATTATATGTTGACAGCAATGTTTGCTTAGAATTTTGAAGATATTCCAGACTTCTGACTACCACTGTTGTTGAGAAGTCACTTCTTTTTATTTATTCTACCTAGGATTCACTGTTTTTCCTGATTCCAGAGAATTGGTGTCGTTTCTACATATTTGGGAAATACCTTTTAGAATATTGATTCTTCCTTTTTTAAAAAAAAATAGATTTTATTTATTTGTCAGAGAGAGAGAAAGCATGAGCAGGGGAAGGGGCAGAGGGAGAAGCAAGCTCCCCGCTGAGAAGGAGCCCCATGTGGGACTCCATCCTAGAAGTGTGGGATCATGACCTGAGCAGAAATGGACTGAGCCACCCGGGTGTCCCAAGAATATTGCTTCTTCCTTACTATTTAGTGTTATATTTTGAGGGATTCTGAATAAACATGTTAGATCTTCTTCCTCTCTTGCCTATAACTTTTTTTTTTAAGTTTTTATTTTTAAGTAATCTTATATCCAATGTGGGGCTTGAACTCAGAACCCTGAGACGAAGAGTCAGATACTCCCCTGACTGAGCCAGCCAGGCGCCCCTCTTGCCTGTAACTTTCAACTACTTATTTCTTTTCTCTCTGTCCTACATTTGGGAAGAGTGTGGGGCTTCTCTATCTTTCTAGTATGCTATATTACCTATTTTTTTAATTTGCTTTTGTTGACTTTAAGTAAGTGCAAGAGAACTGTTAAGGGAAAAGAAAAGAATACTTACAAGTTATAAAGAATCATGATGCAGTGAATACCTATTTATTCACCATCAAATTTTAGAAAAAGAACATGAGAGTCCTGTATTCCTCTTCATTCCATCCCTTTTCCCTCTTCTCAAAGTAACTATTACAGTTTTTGTTTATTGTTTCCTTGTTTTAGTCATAGTTTTGATACATATGTTTGTGTTTTTAAATATTTTCTTAGTCTCACAGACTTTTAAACTTTATGTAATTGTAATCATTCAGGTATTTTTTGCTCACTTTCTTATTTAGTATTGTACTCTGACATTTGTCCATATTGTTGCATATTGCTGCAGTTCACATTACTCCTTTGAGGTTTTTTTTCCCTGTTGAGTTCTAAATTTTATTTAATTTTTCATTCCAGAAGTTCTGTTATTTTTTTCAAATCCACTCGACCGTTTTCCATAATTTTTAAAGTTTTTTCCTTACTGGCAAGCTAGATCTTTGATTTCTTTACCATATTAAGTATATTTTCTCTTCTCTGATTATTTTCGATATCTGAAATCTTTGATAGATTGATCCTGCTGTCCGTGGATCATAGTTTCCTTTTTATAGTTTGTAATTTTGACTGTGAATCATTTTCTTTGGGATTTCATCTTTGAGAACCCCGAGATTCCCGAGAATATTTGGTAGTGTCCGTGGGTTGTGTGGAGCATTATCAACCTAAGAAAAATTTATAAAACATTGCTCCCTGAGTGTTGTCAGATAGCATAGCTTGAATCCTGGCCACCACTTTGTGTGAAGGGAAATATTCTTTTTCTGAGCAGACGCTTCTAGCTATTATGGTCAGATGGGTGGCATCATTGCACCCTGTCCCTCACAGTGGTCCCTCTCACTGATTTTTACGCTAATGGTATAGCCTTATGGAGTTGATTGGCTTGGGGAGAAGGCTCTTCTTCACTTGCCTTGGCTCTGTTAGTCCTTAGCCTTTTCTTCTGTCTCTGTGCATCTCTAAAGTCTCAAAACAAAGTTAGCATCACCAGCACTGGATTTGGTAACCATGGCCCAAGCCACCTTAGTAGTTTCCAAAATTCCTGCTGTCTCTTCATGTTTGGCTTTATCAGTTCATTCAAAAAAGTATTTTAACCATCATTTTTGGTTGTTTATAATAGAGGGTCATTCTGGGAATCTAATCTTCTCTATACTGGAAGCAAAAGATACATTTGATTTTTTTTTTCTTCTGTCCACTTAAAGACCCATCTCAGATTTCATTGCTGAGATTATATAGCAGTAATTTTTCAAAAATGCATCAGTTCTTCCTGTTTGTGTGAAGAGTTCTTTGAGAGTAGGTCAAGCAATAACATTAATTGCATTGAACCAGTTTTCAAACAATCTAGGGAATCATGTGTATCCTTGGGACATCTGGCTTAATAAATCTACAGTCTCAGGCTGTTGGGAAATATTTTTTTTGGCGGGAATACCTCAAACCCAGAAGCATGTAAAGGGTTTTATAATCAGGTTTTAGTTTTAGCATATTTATTTTTGTGTGGTGGCTTTTTTTTTTCTTTTGGCTAGAGATAATCAAGTATATTATAGTACAAATATATCATAATAATGTTATCTTTTAAAAATACTTACAGTGAAATTATGCGAGGCTTAACAGCAAAAGTGACTAGTGGTCTTCTGCCCTTGCCAGAAGTGAGTCTTCAGGCCCTTGAAGATGAAGTAACAGTGGAATCTGTGCTTCAGGGAAAGATTGCTGCAGGTATAGTAATGTTGCTGAAAACTTACTGATTTGATTGATTTGTAAGCTAATAATGAGCATGTATCGTAGTTTCTTTTACTGTGGGAGAAAAGACAATACTTAGTTATGGTGGTCTTATGTAAATATAGAACATCTACAGTTAGTTATGTAATAACACATGTATACTCTGGAACACATTTTCAGTGAATCTTGGGGTGGTTATTTTTTATATTTCCTTATGAAAAATACTGTATACTTTTGTATCTTCCATTGTTGGATATTTATGTTCAGAAAGTAGAAATAATACATGGCTGTTATTTTTTTTTTAGAGAGTGCATGTGTGCATGTGTGCGTGCGCGCGCGCATGCTAGTCAGGAGTAGGGGGAGGGAGAGGGAGAGAGAATCTCAAGCAGTCTCCACGCCCAGCACAGAGCCTGACGCAGGGCTCCATTTCACAACCCTGAGATCGTGACTGAGCCAAAATAAAGAGTTGGATGCTCAACCAACTGAGCCACCCAGGCGCCCCTATTAGTTATTTCTTTATAATCAGTAAGTTTTATTGGTGATGAGTTTGGATTAGAATCTAAATAGTCATTATAAAAACCTGATTGTAGGGCACTGGGTAATATAAAATATTTAGAAAGTCTTGTTTGTTCCTTTTTTTTTTTTTTAAGATTTTATTTGTTTAATCTGTCAGAGAGAGAAACAGAGAGAAAGAGAGCACAAGCAGGGGCAGCAGTAGGCAGAGGGGGAAGCAGGCTTCCTGCTGAGCAGGGAGCCTGATGTGGGTCTTGATTCCAGGACTCTGAGATCATGACCTGAGCTGAGGGCAGATACTTTACTGATGGAGCTACCCAGGTGTTCCAGAAAGTCTTGTTTCTTAATTCCACTAATCTGAACAAGATTCTAATTATAGTTCTATCATATAATGCAGGAGAAAACCATACCAGAGTAGCCATTAAATTGTGGATTTCAGTCTAGTGAAAGATCTTGCAGGAGACTTTTCTGAAAATGAATTTTACAGATACCCATCCTAGCAGGTAGACCACAAAACATATCAGTCATTTAGCTAGTTACAGTTCTACCCTCTGGAATATTAAAAGTAATAACAGTGCTTACTGTATGCCAGGCACTGTAACAACTTTTCACTGAGGTATTAGACCCTCATTGTTCTGTGTAGCTAAGGATCAAATATCCCAGATACACAGACAGCAGGTGGTGAGAGTGATGTTTGGATCCCACGTATTCAGGGTCTTTGTTGTGCCATGCTATTTCCTTAGACTAGGTAGCCGCCCTTAGCTACAGTGTAGTATATCCAGCTGTGTACCTACATGCACAGGAGACATCACGAACTAAAAAGTTACTACTGTTCATGTAGCCACTCAAGGGAAATCTTGAGTCTGTTTTCTTGATTCTTGTTTTACTCACCTCCTCATATCTTATTCATCAGTAAGCCAGTCCTTTTAGTCGTGTCATTTTAAGATGAATCCCCAGTCAATCCTCTTGTGTTTATTCAGGGTCACTGACCAGGCAGAAGGTGTTCTCTCTCAGCGTGGACCCTATGCTCCCCCTTATTGTCCATTTTCTGCTTAGCAGCTTGAGTAACATTTAAAAACATAAATCAGATTGCTTAAAAATCTCCATTTATTTTATATCTTGTACATAATAAAATCCAAACATGATTAGTAAGGAGGCAAGAAGGGCTTCGGTATTTCCTATTGTTAAACTAGTTATGTCTTCTCAGTTAAGAGTTTGAACTCTTCGGGGATAGAATCATGTGTTCCCATTTTATGAGTGCCAGAGCACCTGGTTTAATTGTTGCGGTATGACAGTTGTGGAGGTATGAAAGTGTGAATTTTGGCGTTAGACTCGTGATGCACTTCTGGTTCTGGTATCTGCAGCCATGCTTTTTTTTTTTCTTTTTAAGATTTTTACTAGCGAGAGAGAGAGCGTGCATGAGAGAGTGAGAGAGCATGAAGAGGATGGGTGGCAGAGGGAGAGAAGCAGGCTTCCTGCTGAGCAGGGAGCCCGACTGGGGGCTTGATCCCAGGTCCCTGAGATCATGACCTGAGCTGAAGGTAGACACTTAACCAACTGAGCCACCCTGTAGCCATTACATCTTTGAGCAAGTTATTTAACTGTGTGAAAGTTTAACTAAACTTATCTCTGTGTTTCCTTATCTCTGTTGAGGTGTGACAAGGAATAAATGAGATAATCTGTGTTATAGCGTATATAAAGGCACCACATGGCATGGTGCCTTTACTGAATGGCTGCTTTGTTACTGCGGTAATAGTTCAAGATATTTCACTAATTTGGACCACTCTGTTCTATAAATGCCTAGATCTCACTTTGGAGATAATAAAGTTGTATCTATAATGAGCTGTGTATTGTATATATAAAAGATCTAACTACTATTTAGTTAGGTGGTGTACATACAGTATTAAAATAAGCAGCATGTTTGTTTTTCCTTCCTTCCTTCTAGGGAGAAGAGGACTTGCTTGCCTGGCTTGTGGTCAACATCTGGAGGTGGTGCACTCTCTGACCGGAGAGCGGCTGTCTGCCTATAGGTTCAGTACAGTGAGTCAGCAGCCTCCTGTGATCCTGGCTCTGAAGGAATTCTCTTGGCAGAAGAGAGTTGGATTGTTAATTGGATTGGAAGAAGCGGAAGGGAGTGTTCTCTGTCTTTATGACCTTGGCGTGTCCAGAGTGGTTAAAGCAGTTGTTCTCCCTGGAAGGGTAGGTATTGGTTAAGGTCTGTGGGCTTTGGCTTTCAGAGCTGAGCTCCTGCTGAGGGCACAGGTGTGTTCACTTTGTGACTCTTCACCGAGCTGTATGTTTTTAATTTGTTTTTATGACATTGTTTTCATTAAAAGTTCAAGATCAGAAAGAGGTTCAAGATAGTATATTATCAAAAGAACCTAAGGCTTAGAATAGAACTTTCTTATTCTTGGTTAGAAAATTGCAGAATAAAAGTAGGGATGACATCAAGTGTTCTAATATTCTCTCATATGAAAAGTATCATCTGAGTCTTGTCATCTTCAGTTGTGTTTTTCGAGGACACTGAAAGTTTATATTAGAATATTATGTTCATTAGTGTGGCATTTTTTGTTTTGTCTTTTTTAATTTGAGATTGTAGCCTTGGAGCACTATGGAAGATAGGTCTTCCCTGTTGTTTAAGATTTGAATAATATTTAAATAGTGGATTCATTTATAATCATTTATTAATTCTAATGTATGTATCCCTTCCATATGCCAGACATGTTAGCCAGTAGTAAGTATAGAAGCACTTTGAATTCAGGTTGTTTCTTCGTGGGTTTATTCCTGCTCTACCATATGCTAAGAAAAAGTATGCCCTTAACGAATATATGCACACATATAAATACAAAATGATGTAAGAGTGGAATTCTCTCTGTACATAGTGTGGAAAAAATATGTAACAATATATACTAGCATCTAAACAATATACAATATAGACAATATATAGGCAATATACAAATATATAACCTACACACAAATGTATGCATGTATATAAATGTTATGTTGTGGTCCTAGAATAGCATTTTTTCAAAGTTACGAGGGAGATAAATGTCAGAATACTATGTTTTTGCTGTTTGAGGAAGCTTACTCAGTGGGCAAATACAGGGGTCTGAAGTGGTTTATAGCCTGGTTATCTTAAATGTACTTGCTAGTGCAGATTTTAAGGGCAGAATTAATTTAGCAGTTTATTGAGTGCTTACTGTAGATCAAGCTGTGTGCTAAAGTTTGGAGATGAGTAGATCAGTAGAATTTGGTCCGCACTATTGAAAAAGCTGGTTGGTAATCTAGTTGGAGAAGACAGGTCAGAAGTTTATAGCATAAATACAGTAAGTATTTTGATAAACTCAGGCACATGGAACATGGAAACAGGTGGATAATTTCTACTCATAGAGGTTGGACGTTTCAGGCAAAGAGGTCAGCATGTAAAAAGTCATAGTATATGGAACATTTGGGAAGTGAGCTTATTTGGAATGGCGGCAGGAGAGGGGAAGGTGGAGGTAGGATCTAGAAGTACTGAGCGTTGAGGTAGTAAATGACCTTGTTTGTAATTTGTGGCCTCTGCCTGAAGTCTCTGGTAAAGCCATTTAGGTTTAAAGCAGAACTCTAGTGTAAAAAGCTCATTGGATTGGAGTAGTTCGGGCAGATAGTAATGGTGAGCTGAACCAGGGAAATGACTTTGGAAATGGAGAGGATGGGGCAGATTCAGAATATATTCAGAAGGTGACATTGACAGGACCTGTTGATCATTTGGTTAAAAGTAACTGAGAAGGTACAAGAGTTTTATTTATTTTTTAAAGATTTTTATTTATTTGAGGGGGAGAGAGAGAGAGTGTATGTGTACATGAGCAGGAGGGGAGAGGGAGAGGGAGAAGCAGACTCCCCGGCTGAGCAGGGAACCCGACGTGGGGCTCGATCCCAGGACCCTGGGACCATGACCTGAGCTGAAGGCAGACGCTTTACTGACTGAGCCCGCCCCCAGGTGCCCCAGAACAAGAGTTTTGGATAAGTTCCTGGTTGCTCAGTGTGTGGATGGTTGGCATCCCATGAAAGAGGGAAGAAAAGGGAAAGATTGGGAGAGTAGTGATAGATAAGTTTGGTTAACTAGTTTTCTGATTAGGGCAGAGTATTTCCTCTTAAGGTTGTTTCTTTTAACTGCCTCACATTAAAATTAATTAAGGTACCATTATCAGTTAATTCATAGAGTGTGTGGGGAATGCAAACTGAGATTTTTTTTTTTTTTTAAGATTTTATTTATTTATTTCACAGAGGGAGAGAGATCACAAGGAGGCAGAGAGAGAGAGGGGGAAGCAGGCTCCTCGCTGAGCAGGGAGCCCGATGCGGGCCTCGATCCCAGGACCCTGAGATCATGACCTGAGCCGAAAGCAGAGGCTTTAACCCACTGAGCCACCCAGGCGCCCGCAAACTGAGATTTTTTAACCCCTATCTGAGGGAATTGAAGAGACTGTGCTCTAGTATTTATATAGACATTATTGCCATAATTTAGAAAAGGAAGACAGTCCATGAAATTACAGCTTTCAGAATTAGAAGCACTATAGAATGTTTTGTGTACCAATGAAATATAGACAGAGCCAGGCTTTTGTCTGTGATAATAAATTACAGCATGAAACAAACTTTTATATTAATGCTTAAACCATTGGTAATTAATTTCCTCTTCCTAGGACTCATTAGTATCATAGTAGAAATCACTAAGTACTTAACTATCCTATATCATACCTAATTCTTACGAATTAATAGGAAACTGAAGGAAAGTTGAGTATAAAATACAGACTGTTTATTAGGTACAGACATTTAAAATTTGACGCATGAGAGGAAGGGGTAAAAATATAATTCTGTAAGGTAGCTACAGTATGATTTCTTAAAAATAATAAAAATTCTTGTTAAATGTCAATGAACCAGTCACTGTCGAAGCTTAGTGTGAAGTCCATTATAATATGGCCCTTTTAAAGAAGGTTAGACCTCTTCAGGCTTCAAGGCATAAACAGGACTTTTATTTTAAAGAGTAAACAGTAAATTTTTCTTGAATGATTTATTTTTACTCTTCCTCAGGAAAAGAGGCTATCTGATCATGGAGTAGCTGGTTGAAAGTTTTGAAGAGAAAAATCTAGGTTTGAGTTTTACGCTTAATGTCTGTGTGACTTGAATAACCCGAGCTAAACTTTTCTAAGTTTCAGAGTGGTTTCATCTTTGAGCAGGTAGAATTATATATGATCCAGTATCTAGGATTATCACGAACGTTACGTGAACCAGTTAGCACAAGGCCTGGCATATAGTAAACTTTGAGTACACATCAGTTATTATTCCAACTGCATGATTTGTCTTACATTGAAATAATGGAGTAATTTCTATTTTATCTGAGGATTTCATAGTGTTACTCAGATTCACAAGTATCAAATGCAAATTTATTATTCTCTAATAATGTTTAAATCCATGATAACTAATAACCTGCTTTAACCTCCAGATTTGTTTGTTGTGTTTTTTAATTGTATTTTCTCACTTTGTATAAGAAAAACAAATGCTGTATTCTGCTTTCTAGGTGACAGCGATTGAACCCATCATTAGTCATGGAGGTGCCAGCGCCAGCACTCAGCACTTGCACCCAAGCCTGCGATGGCTTTTTGGTGTGGCTGCAGTGGTGACCGATATTGGACAGATCCTTCTTATTGACCTGTGTCTGGATGACATGTCATGCAGTCAGAATGAGTTAGAGGCCTCAGGTAGTTGTTCGAAACCCAAAACTGAGCATCTGAATATTCTGATGCAGTGGATTGGGGTTTTTTGTTTGTTTGTTTTTAAATAGTGAAAAATTTTTATATAGAAGCTTCTCTTTATGTGTCCTTGTTTCTTTTATTGTTTGAACCTATTGTATTATTGTTTTGGGCACTGGATACTTTTACATGAGTTATTCTGTTTTACTGATGAGAGATGTTCGTATACTTAAAGTAGGTCTTGTAAGAGATGGAGATTTTGATTTGTTTTTCCGTATACACTTGAAAAATAGCTGATATTAAGTATATGCTAGAAGAAGGGCTGAAGGTATAAAATCTTGATTTTTTTTTTTTTAGATTTTATTTATTTATTTGACAGAGAGATCACAAGCAGGCAGGCAGAGAGAGGGGAAGCAGGCTCCCTGCTGAGCAGAGAGCCCAATGCGGGGCTCGCTCCCAGGACCCTGAGACATGACCTGAGCTGAAAGCAGAGGCTTAACCCACTGAGCCACCCAGGTGCCCCTAAAATCTTGATCTTTATCATATCATACAGTATAAAATTATCCAGCTGTGTAGGATCTAACATAGTATTTTGGCACACTGATTTTGTGCCTGCAGTAAGACCAAATTAGAAGTAAGGTAGTATAATAGGAAATAAAACAGTAATCGAACGTTTTCTTTCACAAAATAACATCCTAAGATAGAACTAATGCTACTCAAATTTTTAAAAAGTGGAGAGAATTTTCTTCCTTTAACACTAATACTTAATGTTTCTAAAATCTTTCCCTTATCAAGTGCTTGCAGTTCTTTGACTTTTATTTATAGGATGTTTATGTGATTGATTTATGCAGGGAGGAGAGCTAACCTAAAAATGTTATATGAAGTGTTAAAAATGTGTTACAAAGTTTCAGGAAAGGACCATTTGATCTTGAAGACCTTCTTGATGGTTAGAACAATCCTGTAATACTAGAGCAGAGCTGTTTCTCTGTGGATCAGCTAAGAAACAAATGATCATTATTTGATCCCAGTTTATAATGAACATAACTAATAAAAATTGTCAGTGTGTAGTAAAACTGATTAAAACTGCAAGGAGTATAAATTGTATTTTATCAGAAATTTAAGAACCAAACCATATTTCTTTGCAAAATTTTGAATCTGTAAAAGGCGACTTGAAAAAACTTGATTTGTCAGAAATAATGGCCACATGGGCACTTAAAAAAAGAAAGAAAAATTTTCACAGTGATAAAAACTTTATCTTAAAATCTGATATGTACAAAGGTCTATGACTGATTAACTCTGAGTAAAGTTTAAAAGAAATGACTAGCAGAAATAGCAGTAATTAAAAATGAATTTATAGAATATTAGAAATGCTTGAACTGCTCTTTATAGAAAATTAATAGAGGACCTCATTAGTCTTGATGGAATTTTGGTTCAGAGTTTTGTAGATAATATTTAGATGTGAGGCTAATTAAAATGCTTGTATTCATAATTAAAACACTTCAGATCAAAATAGTGGAGTTAAAACATCCTTTATTTCAGAGGTCAACAATCTAGTTGAATTCAGCAAAAGGATGATTTTATAATGGAACTGGATTGTGACCAGAGATCAGAATCATTTCTCAGGTATAGGATTTACAGAGCCATTGAATAAAAAATTGGGGTTTAATGCAAAAGTTTTTGTTTATAATAGTAATTTATGATTACAACTATTTGTACTTCACTATAATACACATAACATAGAAAATGAAGTTTCAGGGTGCCTGGGTGGCTCAGTTAATTAAGCATCTGCCTTGGGACTTGGGTCATGATCCCAGGGTCCTGGGATAAGTCCCGCATCAGTCTCCCTGCTCAGTGGGGAGTCTCCTTCTCCTCTCTACCCCCTCCCCCATGCACGCATGCGTTCTCTCTCTCGCTCTAATAAATAAATAAAATCTTTAAAAAAAGTGAGATTCCTGATATTTATCATACTATACTGTTTTACACTTTTCCAAACTTAGTAGTATTATACATCTTTCCACATCAATACAGATAATCTACCTTACTCTCTTGAATAAGTGTACATTATTCCATTGTATGAACTATTTATTTTGGCAAAGTTTAATCCTTGCTCTTCTTTAGAAAAATAATGAGAAGCAGAGGGATTAGGAGAGGGATCAAGTACAGTATATGATTTTCCCCTTCTTCATAACAGCATTGAGGGAATCTGCCCTTGTATGTGGTTATATCAATATATGGGCCTGAGTAGTTTTCCTTTTTATTGAAGATTTCAGAGATCTTCAAGTAGACAGAGTATAAGAACTCCCCCATATCCGTCATCTAAATTCAAGTTGGTTTTCAGAATTTACCGTATATGCATCCTTTTTCTTTTTCCTCTTCCCCCTTTTGCCTCTGCATTAATTTAAAGCAAATACTGGCTGTCCTACTATGTAATTATAATGACGTTATCAGTCCTGACCATATTAATAACTCCTTGGTCTAGTCTAATAATGGGTCTGTAATCAGATGGCTGTGATTGGCTCTAGAGCATCTTTTTGCATTTGTGTTGTTTGGATCTGGATCTGAACAAGTTCCACATGTGACATTTGAGTTACATTCCTTGAATGTAGAGCGGACCTCTCTCTATCTTCTCTTTTCCTATTTATTTTTTAGCTCTCCTGACTTGCTGAAGAAGTTAGTTTATTGATAGAATGCACCACATTTTGGAATTAGTGGAGTGTTTTCATGTGGTGTCGTTTACATTTTGTATTTTCTGCAAATGTAAGTTAGCTTTGATTAGGTTTCAGATGTGACATTTGGCAGGGACACTTCCAGAAGTGCTGGATATTTCCTACTATATCACATCGGGAGGCACGTGGTGTCTTGTTTAACCTTTAGTGATCAGTGGGTCCAGATGATGACACCATGAACCTTCCTTGTTAAAGTTTCCTATCTGCCGTTGTACCAGTGATTCTCAGGGCTGACGTTTGTCATCTAGGGGATCTTTGGTAATGTCCTGGAGCATCTAATAGACAGGCCAGGGATGCAGTTCGCTGTCCTGCAGTGCATGGGACCGTTCCCCTCAGCAAAGATTTATCTGACCCAGAGTGTCCATGGAGCCAAGCTTGAAAAACCCTCTTTAAATGTTTCATCCATTGAGATTGTTACCTAAATCTTTTGATTCAGTAAGGGATAGAAAAATGATTCTGAAATTCTGTTAATCTAAATAAGAATTTTCTCATTAACAAGGGCTATTTGTTTACCCTGAGATACAATTTGTTCGGAAGATGCAAGATAAATGCTTACTATTTAAGTACTAATTTTCAGGCTAAGGAGCTGGTACCCAGTTACTTAAAATGGTTCAGTAAGGTCTTTTGTTGGTGAGGACTGGAACTCAGGAGGTTTTGTGTACTTCATGTGTTTCATTCTTTTACTTTCATTATTGTTTATTGATGTTCAAAAGAAAAAATTTTTTACACTCTTGAGAACCCCTTCATATAGTCTGACAAATCCTCTTTAGACTTTGATAGTTTCCTAGATTTCTGGCACAGGATATACTAGGCTCATCTTATGTATTTTCTTTCTCAGACCTGGAACTGGCCATTTCTCCAAGGTGAATATTTAGGTTCTTAGTTCTACATTTGAATAAAGAAACCCATCAGCTGTTTTTGTTTTGTTTTGTTTTTTTAAAGAGAAAACCCTCTCAGGTTTGTTTATGATTATTAAGGAAATTGTGTAATCCTTTTTTTTTTAAGATTTTATTTATTTGACAGAGAGAGAGCTCACAAGTAGGCAGAGAGGCAGGCAGAGAGGCAGGCAGAGAGAGAGGGGGAAGCAGGCTCCCTGCTAAGCAGAGAGCCTGATATGGGCCTCGATCCCAGGACCCTGAGATCATGACCTGAGCCGAAGGCAGAGGCTTTAACCCACTGAGCCACCCAGTCGCCCGTGTGTAATCCTTTTTTAAAAAAGTGTACTTCAGGGCGCCTAGGTGGCTCAGTGGGTTAAAGCCTCTGCCTTCGGCTCAGGTCATGGGNTGTAATCCTTTTTTAAAAAAGTGTACTTCAGGGCGCCTAGGTGGCTCAGTGGGTTAAAGCCTCTGCCTTCGGCTCAGGTCATGGGTCCTGGGATCGAGGCCCAAATCGGGCTCTCTGCTCAGCAGGGAGCCTGCTCCCTCCTCTCTCTCTGCCTGCCTCTCTGCCTACTTGTAATCTCTCTCTCTCTGTGTCAAATAAATAAATAAAATCTTTAAAAAAAAAAAAGTGTACTTCAGATGATATTTGAGCTGTACCATGAGGTTTTTAAAAAATTACACAGTTAAATGAATTTTGAAAACTAGAGCATTTAACTAGGTAGGTATGGTTGACTGGTTTATAGTTCAGTGTGCTTTGTTATCACTAATCTGATTTTAATTGACCACAGTAGTCCTCAATTGCAGCCTGAATAGGGGCTAACACATTTGCTTTTATGGTTGTTGTGATCTGTTAATCTTACTTGTCTTGTTTTTCTAGACCTTGAAGTTGTAACTGGCATCCCGGCTGAAGTGCCACACATCAGGGAGACCGTGATGCGCGAGGGCCGCCACCTGTGTTTCCAGCTGGTAAGCCCATCGGGCACCCCTGTGTCGGCCCTTCGCTACATCAGCAGGACAAACCAGCTCGCCGTGGGCTTCTCTGATGGCTATCTAGCTCTTTGGAATATGAAAAGCATGAAAAGAGAGTAAGTACGACTTTCTTCTCTTCCTTGATTATTGGTAGTTTCAGTTTTTTTCTGAATATAACTTGTACTCAATTATTATTATTTTAAAATTAGCATAAAGAGAAAAGGGTATAGTTAAAAATAAGAACTTTTTTTTAAGTTTTATTTATTGAAATGATCTCTGCACTCCACGTAAGGCTTGAACTCATGACTCTAGGATCAGGATTGCATGCTCTTCCGACTGAGCCAGCCAGGTGCCCCTCTTTTTTTTTTTTTTTAATAAATCTTTTTTAAAAATGGCTACAGAATTAACCCTTTATTGAGGGAAGTAACCCTTAATTGAGGGAGGTAGCAGATTAGCATTATAGACTTTTAATCTCTTTGAGGAGTTAAGTAGATGCCTGTTTTTCTCGTAAATTGTCAATTTAATATTTCTTCATTTTTTTTAAAGGCATGTTAGATTTATGTATTTATGTATGTATGTCTAACTACCAGTGAGGAAGCAGCAGTGCTATTGCCTAGCAGAGTCTACCTCAGCTCTCTTTGCTTAAGAACCTTTTAACAGCTCTTGTCTTTGAACTGCTGCTAAATGAATGCCGGAGAACCTGGTTTCTACAGTCGTGTCGTGTTGTGTGTCCGTCCCCCTGCCCCCCCCCCCCAGGCGCTGTCATCTCCTGGCTAACTGTGCTTTCCAAGTGGTTTGTGGGAACTCTTTGGATTCTCACTCACTGGGGTGTCAAGATGGAGAAACTTAAGTGCAAAGAGCTGCTATGGGAGTGTTGTGTCCCTGTGCATCTTCCCTGGGGGGCTTCTCGCTGGGAGCAGTCCACAGTGGCTGACCCTTACCTGACAGGAGGGGCTGGTTTGCACATGCGTGCATGTGGGTGCGTTAGTAGTTTTGGCCCTTCCCAAGGCCGTGCCCATTGTCTTGCTGTCCTATACCTGTGCGTTATGATCAGACGATTCTCACATGAGACCCCTTATTCTTTCTGTGGGAAATTATAACTTAAAAGTATGAACTCTCCTACTTCTTGTGTCTGTTGTAGGTACTACACGCAGCTGGAGGGTGGCAGAGTTCCCGTGTATGCCGTGACTTTTCAAGAACCTGAGAACGATCCACGTAATTGCTGTTACTTGTGGGCTGTTCAGTCGACACAAGATAGGTAAGTGTGACATGTGCGGTTTTTAAAAATACTTGTCAAAGGTGAGGCCGCAGTTCATTTTTTTGGAAAGCCTTGTAGTATACTGTCTTTTTAGCAAAAACAACATAATTCAGTGAATTAGCAAGTGGTAGTTGAAAGGATTTTGAAAGTTAAATGTTTCTACATGGTTGAGTAAATTGTGGGGTAACAGTAAGAAATGGTGCTTGTTTGACTTGTTTGAATGCTATTTCTGAGAAAGCCAGTACAGGTGAGTAGGCAGCCTCTTACTACCTTTGACAATTTTTATGCTCTTCTGTGTTCTAACACTTCGATAATTTCATTGCTTCTCGTTGTGTATGCTGCTTTCATTTTTATTTACCCTCACTCTGTTCCCTGGTCCTCCTGTTTGCCTTCTTTGGTATATTCTTAGCATTAACTTGGTTAATTTTTCTCTGTCATAAGGTTTAATTTTGTCCCAATTGTAGCTAGTGAAAAATTTTTCAACTGAATTTTAACCAGTTAAGTTTGTTCAACTAGAATAGTGTAAGTATTGATTTTTCTGTTACTTTTTTTGTGTGTGTGTGTTTTGTTCTTTCCGGATGATGAGTGAAACAGTTGAGCTTGGGGTATGAATGCCATGATGGTGATAACATGCAGTTCCCTGTACTTTCTCTTCTCAAGTCCATCCTGCCTTGGGCTCGAGGTACTGGAATTATGGTTGGTTTGGGTTTTTTGTTTTGTTTTTAGGTTTTATTTTTGAGAGAGAGAGAGGGAACACAAGTAGGGGGAGCAACAGGTAGAGGGACAAGCAGGCTCCCCAACGAGCAAGGAGCCCAATGTGGGACTCGATCCCAGGACCCCAGGATCATGACCTGAGCTGAAGGCAGATGCTTAACCAACTGAGCCACCCAGGCGTCCCTGGGTTTTGTGTTCCATGTTCCCACTTGGTGGTTCGGTCTTCCCTTTGTCTGTAGTAAGTCAGGAAATGAGGAATTATTTGCCACTTTGAAATTTGTCAAGCCTAGAAAAATACTGAAATGAAGATATAGAGCCCGCTATTGGGCTACCCCTCCTTAAGTCAAACCCACGTTTCCTTTCATCTGGGGGTAGTGGGGGACAGCAGCAGTTTGAGGGATGTGCCCTGTGAGGGCTCTGGTTGGTGGGGAATGTGAGGGGACTTTTATCTAAACAGTTGTGATATTCTGCTTATTTTCCTCCTAGGACTGTCTCTTAGGATAAGTTCTGTTGATTTTTATGCTCTTTATGTGGGTTTTTGTATTTTTTTTCTGAATTTTGCATACTAAATTCTAGAGTGCTTTCCTCTTATTATGGAACTTGGCGAATCAGACCGCCTTCTTTTTTACCATACCACTCTTGATTCTTTTAGTGTTAACTGTAAGTGATATCCACTCTGTTCTTATAATCATGAAGCTATCTGAATATTCTCTATTTCTGATTTTCTTTTGTAAAACCCTGGTAACTGTATGCACTTCCCGTCGTCCTTTTTTGAGGTAATTTTCAGAGCTCTCTGCAGCTGATTCTTGAACAAGGTGGGAGCTGGGGCTCTGATCCCCCTGTGCCATCAGAAATCCATGTTTAACTTTTGACAGCCACCCTGCCCCCCGAATTTAGGTACTGATAGCCTGCTGTTGACTGAAGCCCTACCAATAAACATCAACAATTAGCACATATTATGTGTGTTAAACGTGTTACATACTGTATTTTTATAATATTGCCTTTTGGCTTAATTTTTTTAGTATATCTATGCTGTGTGGTTCATCTGCAAGTTTTTTCAAATTGTCACAGATCTCCAAAAAATTTCCCATTGTATTTATCGAAAAAATCTGCATGCAAATGGACCCACACAGTTGAAACTTGTGTTGTTCAAGGGTCAAATGTATTTGCATTTGAAGCACAAATGAATCATAGTTTAAATATGGGCAGAATATACAGTTTTCTGTTTCTCTTACGGTGATGCCCAAGATTTACTTGTCTTTATTATTCACAACACTGAGTAACCCATCGGAATAATTCTCTAATGACTTTTAAACCACTTATTAGTACTGTATATAATATTCTTTTAAAAGGAGAGGGTTAATTTAATTGGTAAGTTGGAGTATTTATTCCTACATGATTTACTTTGCATTTGTCACTGTTATTGATGTGAGATATTTTTGAGAGTGGTATTTTCATGAACTTCTCGCCTTTGATTTGGACCCTTAAATTAGTACGTCTTGGGCCTCTTTGAGAATCCGATTATTGTGATATATATTGTTGTGTGATATGTATTGGTATGTGACTGTGATATATATTGGTGTGTTACTGTAACATGATTTAAAGCAGAATTCCTCACCTGTGGTCTATGGGTAGCCCTAGAGCAGACTGGGAGCTCCTGGAAATTATATATAAGATTATTTACACTTGTTTATATATGTATACAAATAACACATAATAAAATATATGTATACCTGTACCAATGATATGTATATACATGTATAAATAATACTTATACACATATGCAAACAACACTTACATATGTAAGTAATACTTATACACATATTGGTGTATATGTGTAGATGGTATTGGTATTATAAGTAGATGAAACAATATAAACTTAGATTGTAAGTCTAACTTAGAAAGACAGGTGATGTGGTCCATCCTTTTCCCCATCAGAGTGATTATTTAAATAGAATTAAAAAAAGGAAAAAAAAGAACACTATAGACTGATTATACCACCACAGAATTACATAGGTATAGATCTTAAATTGTTGCCATAGTGCTCATCAATTATAATAAAAGCCACATTAATTTTAAAATTTTATTTTTTTAAATTTTTTTTAAAAATTTATTTTTATTTAAATTCAGTTAATTAACATATAATGTTATTACTGGTTTCAGAGGTGGAGGTCAGTGATTCATCAGTCAAGCCACATTAATTTTGTAATATGGAAAAATGGGTGAAAAAACTGACTGGTGTTCCCTTTAATGTTGGTTGTATGCGGTTTATCCTGTTTAATATTTGGTCTTTTGGAGGTTATTTGTCTTTGTTTCACGTCCATGTGAACGTTCCACGTTCATTCCACAAAGTCATTGAGCATTATATGTGCTGGTGATTGTTGTAGAGAATGGAGCGATGCATAATGCCAATAAATTTCTGTTCTTCTAGATGTTCTCTTTCAGCGAGTATATTTCATAAATATACTAGTGCATGTATTTCATATAATTTCACGTAATGATGTTAAATATAGAAAAATAGAGCTGGGAGAGGAGACAGAATGTGTGGTATAGGGAACTGCTCTTTTAGATAGTGTAGTTGGGGAGATTAGAATGAAGTCAGTTGGGGAGGGTAGGTAGGAGAGCCATGGGGATATCTGGGAGAAAGAATGCAAAGGCCTTAGAAAAATGTCTCAAGGAAAAGCAAGAAGAGCGGTAAAGGGTAGAATGCAGACTGGTCATAGATGAGGTCAGAAGAGTGGAACTAGTTTATATAGGGCCATGGAGGCCAGGATAAGGTAAGAATATGAGTTCAGTCTGGCTAGACCAGACCAATTAAATGAATTTCTGCTGGTAGGGTCTGAGCATTAGTATTTTTTCAAAGCTCCTTTGGTGATGCTAATAATAAGCAACCAAGATAAGGAACCAATAGGCCAGAGTGAGACTAGCTAGAGAAGAAATCTGGGAATCCTTTTGCACATGAAGCTAATTGATGATGGGGAAGCAGAGGGTAGAACAGCCCGTAGAGGACTACGGATAGTGTGTGAGGAACATGAAGATGTTGTGGTATCCTGGAGACCAAGAAGACTCTGTGTTCTAAGAAAGATCAGCCAGAAAGAGTAAGAATTCACATTCAGACAGTATGGAAATCTATGCTCTTTAATGCTTACTGAATGCTGTCCTTGAGCAGTGGAGTTGATTTGGGATCTTTGCTTTATGTTCATAGTGTGTAGACCTCATTCTGTGGTCCCAGGCAGATCTTCATTTTAGGTAGAACCCTAATGAGATGGTGGAAGAGACCAGGAAGAAGGACCAAAGGACATGCTGCGGTCCCCTCAGGATGGTTTTCTGTAGTTGCCATGGGATAAATCTGTATACATCCTTTTGGCCAGAACGTGGGCGTGCTGCACTGAGCTCGGAGCACACCTGTTAAAGACGGGGAGAAGCAATGTTGGATAAACCACTGCGGTCTCTGCCACATAAGGGGTCACCGAAAGTGTGTGTGCAAATGACATCAGCTTAAGTTAATTAGAATCTGTTAAAAATAAAAATGAGTTATTGTTTGCAAGGACTGCATTTTGTGAAAACAACCAAATCACAGGAAGTTCTTCAGGTTGACCTTAATTTTGTTCTGTGCTCTCAATATTGTATACTGGACAGAAAGAGCTGCTTGATGTATTAGTAGGATCCTGAGTGTTTGTTCTCAGCTCATTTCTGTTTCTTCCAGTGAAGGGGATGTGTTGAGTTTACATCTACTTCAGCTGGCCTTTGGTGATAGAAAGTGTTTGGCATCAGGACAAGTCTTGTATGAGGTAAATGGTACCGGGAATATGGGTTCATTATGACCATTTTATCATTGTTTGCCTATTTTAGTCTTTGTTTTAAGATATTAACGTATTGAAAAGTTATTCTTTTATTCAGGTTAATACTGTACTCAAAATGTCATGAAAGAAGTGTTACATTAGGGATCAGAAGACTAGCAGTTTTACCAGTGTAGCCCTATTAACTTCCCCACATATCGTTTTCATCTAAAAGGAGGGAATTGTACAAGACTCATTTGTGACCTAATTGGTATCCAGGAAAAATAGCTCCACTTTGTTGCTCTAATAAGCAAGCAGTAACCCATGGGGTGACTTTATAAACAGTCTTGGGTCACCCAACTGGCTCAGTCGGTGGAGCATGCAACCCTTGATCTTGGGGTTGTGAGTTTGAGCCCCATGTGGGGTGTAGAGATTACTTAAAAAGAAAATCATTGTTGTTTTTTTGAAAGAGAGAGTGCAAGTAGGGTGGGGGGGAGAGGGAGAGAGAAAATCTTAAACAGGCTCTACATTCAGCATGGAGCCCAGTGTGGGACTTGATCTCACAACGTTGAGATCATGACCTGAGCCAAAATCAAGAGTCAGATATTCAACTGACTGTGCCACCCAGGCGCCCCACTTAAAAACAAAAATCTTAAGTAAGTAAATACAAATTTTTTAAATTAAAAAAAATGGTCTTGCCACTTATAAAAAGGATACATGCATTAGTCTTTCGGATGACTGTTTTTCCAGCTGAATTCTCGAAGATGAAGTGGCATGCTGCTGATAGCCAACTGGTCAGCCCCCTCCTTCCTTTCTGTAGAACAGGTTTTCTTAACCTAGTGTATGAGAGTATGTGGATGGCCTTTAAAGAATCCATGAAGTCTGAATTGTGACATTTTTATCATTATGCGTTTTTCTGGGGGAAAGTTTCATAGCTTTTCTTAGGTTCTTTTTAGAGTGCACACACGCACAAGTGGGAGGGGCAGGGAGAAGAAGGGAGAACCTCAAGCAGACTCTGCTGACCGCGGAGCCTAATGTGGGGCTCTATCCCACGACCCTGAGACCATGATCTGAGCCAAAACCGAGAGTCAGACACTCACCTGACTATGCCACCCAGGCGCCCCAGCTCTCGTTAGATTCTTAAAGAGATTGATGAGCAAAAGAGTTGGGGGGAGGGCTGTTGTTCTAGAGCAAGAATGTCACTGAGGACAGAGGAGCAGGTTTGCTGGCCTAGTGTATCTTTGTGCAGAATAGTGATGGTTAGTCCAGTTCACACTCCATCCAAAAGTACCTGAAGGTCCCTATGTTTGATAACTGCTTTACCAGGTTTGTTGGTCACTATTTTCGAGAGACTAAGTTTAGCCTTTTATCTGTGTTTTATGCTATATAAAATTTCAGAGTCCTTTTCAAGTGATCTGTTCTCTTTGTAATTTTTTTGTGTGTTCTTTGTATCATGTGAAAACTCTTTAAATTCAGAGAACATTTAATCTTTAAATGACTCTGGCTTAGAATTGTTTGAAGATAAAGATTTGTATGCATTTTCTGTTTCAGGGGTTAGAGTATTGTGAAGAAAGGTACACACTGGACCTCACGGGTGGCATGTTTCCTTTGGGGGGACAGACTAGTAATACCAAACTGTTGGGATGCCAGAGTATAGAGAAATACCGATATCATGGCGACAGAGAGGAAGGTATGAATGAAGGTTGGTTAAAAGCGCTCTTACATGTCATGTGGAATGCTTGGTTTTAATCGTTACCTTGATGTAAGATTTATGACAGACTACTTCTTTAGAATTCATACTCCTGGCAGTTAAAAAATTGGAATACTGATTATGGAATTTCTTTTAGGTCTGTATGAGGTCGGTATTTTTCAGTTTGCTATCCAGAATTCAAGAGTCCCGCTAGATTGAGGGACCCTTAATGAGGGACCCTTGTATTTTAATCCAGCTTTTTAAACAGACAAGAATGGTCTCTAGTTTTGACTAGTATGAATAGTCTGTGAATAATGGTTCCTTCTGTGTATTTTTGAGACCTGTGACAAACGTGCCTTGGTTGTCTTTAATTTTTCCTTTTAGTATCATCCCTTCTTCCTGGTAAACAGTCCTTACATGGTAAAAATGGCATAGATTTTGGAATCCCTCATGACTTCAGATCTCAGCTCTGTCACTGATTGTGACCTTTGATGAATTATTTAACATTTCTGAGCCTCCCTTTCCCCATCTGTGAATGGAATAATGCAGGTGTACCTTTTGCAAAGGGTGGCTGTGAGAAATAAATGTGCTACCAGCATAGGTTTGTTCAGCTCTGGACATGTTCTCTATGGCCCTGCTTGTGTGTGTTCTTACTGGGACTCATCCTCATGGTTAGCTCCTTCATCCTGGGCATGTCCTCTGTGCTTGTCCCACATCTGTATTTGTGGCCCAGTCTTCACATCCAGCTAAACATGCCTGAAACACAACTCTTCAATCTCTACCTCTTCTCATTCTCTACTCCTCCTCTTCTTTTTGTGTTTCCCATTAGTTGTATCTCAGATGTTTACTTTTTTCCTCTCCTTGGTGCCTCTTTGTTCCTATCTTTCCATTCCCCACAATCACCGTCCAGGTACTTGTTTTCTCCCGCTTTCCCATAGAGCTGGATCAGCCCTTCTCAACTAGAATTCCTCTAAAGGATTAAGCCCTGTGCCTCGAGGCACATTTTTGGTATTTATACTCTCTGCTACTGGCTGTGTTCCCTTATTGTGACAATATGCAATCGAATAAATTTCTACTTTTACCTCCAATACCTCAGAGTTTCCAAAGTGTTAAGTGAAAACAACCCAGGATATAACTTTTCTGATGAGTACTTTTTAATAAAATCTTCTTGAAATAGAGAAACTACTGTAAAGATATAGTGAGGGAAACCCTTCTTATAGCATGAGAGGGGGGAGGATCAGAGGGAGAAGCAGACTCCCCGCTGAGCAGGGAGCCAGATATGGGACTCAGTCCCAGGACTTGAGGATCATGACCTGAGCCGAAGGTGGTCGGTCGCTTAATTAACTGAGCCACCCAAGCACCCAAAAACTTTTTAATTTATGAAAAAATGTTGCTGAAATTTTATTTGGGGTAATTTTAGTTTGTGATTATTTATTGAATTTATAAAAATTATATTCTTTTCTTTTAGCTCTGTCTCCTGACACCAGTGTTTCAGTCTTTACCTGGCAGGTGAATGTATATGGACAAGGAAAACCTTCTATGTATTTGGGGCTTTTTGACATAAATCGTTGGTATCATGCACAGATGCCAGATTCATTAAGGTAGGATTTCGCCCTCTCTTCTTCTCTTTCGTATTTGTATGTGTAGCAGCCCAGTCATTTAATGATTTTGTAATATTTTCTTTTAGAGCAGGAGAATATCTGCATAATTGCTCTTACTTTGCATTGTGGTCACTGGATTCTGTTGTGAACAAGACTTACCCACGTTACATCTTGGATATACTAGTAAATGAGAGAAGCTTAAGTCGAGGAATTCCTCCTTCATATCCACCTCCTGAGCAGTTTTTTAACGCAAATATTTACAATTTTGGTATGTGTTTCCTTAATATTACCTTTCGAGAAAAATAACATGCACAAATATGTCTGTGTGGGTGTTCGTACGTGTAATATATATTTGTATAGTATGTGTGGTACGTATATAATGTGTAGTGTACACGTATATATACTTACCTGTTCATGCCTTACTACTATTAGTTTATGTATGGGTAACTTAGGAAATTAGTTTGATATGTACACAAGAAATTTAGTACTTAGGTATTTTATAAAGATATTATCACTTATGAATTTGCTAGAAAAGATAACTATGTTAAGTTTGGTATCTTGTCAGGATGGAAATATTTGGAAAAATTATTTTAAAATATATGTAACAATTTTGATATCTTACCTAGCAGTCTCTTGTTAGGATAAATTTTGTTGTATTAATGCCATCTATGATACATAAGCAGATTTTTTTTTACATCTTTTTTTTTTAGATGCCACTTGTTTGTTAAACTCAGGAATTGTTCATATAACTTGTAATGGCTTTCAGAAGGAGGTAGGTAACAACTAACAATGTGGACAGAGTGTCTTACTGAACTGAAGTCAGATCATGGATTTAAACTTTATTTATTGTTAATTATATAAACTGTTTTTTCAGCTTAAATGGTAGCTTCTGGTAGGTTTGTGATATGAGCAACTAGTAGCATTAGTTACTGGTGGCAGCCTTCCAGAAGTATTGGGGTTGTGTGGTTGTTAGCTACTTGAACCTAAGGAAAAGAGCAGAAGTAGGTCAGTGCCTTCACCATATCCCTTCATATCCATACTCTCCACTCTCCTATTTCTTCTCAGGAAGCTTATGAGTGAGTGAAGTAACACGAAGAAGGTGCCTAGCACAGTGCCTGGCACAGAGCAGGCAATGGCTATGTTGAAAAAGGCTTTTCCAGGAAAACACAAGATGGTAGATTTCAAAATTGATAATCGGTTAGATGTGCCTGAATGCCATATTTATACTTTGTATTAGAACTCTCACATTAGATCAGGAGGAATAAACTGCAGGGGTATGTGGGGGGTGTGTGTGTGTGTGGTCATTAAGTTCTGTCAGCAAGTCTGTCAGCATTGGAGAAGGTGACAGGGTTACCTGTCATAAAAACAGAATGCCACCCAAAGTGTCTTTATCAGTAATATTATTTATAACTAGCATGCATTGGTTTAGCTCAAGAATCTATAAACCCATTTCCTTGCAAGAAGTGTAAAAATGGAGTCTTAACAATTTCTATTCAGTGTCTTTTAGCTTTATTCAAAATATTAAGTACAAAGTAGGATGATGAGTTTATTAATTATTCTGAAATTTGATTATTTGAAATTGTGCATTGATGTTTACTCATCAATCTTTACAGACTTTGAGGTTTTTAAAGAAATCAGGAGCATCTCTTAGTGAATTCATACCTGATGGCTATAATCGATGTCTTATGGCTGGCCTTCTGTCACCAAGACTTACTGATACTCACCCTTCCAGTTTAAGTCAGGTGAGATGATTTCTAATGCTGTTGTTTCTTTTGAATGATGTTATTAGCTTTCTTTTATAATAAAAGTCTACTAGATAATTTCTGCAAAAGTAGATTTAGTAGTGTAATGCTCACTCTTCATGATCAGTAGCTGTGGTCTTGGGTTTGGCTTAAAATACTTACTCCCAGGACACAGTAGGCCATAACTTGGCACTAGGTTCACTTAGCTGTATAAAAGGATCTAGGACAGGAGGCATATCATGGCAGCCCCAGGCACGTCACGAGTAGAAGTTGTAACAAGCCAGGGGCCATTTTCCAGCCCCTGTGAGAACTGCATAGGTGCAAGAGAATAAGACCTGGTGAATGGAAATCATCTTGACTTAGGTGGATCTCCTGGTCTAGAACACAAGTATGTGATCACTGGGAACTTGTGCTGTCAAGGACTGTTTGAATCAGAAATTCTAGGAGTGGAGCCCAGCACCCAGTGTTTTACTAAGCCCTTGATGTGGTGGCACCTGGGTGCACAGTCAGTTAAGCGTCCTACTCTTGATTTTGCCTCAGGTCGTGATCTCAGGGTCCTAGGATCGAGCCCCACTCTCCCTCTCCCTCTGCTCCTCTGGCTGTTTGTGCTCACACACTCTCTGTCCTCAAATAAATCTTAAAAAAAAAGAAATAGCCCTTAATGTGATTCTGATGCAGTGTTCTGAGAGCTACTGCTTTATAGAAACTGTTATCTTCTGAGAGCCTGGGCGAAGATTCCAAGTTCCTGCAGAACAAGGCCGTTCTCTGACGAGAAGTCAGACTCACTCCTGGAAGCCAAAATCTTAACTTCCTAGTAGAGGTTTATAATCCATTCACTGTTTTCCTGGTCCCGTTACATTTTACCTACCAGGAGTCATTCTAACAGTAAACAGTGTTGCCTGGGGACAGCTCATAAATCACATTTATTTTAACTCATTATTTGTTAGTAAAACACTCTAGAATAAAGTAAGCTCCACATTCCCATGGAGAAAGAGAAAATGTTAACTCTCCCCAAGTAGTGTTTGGATAAAGTTATTTTTAAAATTACAGATGTGTAACATAACGAATTGCTGGAAAAAGAGCCTTTTTAACATCCGATGGAATACGAATATTGCTACTGGTGGTTTAGCACTTATGGTTGGATTTTAATACTTAATTTCATGGAGGGAAGAGAAATATTCGATGCTATTATCATTGGGAGATCCCCCCCTTCTCCCTCCTTTTATATTTTGGTATTTATGTAAATATTGACCACATGGTCGTGTCGTGATCATGATCAATGTTAATGTTATTACATAGCTTGTTTTTTCCTGGAGTTTCCAAGCAGACTTTAAAAAAACAAAACAAAACCTTGCCTAGTCTCACACAAGCTTAATTTTTTCTTCCCAGTTTTTGCTCTTTGTGGAACTCCTTTAGACGAAGGGTGTGACCTTCTGTTAGATTAACTTCGTTGCCCAGCAGTTTGTCACCTTTGTCTCTGGTTCTGTTTTGGGGGAGATTTTTTCATCATCTCCCCATCTTCCCATTAGCTTTTTAAAAATTTGACCGTCATATAAAATTTCTGTGAGTACTTTTTCTTTGATCAGTCTTTTGTTTCTAGTATTCTGTTTTATGGATAAACTAGCTGCTATCCTTGTGCGTTCACAGTCCTACTTGGTTCTGTGCATTAGCTCTGTTTGCTCTGCAATTCATTTTCTTCCTTTAGTCTCTTTGATGCCAGGGGCTCTCCTTACGTGTTTGGTGGCCCTTGGCCGTGTGTTCATATATGTAAAGTGGGTCAGTAACAGATGATAAATTCTCTTTTGCGTGGGTATAGTTCATGGAGAGGAATCCTTTTCTTGAGGATAGTAGAGGGGACATGCACCATTTCAGTGGAGAAAGCCCACACTTTTGGGGCCATTCCATTTTTCCAAAGATCTGTGAGGCAGGTGTCCGTGGTTCTTTGCTGCGGGGTCCCAGGGGCGTACGGCTGGCTGTTCATTCCATAGACTAAGTGTCCACCGGTTGCCAATTTTCAGCCCTGGGTCTGACTGCTCTTGCCCCCCACTTTCCTCTGTACCTGGTATCTCCAAGGACTTAGCCTGAGAGCTCAGAGAGCTAACCTGACTCCATTCTCATCTGTAGCTCACTTCTGTGAGGACCTAAGGATGTGGTTTCCCTCACTGCTGAGTCCATCACCTTTCCTCATGACTGCTGTTCACGGATTTTGTTGAGCTGTCTTACCCCATGATGCCTTCTCTTTTCTTTGCCCTTGTTGATTGATACTTTTTCTGCTCTTTATGATCATTCACTGGGGTCTGGTGATGATATGGAAGCAGCAAGTAAATGGCTGTGTGTGATGTTCCATCTTTATCCACAGGTAACAAGAATTTTCTTTTTTTTTTTTCAGGAAAGGCTAAAGCAGTTTATAAGGTTTTGTTTTTTTTTTTTTTCATTGTCAGTAATACAGTCTTTTTAAGCCATCTACTTGGTGAAAGGTATGGAAGAATTGCTAATACGTTGTGCAGAAGAGATCTATTCTTTCTAGCTAATGGCCCAAGAATACTGTTGAGGGTTGCGTTTGATCAGACAGCATCATCTCACTGTGGGCTTTCGATTTCCAACCATATGCTTTCAGGTGACACCTTTGACCAGTCTTGTTCATAGTATTTTGTTTTATGGTGTCCATTCCCCTCCCCTCAAGAAGACAAGGAGAAAAAGCACCAGATTCACAGTGGTTTTCTGCAGCCCTTGATTGGGTTCATTGAAAGGCCTTAGGGAACTTTGGCCCCAGTGGCCCTGCCCATCCTTCAGGCAGAGAATGAAACTTTATCTTTCCCGCCCTGTGCTCCAACTTCCTGACAGCAGAGAACTCAGTGCTCATCATCCTCAGGCCTTGGGCACTCCAGGTGCTCCATTTAACTTTTCTCACTATAGGGAACTTAATACAGATTGTTTTTTTTCTAATTACATACTGTCAAATTTAGTTAAAGCAATATATCTTAAAAATGTGAAACAAGAAAAATTACCTGTAATTCAGCCATGTGAATAAAACAGCATTTAATGTTTTCTGTGATTAAACCTGGTATTCCACCCCATTTTGGTTTTTTTCCCCAATTACATAAATAGTACATGAATAATTTGGATTTAGAAAATCGGCTAAAGTGTATGGAGGCATGTAACTATTGGCATTTTGTTAATCATTCTTGCACCTTTTTTTTCCCCTTAAAAAAAAAAAAACTCCATTCCTAGAACAGGCCAAGGTAAACTATGTTCTTGAGAGATGCACATGTAGAGCTAGAACAAAAAGAAAAGCAAGAAAATGATGATTTCAGAAGGCAGGAGGGGGTCGTGGTTGCTGTGGGAGATAAGAGAGGTGGGTGGGATTTGCTTTTGGTCAGGTCTGAGCAGACATGGCTTCCAGGTTACTGCTGCATATTCTCCGTCTAAACTGGGTTGGGTTATGTCAGTGTCCACTTTGTAATCATTTGTTTGTACACATGGTGTATGGACTTTATGTATACTTTTCTTCATGCATCTCTATGTATCCCTTCTTTATATACAAAAAAAGGATGATACAGATGCAATTTCATATTTTTATTGGCTGGTCAGTATTCTATTAACTACATATTTATAGGTTTTACCCTTGTTTTACTGAGTTGTCAGTGGAAATTCTTTATGATACGTATTTACCCTTTTTGTCATAAATCTTCTGGATCCTCCCCCTGCTGTTTTCCTCTAGATTTCTTTTATGGTATCTTTTGCTACATACAAATTAATATTTTGTAGTCAAATGCTCTGGTTTAAAAAAATCTTTCTAATACTTCAGTGTTTCATTAACATTTAAGGCTTAGTTTGTCTGTGTATCATATCAGGTGAAGGTTGATTTTCTTTCTTCTGGATGATGATGAGTCCAGCTGTGCTTCCCTTAGAACACAGAATGTCCTTTTCTCACGCTACTGAGATACCACATTTATTTGATTTCCTCTGTGTGTATTGGGTTCCTTTTTGGGGTTTTTATTTCGTGTCATTAATCCGATCTGTTTCTATGCCATTTTACTATACTGCTTTAATATTTGCTAATGTGACCCTTTTTTTTCTATAATTGTCAATTCATAGGTATTTATTCTTTTGTATTAATGAAAAGATGGTTTTATCCAGCGCTCCCATTGGAACTCTTTTTGGAAATTTGTTATAGTCCTGTATTCATTTTGGAGAGAATATTTTTATCATCTCATCCAAATCTAAGTGGTCTATATTCTCATTTATTCAGGGTTGGTGTTCTATCTCTCAGCATGAGCTTATAGTTCTTTTCTTACAGGTGTCTCTGTTTTTTTCCCTGAGTGTCCCATAGTTTTGGAACATTTTTCCTATATTAAATTCTAGGTGGTTATTGCTAGTATGTAAAAATGCAATTGATTTTTGTATATTCACTTAATATCTGTTTACCAAATCAGAGTCTCTTAGATTTTCAAGATCTATAGTCACCAGCAGATATAGGCTTCTATTTTTTCCATTTTGGGTCTTCTGTTTTTTCCATTTTTGTTTATCTTATCACAGCGTTGGGTAGAACCTCTACAAACTGTGGAAAATCAATGGTACCAGCAGACGTTCTTGTTTTGTCCCTGATGTTAATGTAAATTGCTTTACTGAGTCTCCATTTAGAATCTTGCTTTTCTTCATTTTGGGAGAGTCTTTATCATATTGTAGCCCCTCTGTTCCTGTCCAACTCATCTGTTTTTTCATTCAGTTCTTCTACAAGTTTCCTGGGGCGCCTGGGTGGCTCACTGGGTTAAAGCCTCTGTCTTCAGCTCAGGTCATGGTCTCAGGGTCCTGGGATCGAGCCCCGCATCAGGCTCTCTGCTCAGCAGGGAGCCTGCTTCCTCCTCTCTCTCTGCCTGCTTCTCTGCGTACTTGTGACCTCTCTCTGTGTCAAATAAATAAATAAAATCTTTAAAAAATAAATAAATAAAAATAAAAATAAAAAGTTTCCTGCCCTAATGAATGAAATTCATAGATATCTTTGATAGTATGATTTATAATGATTTCAAAAAACAGACTTGGTAAGACACAGCTGTATCTTATAGTCACCTATTTACAGTGTATAATTCGGTGGTTTTTGATAAATTCACGGAATAGTGCACCTGTCCCCACATTCAGTTTGAGAACATTTTTATCATCCCCACAAAACCCCCATGTTCTCCCCCCATCCCCAGATTTTGATAACCACTCCTCTGCTTCTTGCCTTCGTAGACAGTCTTGTTACTTAAGTGCATCTATGGCTCATCTGTGTGGTAGCACGCATCAGCCCCTTGTGCCATTCTTTTATCCATTCTTTGGTTGGTGGGCATTTGGCTTGTTTCCACTTTGGGGCTGTTATGAGTGATGTTCCATGTACAGTTTTGGTGTGGGCATGTGTTTTCATTTCTCTTGCGTGTGGGGCTCCTGGGTCATGAGGTAACTCAGTATTTAAGTTTCCAAACTGGCTACCGTTTTACATTCCCACCATCAGTGTATGATTCGGGTTACTCCGCATTGTCACGAGTATCAGTGTATATGATTCGGGTTACTCCACATTGCCACCAGTGCTTTTTATTGTCTGCGTTTATGTTTATAGCCACCTAGTGAGTCATGAGCTTTTAACCCTTTAAATGTTTGTATTTTTAAAATTAATTTATTTTAAAGAGAATGCCTGTGGGGGGAGATAGAGAAGGGGGCAGAGAGAACCTCAAGCAGACTCCCCACTGAGCGTGGAGCCCCACGCAGGGCTCAGTCCCAGGATCCTGAGATCATGACCTGAGCCAAAATCAACAGTTGGACACTTAACCAACTGAGCCACCCAGGTGCCCCTAAATGTTTGTATTCTTATAGAACTTGCTATCTCTGAATCTGTGATCAGTTATCCTTTATCTTCATTTCTTACTCTTTTCCCCTTTTTTTTTTAATGCATGATTCAGGAAGAACAGTTAGAAGCTATATTGTCAGCAGCGATCCACACAAGTTGCCTGGGACTTCTGACTGGATGTATCAAAAAGTGGACAAAAGAAGGTAAGGTGATAGTTTTTAACAAATGAAAAATTACTTTTGTATTTAAAATTTTTTAAATGATTAATTCGTTTGGGGGGTTTAGTTAAACTTTATTTTGAGATAATTGTAGATTCACATTGCTGTTTTAAGACATTGTGTAGAGAGATCCTGTGTACCCTTTTATCACCACCCTCCCCCTGCAAGATCTGGTGAGCCTCTGGTACTGGATCTCAGTCAGGACCCCCATGTTGTCCTTTTATAGCCACACAACATCCCCTTCCCCTAATCCCCAGGAGCCACCAGTCTGTTCTCTACTTCTGTGATTCTGTCATTTCAGTAATGAAATGTTCAGTAATGAAATTATACAGTATGTAACCTTTGGGATTGACTCTTCAGAATTCTTTGGGATTCATCCCAGTTGCTGTGTATCCTCTTTTAAAAACACACACTCCACACCCCCATTATTTTTGTTGAGTCATTTCAGAATAAGTTGAAGACATCAACGTTTTCTATTTCTAAGTAATTCAGTATTATTTCTGAGAACAAGAACATTATTACAAAACTACTTTATACATATAAAAATCAGAAAAATATTGATACATGATATTATCTGATCCCCAGACCTTATTGAATCTTACTAATCATGCCAGTAATGTCCTTGGTAGTATTTATAGAAATAGGGAATAGAATCAAGAATATACTTTGTTTAGCTTTTATGTCCTTTTACTCTCATCTCGTGTAATTCCTGGCTTTTATCTTTCAAGAAATTGGCTTTTTTTTTTTTTAAAGCTAAGCCTATCAATTTACAGACAGCCTTTTAGTGTGTGTTTGTTAAGCCTTCCTCCTAATTAGTTTCAGAGTTTACATTTTTCACAGCAGCACTGCATGAAACGATGTGGTCCTTGCTATGTTTCATACCAGTTTGTCTCTGTTAGTGTTGATGTTCCCATTGCTCACTTGATCAGTGTGATTTTGGTCAGGGTTCCCCACTGAAGCTATTGATTTTTTGTTTGTAATTAATAATTCTTTATTTTTTTCTGTTGGTATTTACCAATAAGAACAACCAAATTCTGCGGCTAATCTTCGCTTTGTTCTTGAATGGACATGGAATAAAGTGGTTTTTACAAAAGAGGAATTTGACAGACTATGTAAGTATTATATTAAAACATTAACCTTGATTTGTGTTTTAAGTACATGACAGTAATCATTTTTAATCATTTTTAAGTTGTAAACTTTTTTTTTTTAAGATTTTATTTATTTATTTGAGAGAGAGAGCACAGCAGGGAGAGCAGCAAGGAGAGGGAGAGGCAGGCTCCCCGTGGAGCAGGGAACCGATGCGGAACTTGATCCCAGGACCCTTGGGGTCATGACCTGAGCCGAAGGTAGAAGATTAACTGACTAAGCCACCCAGGCACCCCTGAAGTTGTAAACTCTTTAAAGAAGTCTCAGAAGAAAACCATTTCTTTTAATATTGGGGTGCCAAAATTACTATTATTTTTGTTTTTAAACATTTTATTTTTAAATAATTTCTACACCCAGCATGGGGCTCGAACTTAAAACTTCAAGATGAAGTGTTGCACATTCCACCACTGAACCAGTCAGGTGCCCTGACAAAATTATTTCTTGAGCAAGGTTTTACAGTCGATTGTTAAACTGGCAACATGTTAATATGCCAACAATACCAAGTTTCAGAATTGTTCCTTATCTTTGATCTTCTTATGAGACTAATTTATGAAGTTTGCTGATGATGGAGTCAGGTAAGTATGCCAGTTGACCTCAAAAGCTCCCCTACTTATTTTCTATTCAAAATATTTATGACCAAAAAAAAGCTGAAGAGGAGGGCAAAAACTCACCACCTCTTTTACTAGCAGATGTCATTGGCAGTCATTTGAAACAATTTTTAATCTTGACAGGCTTATTCATTCATCTGTTGTCCACTTTGAGTTTTGAGGTGTCCTATAAATATCAGAAACCCATTATGTGCAAAAATAATGTTCAGGGTGTAATATGTGATTGCCCTGTACATGAAAGTATAATTTAAGTTTATTTAAAAGTATATGTTTTTGTTAATTCTATCATTGTGTCAATGATGAATGAATCAAATGGACTTTTTAATTAAGTTATTTTTAGTAGAGAAATCTGCTATAGACATGGGGTTCTTTAGTATTTTTAGGCCATACTTACAAAACTTAGAAACATGAAATAATTTTAAATATTTAAATAATCACAGTACACTTGAAGTCAGGAGCAAACACCTGGTAATTCAGAGTCAGGGCGAGAAAATGTATTTTTTTGAGTGGAAAATATTTTCAGGGCTGGTTATGTAATTCATGTAAGAAAAAAAAGTTCAGATTGGGTTGTAAATTATATGCCTTTATTACACTTTGAGCATAATAAGGTACATCAGGTTTGAACCTGGTAACTCAGCCATTATTGCTGCCTTGAGCTACCTTACTGGTTAATGAAGTTTTTTTAAAAAAACTTAAATGTAATTAAAATACAAATCATACTTTTTAAAATGTATTGGAAGTAAAGCAAATCAGTTTGATTTGAGGAAGGATTTCTAATTGAGATATGTCTTCTAGTTTCCAGTTACCCATTAAATATTAATGTGTTTAAATCTTACCTAAAAGACGTAACCAGTAGCAACTAAAATACCCATTTTTTCCCAAAAATTGGATGTGTAAAATCATTGTTGAGTTTAAAATGAAAGGACACCCAAGTCTACAATGAATTAACAAGCATGCAATTTTATAATAATAAGTCTTTATCTGAGTCTTAATTTTAATGTCTCACTTTTGAAGACTGGAGGTGGAAACAGTGGTCTTACAAAATAATCACAAAACAACATGGCACATGAAAGACCTTAAATGAAAAATTTTTATTTGAGGGGGAAGCATGTAACGAATAGATCTCATTTCTAGTCAGTATGAAGTTGATTCCAATGTCCCTTTCCTCTGCTCACATGGCTTACCTCATTCTGCGTCTGAAAAACACTGGGAATTTGTATTTGTCCCTTCTGGGTTTCTTGAGGTCATTTGCCATTTCAACCTTGTTTTTGTAAGTCTCATAATATGTAGTCTGACTCTGTAGTTAATAGGAGTTTGAGAAATCTTGCATTTGTGATTTTAACTAATTCGGATTTATTGTGTCAGAACTAAGCTGGTATTCTCTCCCGGAAAGGTACACCATTATTTGATGGCTCGTGTCGTTTCATCGACCCTCAGACCACACAGGCTCTCCAGCAGTGCCACTTGCTTCTCATCAACCTTAATTCTGTCCTAAATTGCTTCACCACAGAGGCCCAGGAGATCACGGAGAGAGGTGTGCTCTTTATCTCGTATGAATGAGTTACTTAAATTTTACTTCAAGAAAGAATAAACTTCCGTGTCTTAGTTGCATCATTGTGCAGAGAGGCCTTTTTTATTTTTATTTTTTAAATGGAAACTACAGACTATTATTAGATGTGCCCTGAGCCCATGCTAAACAAGCTTGGGAAATCTGCAGGTTAAACTTACTATTAAGGTAGCATACGTACTTCCAGTAGAGTTTCAAATTCTTAAATTATACATAAGTTTTTATTCACAGAAGTCGTTGTAAATGTTTGTGTCTGTTTTGCCATTTAAACAAAATAGCCGGTTTCATTTAAAGGCCCGGTTTGAACAACCTACATGGATATTCCTGTGCTAGTTTGTGTTAATGTCTATGTTTGACTTCAGAAAGTAGCTAAATGGAAATGCAGCTTAGGGGAAGCATATTTAGCTCAGATGGCTACTTAGTGAGTTACTTCAGCATTTTGGAGGTTATTCGTTCAGGCTAAGTGTGTTGAAGAATACACATACGCTGTTAAAAGTCACCAAGTAATTAGTTTTGAGAACTGTCCAGGGTCTTGATTTTTCCATGTGCGGTTGATGCATTGCACGTTACACGGCTGGTGTTTCATCTCCGCAGGCCTCATAGACCTGCACAAAAAGTGCCTGATCACACGGCTCATCGGCCAGTACACGCAAGTGGTGCTCTGGTTCTGTCACTCCGGGCTCTTACCCGAGGGCTCAGGTAAAACACTGACTTCATCTGCAGATATTACTGGAGACATTCTGAAATCTCTATCCTTTGGGGGGGGTTCTCATTTTCAGATTGCCTTTCCTCCACCATCCCTCTTTCGTTTTCTTCTAGTCTTACGTTCTTTCTCGCTTTGTATCTCGAGTGCCCTGCCCCACACTCGATGCACAGGCATTTCCATACATGCATATTGGGCCAAGTGACATAAAAGGAAAGAATATTTAACAAAATGTGGCTTCTGAAAAAGGGTTTAATGATATCAGCTATAAATTAGATCCATTCAGCTGTGGGTTTTATAATCTTGTTTGCTGATCTTTTTCTCCTTAAGAGTTCTTTTAATATGCTTAATAACCAAGATTATTTGCCATCAGTTGAATACCTCTTTTCATCTAATAATTTATGTTACCAAGAATTACAGAATTTGACTTCTGCTCTGCTTGTGTAGAGCACTTCTAAGGCCTCCAATTTCTTGCATTTCCAGGGCACACGTTAGATTCTATTGATTCTAAGCGCTTCTGTTCCTTTGCTTATTAATTGCCATTGACCTTACTCTCATCATTCTCTTTGATTTTTATGTAAATAGTGAATATTGCTTGCTTTTTAATTTATCATTTGAAATTAAGGGAGTGATTAAGGACTAAGGGGGTAGAATCATTTCTGGAATAGCTTTTCCAGAGTTTTAAGCCAGCATCCTTGTTTTTACTGACCGTCGTGAGAGACTCTGTTTTCTCATTTATGTATCTGTTAATAAAGGGATGTGTGTTTATTACCTAAATTTAGGAAGCCTGCAGACTAAACAATATCATGCAATTATAGTAAAATATTAATGTGGGTGACCTTAGGTATTGTTGGAATATTTCAGAAATATTACTGACTACTTTTCCTGACTCTTAAAAAACTGTAGATGATGCCATGCAGTTGTCCAGGTTGTACTACAACTATCCTGTAATTCAGAACTACTACACCAGTCGTCGACAGAAGTGTGAGCATCTGGCAAGGTACCTTCCAGAACCTTCCAAAACCTCTTAGAAGTTACTTTTGTACAAAGTCATTGCTTTCTCAGAACAGAATTCATCAGGCTACAGAAAGATGAAATGCGTGGAATTCTTAAGTGACGTGACAGAATTTGTTGCTAGCATTATTATTTTAGTTCTAACGTTTGCCTGTTTGCCTTGACTGAACTGTTACACCTTATTTGATAACTTGAGTGTGGCTACTCAGTATTTCCTAATTAAGAGTAGTTACCACAGTTGATTTATTAAAAGAGAACCTGTCATTTAAGCATGTATTTTTCCTGAGGATTCTTATTCAGAAAATGACTAAAAGCTCCCAATTCATCAGAAAATCACAAAGCATACCATCAGTTAGGCTTTTTACGTTTTTTCCATTAACAATTGCATTTCAGGCCTTTCAACCACTATGTTCTTGTTTTCTTTGTCTTAGTTCCTTTATTTTTCCTTTCTAAAATACATGAATGTTAGCCTCATTGGTTCCTTTGAAATAAAGAAGCAAAGGTAATAGAAGAAGGAGCAGGGATTAGATAGTCGTCTTCCTCGGTGGGAGTGAGCTTGTAGAACAGCATACAGTGTGGACAGCAGTGGTTCACGAACATAGACCTCAGGCATGTTGTCAGAATCCCCCAGAAATCAGTACTCAAAAGGCCATGCTGGTTATAATTTGATGTGTGGCAAGTTTGGGGTTTGGTACTTTAGAAGAAACAGTCTCGGAGCCTGAGTACCAACTTGGGAGATTTACTAGGCATATTATATTTTATTTATTTAATTTTTAAAGATTTTATTTATTTGAGAGAGAGAGAGAGCACGCATGAGCAGACGGAGGAGGAGAGAGAGACCCTGAAGCAGACTCCCTGCTGAGTGCAGAGCCTGACATGGGCTTCCCATCTAACGACCCTCAGATCATGACCCTAGCCAAAGTCACGGGTTGGATGCTCACCTGACTGAGCCACCCAGGTACCCCTATCAGGCATATTTTAAACTTCTAGATCTGTTATTTCCTAAGTGTGTGTCCCTGAACAGGCTACACTTTCTAATCCTGCTTGTCACGTAAGTCACACAGGCCCTATAAATAAAGGTGGAGCGGTGGGTGTGGGGCTGACTCTCAGGGAAAGCTCGGGAAGGAGGAACTGCTGCCACCCTGGGTGTTAGTAGATGGGGAGGCAGGGATAGGATCTGCTGACCGCTGTGCAGGCGCTTGGTGATTGGTTTTTGAAGGAATCACTGGGTCAGAAGACTCAGGTGGTAAGAGGGAAATCGTAGCACTTCGAACTGCAGCGTATTTATACCCAACTGGCTGCTGTGCTCTTGGGCAGTTTGCTCTGGATGGTAGAACCGAGCACAGCCTCAGGCATCTGGCGGCTGACTGCACTGTTCCCCAGGGGACCTCTGTGCACGGCTTGCTGGTGACCAAGGCCAAGGCCTCTGTGGGGTTCATCTAATTCTTGTTGGTGACTGGACTTTGACGGGATGCTGAATGGGGTCCTATTCTCAACTTTCTTCTCCTTTGGATTGTGGGGATCACTAAGAGTTTGGAATTAACACGAATAGGGAATAATCCTGAATGTTGCCCTTTTTGCAGAGGGAAGTGGAACCCCGATTGTTTGATGATTGACGAAATGGTGTCTCAGTTAGGAGATGGTGTTGAGAGGTTGTGGAAGCGGGACGAAGGAGGCACGGGAAAATACCCTCCATCTAGTCTGCACGTACGTTCGTGACCACATGCTCTGCCGTGAAGATCCTGCAGGGTTGCCGGGGGTATTTTTCCCGCCCACACAGGCTTGGGAAAAACAGGGAGCGTGAATGAATGAACATATAAAACACACTGAATTTTTTTTATCCCTTTTACAGGCATTGCTTGATATATACCTACTGGACGACGTCACTGAAACAAGCAAACATGCTGTTGTATCCTTTAAAACAGTGTCAGATAATTCATGTATTACCTGCATCATAAAATTTGAGAGTAATAGGAACCTCGAATGTCTAATCCAATCTCAGTTGCACATTTGCAGTTTTCTTTAAAGGAAGGTTAACCCAGGGTCTGTTGGTTGGGTTTTAGATGGTCTACAGCAAACCTGAAACTATGCAGAATTTTGTTTTAGGTTTACTTTTCTAGGGATAGGATCCATAGCTCTCATCAGATTCTCATGTGTATATAGGACATCATCAGAGTTACCAACAGCAGGTCTGAAACATTGCTGGCCAAATGGTCTTTTTTTTTTTTCTTTTTTAAGATTTTATGTATTTATTTGTCAGAGAGCATAAGCAGGAGTGGCATTCAGAGGGAGAAGCAGGCTCCCCGATGAGCAAGGAGCCTGTTGTGGGACTCGATCTCAGGACCCCGAGATCATGACTTGAGCCGAAGGCAGACGCTTAACCAACTAAACCACCCAGGTGTCAGATGGTTTTTCTTAATGAGGTTAACTTATGAGGTCAATACGAATACATGATAAGTTAGTTTAATACTACCTTGCGCATCGGGTCTGAACCCAGTGGTATTTGCAATAATATTTTTATACTGATGTCAGTTTCTTAATATAAAAAACTGTGTAGTTCCAGGGAGCCTGGGTGGCTCAGTCGATTAAGCATCTGCCTTTGGCTCGGGTCTTGATCCCGGGGTCCTGGGATTGAGTCCTGTATCAGGCTCTCTGCTCAGTGGGAGTCTGCTTCTCCTCTCTCTCTCTCTCTCTCTCTCTGTCAAATAAGTAAATAAAATCTTTTTAAAAAGAAGTATGGTTCCATTCATAATTTTTAAGTTGCATGATGTGTTTGCTTAAGCTGTTGGGTTTTGCTGATAGCTGGACATCTGTCTGTACCTCTGCCTCTTCAGTTTGCTAATAAGCTACTGACTCGATGAAGAAAGTAGACTTCTCTGTTCATCTCTTTTGTGGTGGTACTTACTGTTGAGAGTGGGAGAATTTGCTTGTAGGACCAGCTGGACCTCATTTAATAAAACTACCATACCTGGATATCCGTTCTGGCTTTTGGAATCCTAAAAGCAGTCTCTTTAAGCCTCTGCTGCTGTAGTCTCTTGCTACCTAATATGAGTAGATATGTAGATTTTCTTGTTATTGTCCTTAATCCTCTTTTTTAAAGACCATTTATTTGTTGCTTGATATTATGTATTCCTTCCCAAACAAAACAGATACTTGCATTGAGTCATTTCCCACTGCCTTTGCCATTCCTTGGGGCCAGGTGAAACTTATTCAAGGGTTTTGGCTGATAGATCATAATGACTACGCGGTAAGTCTGTTCACTGAGAACGTAAACTTTCGTCAGCTGTTAGAATTTCAGAAAGAAGTACGTAGCTGGATTGAATGTGACATTACAGATACAACGCAGTCTACTTCTGGTGTAATTTATGGCCTCAGTTCAGTTGGTACTTTTACCAAGCACTTTCGTAGGCAGTGAGAATGCAAAGATGAAACAGTTCAGGACCCCAGGTCCTGTACTGTCTAAAGAAGGAAATAAGTAGTAAACAATTATTAATGGTGCAGATACAGTGATTGTTTTGTTAGAGATGAGTTTGGTGTGTTGCCATAGGAGACAGGTTTTCGCACTGATGTGTGATGTTGGTGGCGGGAAGATTTTACATCAGAGCTCAACCAGGCCTCAGAAGAATGGGGCTTTTGATAGGCTTTTATTTAAAATAAAACATATGATGGATTAAAGTAGATCTTGACAGATTATGTTTAAAGTGTTGTTTTTGTGGCTATAGTGTCCCATGTCTTTTTAAAGGCTGGCTGCTTTGTCCAAGTGCAGCACATTATACTTGCATTTAGCAGTTTTCGTGTCCTTTTTGCAGAGTGGCTTGGATCTTCTGTTTCACCCAGCTACTGTGAAACCTGTGTCATGGCAGCACTCAAAGATTATTCAAGCCTTTATGAGTCAGGGTGAGCACAGACAAGCCCTCAGATACATTCAGACAATGAAGCCAACGGTGTCCAGCGGTGAGGATGTTACCCTTCACCTCACCGTTTTGCTTTCTAATAAGTAAGTACATGTTTTGAAAATACCGTCAAACTCTTGATCGTATATGTTAATAAAGTGGAGTTGATGAAATAGCAATATAAGATATTTTGCTTGGGATGCATTTACATAATATTCTTAGGATTCTTCACCTGTCAACGTGAAGAAAAATGTAAAAAACCTTTTATCCTAGAATAGAATGAAGGAGTACCCTTGAGTAAAAGGGGAAACCAAACTGAGCTTCAGGATTCTCTCTCTTGCTAACTGGCAGTGTGGGCAGTCTCCCACGTTGGCAGTTGAGGTTTGAATATGCTGAAAAGAAGCCAGAGATACAGAGGAAGGATAAATTCCTATTGAGTTGTAAAATCAGGTTTTTTATCTTAAATACTTGATCCAGATTTGAGCAGGTTGTGTCTTTACATTGCTTCTTTTCTTCTCTTTGCCAGATGTTAATACTCTCTAGTCAGCATGGTGTATTTCCATTTATATTATAGCAGTGTATGTATGTATTACTGCAGTTAGTTGTCATGTATGTGACGACTATGACAAGTTAAATGGCATGATTGGAAATACAGTGGTCTGATAATTGGGTTTTCTTGTTAACCATACTAGTTGGGGAAATTGCTTGGAGCTAATACTTCTTACCAGAGCATAACTGTTTCATACGACTCACTTTTTTTGGTCAGTTGTGTTGGTTGGTCATTTTTATATTTTTAGATACTGGTTTCTTTACTCACCCCAGATTGTCGTTTATGAACCAAACACCATTTCAATATCAGCACTCTGAAAGTTAAGCTTTTTATGTTCTCTTACTGTATTTTTTTTTTAAAGATTTTTTATTTATTTCACAGAGGGAGAGCACAAGGAGGCAGAGAGGCAGGCAGAGAGAGAGAGGGGGAAGCAGGCTCCCCGCTGAGCAGGGAGCCCGATGCGGGCCTCGATCCCAGGACCCTGAGATCATGACCTGAGCCGAAAGTAGAGGCATTAACCCACTGAGCCACCCAGGCGCCCTCTTACTGTATTTCTGAGAGGAGAGGGTTGAATCTCTAAATTTCAGATAGAAGAGGAGTTCTATAGTATGGTAACGGCTTGGCTAGAGAGGTAGGACACTGCCAGTGTCCTCAAAAGTAACGAATTAGGAAGTACTTGTTGAAATGCAATAACTTGGATTAGCCACAAACGATTGGCTAGCCGAATAAATCTGGAATGAACATAAGAGCAAAACAAAATTTAAAGAAGCTAGTGGTGGGCGCCTGGGTGGCTTAGTGGGTTAAAGCCGCTGCCTTCGGCTCAGGTCATGATCCCAGGGTCCTGGGATTGAGGCCCGCATCGGGCTCTCTGCTCAGCAGGGAGCCTGCTTCCTCCTCTCTCCTCTCTCTCTGCCTGCCTCTCTGCCTACTTGTAATCTCTCTCAAATGAATAAATAAAATCTTTAAAAAAAAAAAAAAAGCTAGTGGTGATAGAGGTTTAAAAAAATAGGTCAGGAGTCCCAGTACTGGGTAGTCAGGCAACATGTGAATTATTTTCAGTTGCATGTATGTGGCTCACTCTACTGCCTTGAAAGAGTAGGTCCTTGATCACTAATGCTTACATTGAAAAAACATTTTGGAGCCTTGGAAAAACACTTTTGAATGGTTGTTGGTTTTCCTCTACAATCCTATTGTCCTTCAGGTCATTCACAACACATTTCTCTGGTTTGCTAGGTTGATCCTCATTCCCTGTCCTTTAGCCATAGCAAACATCATGTATTAATGTTTACAATAACAGAAACATCCTGTGTAATTTCTAAACCTAATTTGTCTTAAGTAAAGGCTCTCTTATCTAGCCTTCAAGTATCCTGTAGAGAACACACCGAAGTAAAACCACAGGGCCACCTAGAATGGCGTTTGTTGAGTGGTATGCGTTCAGACTCGGTACAGGCGCTATTCCAGACCAGTGTGGCCAAGTGAGTCAGCGGGGTTGTGTTCCCTAGAGCGTGTGAAAGTTAGGCTTCTGTGTTGACACAGGACCCTGCGTTAGCCTGCTTCTGCCGCCGGATCACCGAGAAACACTGCGCATTTCTTACTGGAAGGACTTAAACTGCCAACACGCTCATCTAGCCTTTTATCGGTTGGAGTAATTTTCTTATTGCTCTTCCCACCACCCTGGTTTTTTACCATAGGAAGCAAGACAGTAGTGGGAATTTGGGGGTTTTCTTTTTAAAATTTATGTCAGCATTGGCAGTGGAGCAGCCTTTCTTGAAGTTGCAGATTGCTGTATCTCCTGCTGGAGGGGAAACGGAAAAAAACATTATCATTTACCCTTTGGCCTCAGGTCTACTCTCCTGGTAGATTAATATTTGATCTGCTCGACTAGGAGTGGACAGCATACTTTAAATTGGAAAATTTCCATGGACTGGTGGGTGGAGTGTCAGGAATTTGTTGTTTTTTTTTAATTTAGTTTTTTTTATTAAAGATTTTTATTTATTTATTTGAGCGAGAGAGAGACAATGAGAGAGGGCATGAGAGAGGAGAGAGGGTCAGAGGGAGAAGCAGACTCCCCATGGAGCTGGGAGCCCGATGTGGGACTTGATCACGGGTCTCCAGGATCATGACCTGAGCCAAAGGCAGTCGCTTAACCAACTGAGCCACGCAGGCACCCGGTTTGTTTTGTTTTGTTTTGTTTTTCGTTTTTTTTTAATTTTCAATAGTAAGATATTAACATGCTTCAGAAAGGTTCAAAAGGATATACAGTGAATTTCCAGCCTCCTACACTGTTTCTTGGTACCCAGTCTGTGTTAATAATTTCTAGTGTATCCTGCCTAAAAAGTTGTGGACATATGTAAGCAAATGCATATAGGTTTCTTCCCACTCCTACTTAAAACCCTCCCACCCCCACCTTTTTGAAAAGCACTTGGTAGCATTTAATAAACCCCCTCCATGTGGCTTCAAGCTACTAGGATGCAGCCCCCCAGCCCCCCACCACACACACCCTTCACCTCGTCAGCTCTTCTGCTGGGGAAATTCACCCTTCACGATGACAGCCTGTTCAGGGAGCTGTCCCTGCCCCAGAACTTCGTAGCAGCCCCATCACAACACGTCAGTGATGGGACCAGTTCCAGGCTCGTTTCTGGCAGCATTTACCCTTCAACAGCCTCCCCCCACCCCACCCCCCACACACACTTGTAAAATACAAGCAGCACACTCTTATGTCTTGCTGCAGTATACTTTTTCCCCTATGTAATTTGGACTTGATTTCATAATAGGACAAAAAGGCCTTCCTTACTTTTGACTGTTGTGTAGTAGTTCCTTGTGATGTGTCAGTATTTATTGAACTACCTCCCCTTAGTGAACATTTAGGTGTTTTCCAGTCTGTTGCTGTTTTAACCACTGCCATGAGTAACCACACATTTTGCACAGGTACAGATTTCGTTTGTAAGACGTAAAATCCTAACAGTTGAATTACTGGGTGAAAGGACATTGGATAGATCTCAGCACACAGCCCTCATGAAGGTTAGGCCACTTCACCCCCATCACATGTGCTCTTCAGTTGGTATTTACTCGTCTGATGGGTGACAGTGGTAATAGAGTAATAGGTTTTGTCTCACCATAATGATGAGAGAATGCGCCTTTTTATAAAGATGCTCTTTCTTGCTTGTGACCTGCCCATTGCTTTTTGTGTGTTGAGATTATTCTTTCTAACGTATTAGAGCTCTTTATGTGTTAAGAATATTAATCCTGAGATGTTTTCCCCCCTCTTGTTTGTCATTTGTATTTTTACTTTGTTTTAGGATGGATTTTGCTATCTTGAAAATCATGATGTCAGAATTAGGAGTATTTTCATTTGACCTTTGTGTTTGTTTTTTCACTTTAATGTCATTTTTTAGTTCTCTTATGGTATCTGCTACCACTTTTATGGTTTTTGTTTTATCATTTAGGTGTTGATCTGAAATTTATTTTGGTAAAAGCATTTTTAGAAGAAAATTTCAGTATATAGAAAAATACAATAGTGTGGTGAAGGTTCCCTACACCTGTCTTAGGTCAGATTCGGCAAACAGCGAGATTATATCATACCTACTTCATCTGTATGTTCGTATGGTTTCTTTTTAATTTATAGTGATGTACTCATTTATCCTTGTTTATTTTTCTTTTTTTTTTTTTAAAGATTTTATTTATTTGACACAGAGAGAGAGATCACAAGTAGGCAGAGAGGCAGACAGAGAGAGAGGAGGAAGCAGGCTCCCTGCTCAGCAGGGAGCCCGATGCGGGCCTCGATCCCAGGACCCTGAGATCATGACCTGAGCCGAAGGCAGAGGCTTTAACCTACTGAGCCACCCAGGCGCCCTATTTTTCTATCTATAAAAATGTGCTCATTTTAATACTCATATTCTTTATGTAGAAAAAAAATTACCCCCCTAAGACACTCAGGTTTATAACAATCATACTCTCCTCCCTGTCCCGGGTACAGGGTGAAATACAAGGCAATTTTAGATTTTTAGGGAATACCTGTAAATGTGTTCGTTATCTGGGTTCTTGACCTTTCTAAGTCCTGCAGAAAATGTTAAAATATTCTGGTCTCAAAACAATAAAATGAACAGCTGGCCCTGCCTGGCTGGTCAGCAGAGGGAGCCCATTTCTTCCCCAAGGAACTTTGTATCCACAGGAAGTCTGGGTCAGTGCTGCGAGAATTTCCTTCCCTGCATTTTCATGCTGAATATTAATCGGTGTGACTTTGATCACATATTCTGTGTTTCTTTTTTTTTTTTTTTTTTTTAAGTTTTTTTTTATTTATTTCACAGAGGAGAGAGATCACAAGGAGGCAGAGAGGCAGGCAGAGAGAGAGAGGGGGAAGCAGGCTCCCTGCTGAGCAGAGAGCCCGATGCGGGCCTCGATCCCAGGACCCTGAGATCATGACCTGAGCCGAAAGCAGAGGCTTTAACCCACTGAGCCACCCAGGCGCCCTATTCTGTGTTTCTTATATGTGTGTTGGTTATTTATTAACAAGTCTTTATGTCAGTATTTGTGACTATTTCAATAACCCTAGCTAAAGCTTTTTTATGAAGATATCCGTTGAAACCAAAATTATGTGTTGACTTAGAATTAGTTAAATGATGATTTTTTAAGAAAAATTATTTCCCCGACATTCGTATATACCTGCCATGTTTTTGTTCTACTCCCCACAGCCGAAAGTTACCGCCCCTCCAAAAATTCTGACAATTTTAGTGTCTATCTTTCAAAGACATTGTGTTATCTATTTAAGTAAATAAGTACAAAAACATTTGTAGGCTTTGTTTATTGGTTAATTTTTTACAGTTATAGTCACTGTTGATACAGTTTGAAGCTTGCCTTTTTTTAAAGAGTATGTCATGAGAAACACTGCTTTGTTTGATGTCTTACTGCTCACAGAAGACAGTGTCTCATGGCCCCCACATGGTGTTTGAAACTCACTAATTTAACCCGTGTTCTCTAGTCAGCTCTTGCTTATAGATCAGTTCAGAATATTCTTTGAGCTAATAAGCCCGTTGTTGTCCCGCAGACACAATGCCGCACATGTAGGTCTTTGCTCCCTTCCCCTTCCACTGCTCTTCTGCCTGGCGTGCAAGGTCCTGGCTTTCTCTGCCACACCACACTGATCCTTGTCTTCTCACTCCCATGCATGCTCTGTGCTTTCCTGTCACATACTCCACGAACGGTCCAGAAGAGCCTCACATGAAGTCTGCTCGTGGGGATCAGCAAATGTCATGATGCCATGATGAGTGTTTCAGAAAAGCTCAGAGTCCTTCTGTGTTACACGTACAGTGTGTCGTTGAGATTCTGTAGAGGGGTTGCTCGTTTGAAACGCGTCCACCAGTTTTCCTAATGCTAGGCCTCGCGAAATGCTGTTTCAGGTACATGGTGGAGGCCTGGACGTTCCTGCGGCAGCACTCCACCAGTGTGAACGTCGAGCAGCTCTTGACGCACACGTACAAAGTCTGCCAGGAGACGGGCCTCATGGAGGACTTGCTGAAGCTGCCTTTCACAGACCTCGAGCAGGTAACGATGCCCCAGCATCCAGTTGTCGGAAACGCAGGAGCAGTGAGTAGTTGACGAGTGTTTTTGGTTCTTCCTAGGACTGCTTGGTGAGATTCTTGCAGGCCAGCACCAATGTTCGGAATCACGAATTCCTTCTAGTTCACTATCTGCAGCGTGCCAATTACGTCTCTGCCCTGAGGCTGAACCAAACTCTGAAGACCAATTTTTCGGTATAATGAAACATGTTCCACTACGGGGGCCAAGAGAGTGAGAAGTGGTAACTTTGTTGTGTGAGAGTTTGTAGTTCAGTAACCACCGGGTTCTTCATATCCCCTTGACCTTGGAGATCCCTTGTCTGACCTCTTCTAGCACGTTGGGAGCAGGGCATCATTATTTACCTAGTCCTTTTATGTAGGCCATTTCTATTTAGATAACTGTGTACAGTCTTGCCAGACTAACCACTTCACTCGGGGGGAACAAGAGGAAGAGGTAGAGGACCAGTGGGAGTTATGTGGTGTGAAGAGCATGGACTTCGGGGCTCAGACGGATGCTTTTCTGTGCTCTGTGTTTGGAACACATTCTCTGAGCCTTGGTTCTTCATCAGTAAATTGATAGTATCTCTTTCTGGGGATGCATACAGATGTGTTGGAGGTCACCTGTCACCTAACCCTTATGGATGCTTGGTACATGATGACCATTGTTGGTAGTTGTGGAGAAAACTCTAGCCTGGGTGGGGAAGGGGTGGGACTTATGGACAGATGGAGACTGATAATGCAGTCAGGTGTGCGTAGGAGGTCCTTGGTCTGGAAGAATGGGTATGTAGGGAGAAGGAAGATATTCTTAGGTATTCAGAATTATGTTTTAAATGGTGAATACATAAACATTGTGCTTTTGAAGATTAAATTTTTACGGATTATGGCATGTTCAATAGAATGATCGTGATCCTCGTTTGCGGGAGAGATCAGAGGTTCGAAATGCTATAGTAGAGCAATATGGGAAAGTCCTTCCTAAAATCCAGCGAAGATTAGCCATTGAGCAAGCTAAGCCTTACCATCTGTCCACATCACCAGTTCTTCGCGAAGGTAAGATTTGATTGAAAACTATCATAAAGTACTAGGTGAGAAATGACATCAAGTGATTTATCTCCTGAAACCGTTGTTCTCACAATTAGCTCACTTTTGCTTTGATTCCTTAACGTGATGCTTTTTTTTTTTTAGTGGGCCACTCTGTTCCCCCCAGTTGTAAAGCTTTCTTGAAGGTTTTATTTATTTATTTATTTGTTTATTTATTTATTTATTTATTTATTAAAGATTTTATTTATTTATTTATTTCACAGAGGGAGAGAGATCACAAGGAGGCAGAGAGGCAGGCAGAGAGAGAGAGGGGGAAGCAGGCTCCCCGTTGAGCAGGGAGCCCGATGCGGGCCTCGATCCCAGGACCCTGAGATCATGACCTGAGCTGAAAGCAGAGGCTTTAACCCACTGAGCCACCCAGGCGCCCTTCTTGAAGGTTTTTATAGCTGATTTATTAGCGCAGAACAGAATAAAAGAACTGGTTTTACTTCGTTTATCACACTCTTGTCCACCTTTTAGAGAACATGTACAGTAATTTTTCACCACCTCCCAAAAGCCCAAGTTGTCGTATTTCTGCATAGATGTTGCCGAACTAAGTATAGCTTGTAACCTGTGAGCTCTATGTCCCATCACTCTTTCATATTCATCTTCTAGTAAGATCATGGTGTTAGAGGGAAGTAAACCCTGCATTCTTTGTTTTATAGTTTCTAGACCCCAGCCATTATCCACTGTTACAAAGCAAGCTGCAGCAGGGGCTGTGTTAACAAGATCTGCTTTCATCAGTAATGTGTTGTCTAAAATTGGCGAGATTTGGGCATGCACTGAACCTAAAGGTGGTACCTCAGCCTCCAAGAGGTATGCTTCCCTGAACATCTGTTAACATTCTTACCGCTCGTTTATCTCTCCCCAGTATCAGAAGCAGTCATCAGCTGTCCAGCCTTTAAGTTTATTAGTCTGTGTAAAATGGAAAAACTCCTCTCTGTTGACTGTTTTTTATTGTAAGAAGAAATTTTTTTGGTCTTTAACTTTAAAAGCAATTATATTTATTGTTATTTGTAAATAAGCAGAAATGTACAAAGTAAAAAGTGAAGGCCCTCCTCTCCTACCTGATCCCACCTTCTTAAAGCATAATTTAATTTAATACTTTTTGTAATACATACTGAAAAGTTACATTTTTATTTTCTTTGTAGTCCTAAAAGAGAACCATCTCCCCTCCCACATCCACAAGTGCCTGAGGCATTTGTTGGAACACCAATTTTAAAAGCATCACAAAAAGTTTCTAGGTAAGACTTAGTTAAATCATTTTAAAGTCACAATGTTAGAAAATAATTACACTGTCATTTTTAATTATCTTTAAAATGTTGCAGTATTTTAAATTTATGAATGAGTTTTTAATACTTTTTTAATGCTTTTAATTTTTTTTAATAATTTGGGGAGTAGCATAGTAATTTTAGCACCAGCTGCTAGCCTACTTAGAATTTTGGCTTAATGATTTCAGACTGCTTAGAGAAAAGAAGTGAGTTTTGTTTTGTTAAAAATCATGAGCAAAGTAAACTGTTAACTTCTTCTAATATCACTTCCTTATTGATTAATCCCTAAACGAAGGGTATTTTTAGAATTCGTAACTAATCTTGGTCGGCTCTTTGAAACTTTCTCCTGTACGACAGAGCCCACTAAAATGCCTTCCATGGCTTCAGATGTAATACTTGTACAACTGAAACTGTGGTATTAGAAAAGTAAATAGTAACTCAGCGTTTTGCATCCAAGGTGAAATTATAATTGTATTTCATCTCAGAATATTGGATAGTTGAAAAAGGTGTTTATATTCTCAATAGCGGGGAACGAACGAGTATCTCCTCATGATTGATTCTTTGTCTTTAATAGCATGCTCATGATTGTTATACATTTCTGATTGTTTACATTTTATCAAGAACAGAGTTATTTTTGAGAATAAAATGATCTGAATTTACGATAGGACTCAGAATAAGTTAATAATTTACAAACGGTGGAGTCAAAGCTGTTTAAAGTGGGCATATTTTCAAAGCATGAAAGGGTTTTCTGTTTGGGGGGATTAGATTTAATTAGATTGATGTTGTTTTCCTTTAATTACCAGGAAGATTATTTCAAATAAAAGTCATTATTATTATCATTCTGTTTTCCTAGCAGTAGTTCCAATTTTTTCCCCACAAGTCACTTTTTCTCAGTCCCTTTGTACTTTAATAGATCTGGGGTTCAAGAAGGGAGCAATAATAAAAGTTTTCAGACTCATGACTAATGGCCTAAGGACCTAAAGAAAAAGAAGTATTATGAGAATCCTTCAAAGCTATGATTAACTCAGATGGAAGAAAGTCAATTGAGGTGTGAATATTTATTTTTATAGAAATCATTCCGTCCCTAATTCTGTTTTTCAAACTGGTTTGCATTAGTGGGTAGTGAGTAAGCTTAATGGCTTGTGACTGGCGCATCTTTCAGTGGAATAACAGAGGTGGTATCACTGGGCACAGCATATCGTACGGCTATGTGCTGTTCTGTGCAGTGTGTGTTTTGTGTATGTGTGTGATCTGAAACGCATTACTGATGTGTATCATGCTCAAAGATTTGTGGTAATCCTAAGATCTGATGATCTATTTAACATCTTAAGATCCTAAGATCTATTTAACATTTTTAAAGAAACTATCATAAAAGAAAATATCGTAATCAAAAAATACTTTTCTTGATAATTGTTTTAGTGTAATTTAGATATATTAAGTCTCATTAGTATAAGAATTTTGTTTTTACTCAGTAGGTATCTTTGTTGGAACAGGCCCTGCTTTTGAGAAGGAGTCATTCATAAATGTTTGAACATCTTGAACATGAATATTAACACAGTGCAAGGCATTTAACAGAATTCCAAGTTGGGATAGTTCAGTATAAAAGTGAGCAAATGGTTTACAAATATAGATTTTGAATACAAATGAGGTAGAGAAGGAAAAGAAGAATTAGACAATAGAGAAACAAATGTTAATGCTGTCTGATGTGCTATTTTTGGTTTGGTGGAAATCTCAAAGCTGTGCTTAGTATAGAATAAGAAGCAGTAAAGATTAAGGAAATGCTTCCTGTAATATTTCCCACCGGGCACCTGGCTGGGTCTTGGAGCACCCATCTGTGATCTGTGTCCATCTACTCCTCCCACTTATGAAGCTCTCATTTGAAGGTAGAGGACAGAAGGACAAGGAAGGCACAGCCATGCCCTGTTTTTATTCCCGGGCATTGGGACATGCTGGACCTTTCTGGTCATTCTGGGCTGAACCAGAGTCATTTTGGGGAAGTAAAAATGTATTGTTTGTATTGCTAGGAAATTGACCATAAAATAGACTGTTCATTAGCAAATTGCCTATGCAAATGGCCCATCAGAGATTGTAACCTGAAAATTTCACTTTCAAGTTTAAATTCTTTAAGTTTTTAAACTGTTGGGACTATGCATGTTTAATGCAAATGATAACTTCGTCAATAACTTGCATGAACTACATCAGGACATTACAGAAAACCATTCAACAGAATCTGGAGTTTCCATTTTGTCACTGAACTCTTTAATTTGAAAAAATTAACTTTGTGTGTGTTGGTGCTCAGTCTTTTATTGCAATAAAAACCATGAAAGTAAAGCAAACCAGTATTCATTATGTATGTATGTCACATGTATATAAAAGGAATTTTTATGTGTTGGTAAAAACGAACTTATTTATTTTATAGTGAATATTGGTAAAAGGGCTGGGGACCAGAGCTTCCTTTTTTATCGTTATCTAGAATTCCTAATTCTTAGTTTTACTACTGAATTAATTTTCTGACTTTTTTGAAGTAATGACATTATATTAATATTCTCACTGAACTTATAATTTCATATGGTTACCATATTTAACAGTGAATATGGAGTCTAATGTCATACTAAATTTTTTGTTTTTCACCATAACTTGATAAGTTAGTTACCTGGATCTTTCTGTGTACTGTGTACGTGTACTGTGATTACAGACCGCTGGATTTGGTGGTTCATCCTGTGCGCCAGCCTTGTCAGCATTTGGGATTTATTCAGCAAACCCCCAAAAGATCTCCTTTATACCTAGCATCTGGCTCATTGTTCAGAGGCTCACATCACAGTCCCTCCAGGACTGTAGAATTACGTGTACTTGAAACTCCTTTCGTGGTGAAGGTGAGTATTACATAACCTCGGGTTCATAGTGAAGCCTGGAAGTTCTCACTTGTCAAGCAGCAGGGGGAAATAAGCTATCTCTGATACCTCTGGGTAATTGACAGCTTTAAGCCTTTTTTGCGGGAGTTACCGTTCCAAAATGTTTATTGTATTTTTACATCTTCTTAAATAAGACTTTACAGACCTTACCTTCTGTGCTCCCCTGTTGTTGTACTCAAGGTTAACAATCACGTTGTTCTGAGAGTAACCCAAGTTTCTGTGGTTTAAAAGTTGAAACCGTAATTTAAAACCTCTGAAAAAAATCTTTCACATTCTTGGGTTTGCTCCCCAACCCCCCCACCCAATCCCCACCCCCTGCTCTGTACCATTTCTGCTGCCATTTTGCTGTTATTTCTTCCTTCTCTCAGATGCTATTAATTCTCTTGTTTCTTTTATTTATTTTTTTCTTTTCTTTTCTTTTCTTTTCTTTTTTTTTTTGAGAGAGAGAAAGAGCATGAGTGGGGAGAGGTCAGAGGGAGAAGCAGACTCCCTGCCGAGCCAGGAGCCCAATGTGGGATGCGATCCCGGGACTCTGGGATTGTGACCTGAGCCAAAGGCAGCTGCTTAACCAACTGAGCCACCCAGGCGCCCCTCTGGTTTCTTTTTTTTTAATTTAGATTCTCTCACTCCTTTGACAAAACAGCACCCTGTTACTCCTTCTCACTAGCAGTATATCTGTCTTAATTCCTTTCCCTCCACCATCTCTGATAAATCATTAGCTAGGAAACCACGAAACTAGACTTGTGGTGGCAGGGAGCAGGCACCTTTTCCTGTCCCGTCGTCAGAATGGTTTCACAGCAGTTGTGTGTGCTGGCAGCTTGCACCGAGTTGGGGATTGAGTCTCGGAAGTGCTCTACCTTCATCTCTTTCCATTGTTTCTGGATATGTAGCGTGGAGAGTGAAGCCAGGGGCTTCTTACTTTTTTTTAAATTGTATTTGTGAGAGAGAGAACAAGCAGGGGAGCAGGAGCAGAGGGAAAGGGAGAAGCAGGCTCACTGCTGAGGGAACCTGACATGGGACTCGATCCCAGGACCCTGGGATCATGACCTGAGCAGAAGGCAGACACTTAACCAACTGAGTCACAAGGCACCCCTGATTCTTACCTTACAAGGTGAATAAAAGGTAGTTCAACAAATGTCAGTCCTTAAATAGTAAGAGAAGTGGAAAGGAAGGTTGGCGAGCTTATTAAAGTGCCTGATGTTTATTCTCCAGTGCTGTGATTCCTGTTTTCATCCATTAAAAAAAAAATCATAGTTTGTATTCTCTAAATCAAGGAATAATTTTGTGTCTGCTACCAAAAACAGTCTTGAAAAAAAAATCAGTATAATATTGTAATGGATCTAATGAAATTTGGTGATTTTATGGGATACAATCATCTGCTTGCTAATCCTTTAGAGGAGAAGTGAAGTGAAGGAATTATTGCTGCTAAATAGTTTCTATGCTAATTACTTTTATTTTGGTAAATCTTTAGGATTCTCATAAGTCATCAGTTAACTGCTGGAGTCATGTGATGAAATTATATTTCTTTCTTTTTTTTTTTTTTTTTTTTAAAGATTTTATTTATTCATTTGACACAGAGAGATTACAAGTAGGCAGAGAGGCAGGTAGAGAGAGAGGAGGAAGCAGGCTCCCCGCTGAGCAGAGAGCCCGATGTGGGCCTCGATCCCAGGACTCCGGGATCATGACCTGAGCCGAAGGCAGCGGCTTTAACCCACTGAGCCACCCAGGCGCCCTGAAATTATATTTCTTATAAAACATTTTTAAAGTCAGGCTTATCATTTTGTATTAACTTGCTATAATTAAGCTTGGTTCTTTTCTACATACACTGTCCTGTCTCTTTACCTACTAAGGTTTTTTGTAGGCACCCATAAAATAATTTATTAAACTGGGAATAAACAAGACCTTAAGAATGATTGTGGATGTAGTTTTATGTTTTGTACTCTTATGTATAGAAACCTCTTGGGTAGAATTTTCTATTTTCTTTCCAATAATCTATAATAAAACTTTTTATTGATGTGTTTATTGGAGTTGAGTATATAGGCACCATTGGGACTCAGTGGACCTTGTCTATACGTATGTAAGTGGCTTTTATGAACACTAATGGTGGAATTTTGTTCATTCTTTGTTGCAGAGAGCTAAAACTTTGGCCATGTCAGTTACTGCCTCTGGATTTGCCGAGTTTACTCCTCAGTCCATCTTAAGGTCTGGTCTTCGAACACCACCATTACCCTCTCCCTCTCTGTCACCTGGAAGGTCTGTTACCCCTCCTTTACGACTTAAGGAAACTAGAATCTCATTTATGGAAGAAGGCATGGCCACAAAACGGACTCCTGGAGTAAGTTTGATAATATTTGGAACAAATTAAGAATATATTAACTTTTACAAGTAAAAAGTCAAATAAATCAATTTTGAGGGGTGGGGTGGGTGGAGAAAAAGCATGAGCCAGAGGAGGGGCAGAGGGAGAGGCAGACTCCCCACTGAGCCAGGAGTCTAACTCAGGGCTCCATCCCAGGACCCTGAGATCATGACCTGACCCAAAGTCAGACGTTTAACTGACTGAGCCACCCAGGTGCACCAGAAAAATCAATATGACTATAGATTTTTATATACCATCTCATAGATAGGCATGAAATCAGAAAACATTGGTTGAGAAAAAAAATCTCATCGCACTGACTGGCCAAGCCAAACCCATCGTTTGCAACTGAAGTTTTAAAATAGGTCCTAGAAGCACCAAGTAAATTGCCTGTAATCAAATGGCTATTTGGTGGCAGAACTGAGACTACAGTCGAGACCTCCTTAATTTCTTAGTCCATGTGTTTTGGTTTTTTTTACTTTATATTGTGTTTGCTGTCTTAGTACTAAGTTCCTAATTGGGTGTCTATTGAGATGGTATGTAGTCAGAGCTCCATTGTGGGTTAATGGGAAACCATTTGGTGGTAGTGGGTCATCTTGCCTATTCTATGTTTGAGTCTTTTAGAAATACTGTTTTATTCCCAATCAGGGAAACATTAACAACCATTAAATTTCATGTATCTGGAGAGAATGGATTTATAATAAGTGAGTTTTGACTGAGAAGAGAATCTAGAGAAATACCAAACATGAAAAGGGTGTAAGTAATCAGTTACTTTGATTAGAGATGGAGAGCTTAGACTTGACTGATTTCTCCTAGTAAATTATTTTTTTCAAAACCTTTTCCTTGACAGGGTACAGATGACAGCAGAACGAGACTATCTGTTACTACTACACCTCCCCATAGATGTGGAGGTCCAGCAAAAAGCGAATGGTTAAAGAACAAAGCCAAGACAACGGCCTTTTCCCTGAGTACTCCTGAAAAGGACCATCAGGAGGTGGAATTGAGGTCCCAGGACATCCCTTCCCAGAGTTTGGAGAAACTGGATATGAGCCGAGAGAGTAGCGGAGCCTCCACTAGGTCAGACCAGACAACCTTGGAGTATCAGGATGCACCGTCTCCGGGAGACTTGGAAGACATTTTCGTGGCCCCAAGGCCAGGGCGCTCTTCCACAGAACTCATTATTAATTTAACTGAAGCGACTGAGAAGGACAGTGATAAAGATGTGCTTGAATCAGAAATGACTCCTTCAGAAATGACTTCTTCGGACCTGGAGAAACAAATGGGTAAGAACTCCTCTCCAGATGTTCAAAAAATGTGTAGTAGAATGCTTTCCACCGTGCGAAAAGCATCAGGATTAAATAATTACACAATCCCAGTGTATTAGGTTCTAGACGCAATGCACACATCTGCCTTAAGGCCCTCTTACAGCTGTCAGAGGTAATAATACTAACTCTACAGTGTAGGTTGTTATTATAGTTTCTAACTTGTCCAGCTGCCTCAACTTTCTCGAAAGCTGCTCAGAAACCAGGTCAGTTGTCCTCTTCACCATCCCTACCTCCAAAATAATCACTGGACGATCAAAACAGATATCCAGAGGACCGTGAATTTAGAGTCTTTATGTTTACTTCTATATCAAAAAGATTTTGAGCCCCTACTGTCTGTGGAGAACAAGTGGGCTCTCCCAGCGCGTGCTCCATGTTGAGGAGCCTGCCCCTGCCTGCAAGGAACTTAGAGCCTAGTGGACTAGATATATAAACACACATACACTTATAGTGTAGTTGGAAAAAATGCTCCTTTGGGAGGCAAGGAGGAGGCCAGGGAAACACCAGAGAGTGGGGAGAGACTTGGCCTAGAATCGGATCAGAAAATATAGTCTGTTTTTTGTTTCATACCACTGTACAGGTTTAACAAGCATATTTAAGGGCAACTCCTAACTTGAAATCTGTAATACTAAGTACTTGAGTAAAAATCTGTGTCTTACTGGTTTCTTTGGGGCTGTGAGGTCTCTTAAACACAAGCATTATTGCTCTAAGAGCCTAGGACTGTCCTCATGAACAGCATCTGTCCACAAGCGTACAGCAGTCCTGATGTGCTGTTCCACCAAAATAGTTGAGTGATAAAATAGATGAGAATGTTCATTGATTATTTTCATTGATTATTCCTATAAAGAGGAGGCAGTCTCAAATAAAAACCTTTATTTTCGTGGAGGGTTATATAGCACAAACTGTAGGGTAAAACAGGCTAGATTTGCATTGCAGCTACTTGCTAGGCCTGGGATATGCGGTGTAACTGCGCTTCTGTGTCCTCGTCTGTAAGATGGGGATAATGGTCCCCCCACTTTGGTCGTCAAGGACTGAGTCGATCTATGTACAGCACTCGCACATTAGGCCCCGAGAGAGATGGTAGGGTACAGGGGCTCCCGGACTGGGCTCAGACTATTAGAAAGACCTGTTGCCATCCTGAGGCCAACGGAGTAAACCTAAAAGTACCAAGAAGCAGATATCCAGCAAGCTTGTTAAAAAGTAATCAGGAAAGATCATGAGTACTCAATAAACATGTGGCATAAGTGATCATAACTATTCTTCACACATGATTTGTAGGCACTGTCACCAGTGTGGAGACAAAGGACCTCTGGGTTGCAGCGGAGGTACCTGCAGGCCTCTGTCCCTTGCGCCCCATTCCAGGAGGCGAAGCTTCTCGCTGTGCTGTGCCAGCCCACGATGGGTAAGCTAGTAGGGAAGGCATTCCTGCTTTAGTAATGGTTTCTGTTATGAAGGATGTTCCTTTGTACAAGTGTGTATCATGTAGTAGTTATTGTGAAGTCTTAGAATGATGCTAGACATTTCCTGAATATACAAAGTCATGATGAAGTGAGGTAGAGCTCCTGTATTCTTTGGTGATTCTGTATCTGATGAAGCCATGCATTCCTCCGGGCCCTCCTCCAGGCCCTCCTGGGTTCAGTGGTTTCGGGTTGATGACGTAGGTCTCCTGCAGCACCAAGGTGGAGTGCAGGGGACATGGCTCGGGGGCAGTTTTGTTCCCTATTTGGTGAATACAGGACTCCAGCAAAGGTTTTTGTTTCTAATGACTGCTTGAGCTTTTACACTCCTGGTTAATTTTATTCGGTGTTTGTACATTCAGGCGCTGTACTGGATGATGTGGGGTCTACCAGCCTGAGGCCAGGTCCCAAATGGTTTTATGGTCTGCAGCAAGACAAGCAGCTTGTGTTAGACTATAAACCACTCCATCACTTCCTTTCCTGGAAGTCAGCTCAGCTGATCAGTGATTGACGGCCCCTCTGGTGAAATCTCCTCCTGTTGCAAGGCTGGACACCTTGCACATTAGGACTGGGGCAGCACTGTTGGAGAGGATACAGAAAAGTTGTAGCTTTGATTATTATGAAGTAATAAGGGTGATTTACTAAGATTAATTCATAAACTACACTTAAAACATAAAACACGGTCATTTAAGATACCCTAAGTGTTTCGTTCCTTTGTAAGTCCTGAGGGGGTTCTCACACCACCCACAAAAATCACTATGGTAACAGTCATGTCTCATACATTGAACTCAATTGTGTGCTTCCCTTCTGAGAAGAGAAATCCTGATTAGCTGGATGGAATCCTTGCCAGGCCTCCATCCAATGGGTTTGACAGAGAATTGTAGCAAATTGCAAAGCAAAGAGTAACCACATGACAAGAAACTTTGTGGTTACCAGTAATCTAGGTGAACAGTCACCATCATGACAAGCCTATGTCCTTTTTAAATATAAATGTATTAGTTGTTGCTTCTTGGTTATCCTAACATCATGAGACAGAGATATAAGTCTTACAAATATATCTGTAAGGGTGTCTACCTTCAGCTCAGGTTGTGATCTCATGGTCCTGGGATTGAGCCCCTCATCAAGCTCCCTGCTCAGTGGGGAGTCTGCTTCTCCCTCTCCTTCTGCCCTTCTCCCCCACATCTATAAAATGGGTATATATTCCGAATGCATGTTTTTTTCTTGACTTGACTTTATAATTTTATTTGTCCCATTTAAAAAAAATCAGCATGCTTTTGTTGGGTTTTGGGAAAGGGCCTCTTCAGAATAGGAAGGGATCACTGTCCCCATATTTCCAGAACTTATTTTCACCAAGTGGCTTAATATAGGTCCCACTGGTCTCCCACTGTGAGTTTTTTTCATACTCTTTCCAGATAATACTAAAATATTGAACCTGATTTTACTGAGTATATAGGAAATACTCCATAATATCTGATAGGTTTAAGAAAGTGCCCACAGAAAATTAAAAACTGGCGTAAGTGTAATCCATATTGACCAGCATTTTAAAATAATTTTATTTGTAGTTTAAGGCCATGCATATTAGAAAGTGGGAATACCAAATGCCTCATTATTCACTTATAAATTTTATAGTGTTATTCAAAATGAACTTGGGTGATACTAAGTTCTCCGAACCTCGGTTTTTATTACCAAAATGACATGTACCAGAGAGAGCGGGGTTAGAGCAGGGAAGAGTAGGTGGGACCTTCTTAAACACTAACGCATGTATTTCTGTTTCTAAAGGAAAATCCTCACCCTGACATCCCAGGTACCAGTTTTAGATGAAGGACTAGTATCCGTTGAGACCTGCACCTCTGCAGTCAGAGCAGGTAACAATCAATGTGTGTATTATTTTGACTTTAGAATTATTTCATTTTAGGAGCACCTGAGTGGCTCAGTAGGTTGAATATCTGACTCTTGATTTTGGCTCAGGTCATGACCTCAGGGTCGTGGGATGGACCCCGGGTCCGGCTCTGTGCTAAGCGTGGAGCCTACCTGGGATTCTCTCCCTTTCCGACGCCCAACCCCCCTCCCCCACCCCGGCTCACACATGAGCGCACGCGCGGGCTTGCACTCTCCGCCGACCCCCCCCAAAATAACAAGAAAAAGAATAATTTCATTTTAGTGTTTTAAGAGTGTTCTCTTCTTACCTCAGTTCTTCCTTGTTGGTCAGGTTCTGTAGCTATAAGTAGAGTAGCCTTGTGTTCTAAGATGTATCAGCTATCAGAGCAGTGACTTACTTGTAAGGCACTCTGGCCTAGTAGATGTCTTAGAAGGGTTTTTGTGCACATATTTTCCTTTAGAACATCAAAGAAGAGTAAAATTAATTACCAGTCCCCAGCCAGAGGGCATATCTGCTTTTCAATCTTCTGGGACTCTGATATCTACATGGGGCAACTTCTGTTTTTTAACTGAAGACCAAGAGTAGCTCTTTATTAGTAGAAAATAATTATAAATGACTGCATTTACTCTAGGGAAATTGACAAATATATAGAATTCATTTGATTTTTTTTTAATCCAATGAGTTTTTTTTTTCTTAAACACACTGATAATTGGAAGGTAAAGTGCATATTTTCCCATTCCTCTTTGCTACATGGATAGGTGAAAAACTTTCTTCATTTTGTTTTATAAGCTGTCTTTGTATATTAGGGATATGAGCCCCATTATGTGTTCAAAGCATGCAAATATTTCTTCGTAGTTGATTTTTTTTTTTAACTTATAACTTTTCTTTTAACTTATTGTGGTGCTTGGGTGGCTCAGTCTATGGCCATATGGATACTTTTTGCCACAAGAGAGATAGCTAGTCCTTTTCACAGCGAGATACGACCCAGACTGCAGGTCCCTTTGGTCATTGTGTATCAGCTCAGTGGGGATAACTGATTGCCACTAGTCAGTCCCCGATAAACATGATTTCCAGGCTCAGGGAACAAACATCCAAGCTCCTCAGAGCAATTGTCCTTGTACTGAAGCTTCACAGTGAGGGTGGGAATTATATCTAAGTTGAAGAGAAAAGCCACTGTTGTCATTTTTAAATGTAAAATTTATCTTCCGTGTGTTTACTGAAAGCAGATATGTATTGTTTAAACTGAACTGATACTAAAGAGATGGGATTAATACATAAACCCTCATAGGCTTTTCCCCTATAAGAAGTTAGAAACTGTTGGGCAATAGGACAGTTTTTCAAGGAAATATTCTCAAGTGCAATATGGCCTATGCCTTTCTCTTGCTTCTCAAACTGTGTGTGTGTTTTTGTTTTTCTTTCAGCTGTGGTTAATGTGCACAGTGATAGTAGAGACTCTGGGCTTGCTGCTCCTGAAAGTCCTGTGGTCTCCGAACATAAGCCTGACCAGGAAATAACACTGAACTTACAGGAAGATCACAAAGTAGAACTTGATGTCCTGAAAGCAAGTGTTGACGTAGTGGAAGAAAAGCCTCCCGTTTCTGACGATCCTCCTGATCCTCAAGAAATTCATGTAAAAAACTAATTTTTTACTTCGTTGTTAGTTTTGGTTTAGTTAGGTTTCAAACCATAGTTTAAACCTAATGTATTCATTTATTTTGACTGCTGTATAAAAACCTCTTTTATTAGAAAAAAGCATGTAAATATTTTGTGGAATATGAAAGAATATGTCCCTTAAGTGAGAAATTGTTTTTTGTGAAAACAAAAAAGCTATGTTAAAGAAGTCAGAATTCTAACAATTTAATTTTTGCTTAGTATCTGGTTCAAATGAAAGTTCTTTTAGCCACGAGAAAACAGATACTGGCGAATGCAGAGACACGTATGATAGCGAAACTATTCAGAGCATTTGAAAATAACTGAATACAGTTGGACAGGGTTGTTCCCCTATGCATATTTGTAGGAGAGTGCTCGTTAGCTGGCTGGGGTTTAACTTCTAGAACATCAGAAAGGATTTCTTTTCTTTCTTTCTTCTTTTCTTTTTTTGTACCTAATATGACTTACGGTTTCTAAAAATTCCACCACATTTCTTTTAATATCAACAGGCAACTATATATGATAAATGAATGTAAGATTTAAAAAAATCTCTTCTAATTCATAGAAATGTGATTGTATAGTATTTGGGAAGTTTCTTAAAGTGTCGTGGTTGTCCATATTCATTTTCATGAGTATTCTCACTGTAAAATAGATGGATAAAGTCCCCAATCCTTCATCCGGGAAGCTAATAAAAATTGTGGGCATGGTATGAGTGAGAATCCTCATTTCTGGGTATTTCCAGTCTTCATCTCACTGAATGTGGGGGGAGTGGGAAAATGTCATTGTCTAGGTGGGTGGTAATGTTCTACCTTCTTGGTCAGGAGATCTCTCTGTTACTTTCTGCCTCCTCCTTTTTCTCCCCCTCCCTTACCAAAAGGTAAATGCAAGGACCATTCCTTCTTCCACCAAACCCTTGCAGGAGAGGTACTGAACTTGAAAGCCTTAGGAATTTCATGGTTTATGCAGCCCCAGCAAAGGGAAGAGGATTGAGTCTAGCCCAAGGGAGCTTATGTAGGTGAATTCTTCTTCAACCTTATGGGGATCATGCTGTTTAGAAAAAGTGTGGTTAGTTAGGGAATTTGGGGATTACCATTAAAACAATTTGGGGGTTGTCTTTTTCTCCGGTTAATGTTTTTTCTCGGGTGAGAAAGGAATAAGTCCTTAAATTAACATCATAGTAATTTTCAAGGTTTTGTAAAGATTGTGTTTTTTAGCTAGGGCAATGTGGAATTTCTATTTTAATTCCATTCAGAATCTCAAAATCTTTTTCTGTCTAGTTATTTTGACCCGAGTAATAATGTCTGATTGCTTAAAGGGAATTTTTGTAAAGTAAACCCATAAGTATATGCCATATCAATTGTAGTTTAACAATTCATATACCAAGGATGAGATGATTATTAAAGAACTATATGCTTTAGGCTAAAATAAATGTACACATTAAAATTCTTTAACCAGTCTCTCTTATCTTTCTTTAATCATTGTAGGTGACTGAACATGAAAAGCTCGGAGTTCAAGATTCTGGACACGAGGCTAGGAGTCTTGCATTTAATGAGTTGTATCCCTCAGGGACTCTTAAGCTCCAGTATAATTTTGATACCATTGAGCAACAGTTTTGTGACTTACCTGATAACAAAGATTCTGGTGAGTGTGACGTTGCCGAAACAGACGGGGAACTTTTTGGGGCTCAGAGCAACTTTACCTTGATATTGGAAGGTGAAGAAGGAGAATTAGAAACAGGTGATTCTGCAGCATCTAATGTGTTAGCTCCAGCAGCAAACACAGCAGCTGAGGAAAAACATGCATCCAGTGGGGGAAATGGTGGAAACGGCGCAGAGTTGGCAACAGTCATAACTAGTGATCAGGAGTCCCAAAAGGTAGAGACCTTACCATATGTGCCTGAACCAATTAAAGTAGCAATCGCAGAAAATTTACTAGATGTAATTAAAGACACAAGAAGTAAAGAAATTACTTCAGATACAGTGGAACAGCAGTCCATTCATGAAAATATACCTTTAATAAGCCAGCAGGTCGTCACCAAGGTCGTCAAATCTACGTTGAAGACTGTTCAGGAAACAAGCACAATGACTATAAACGTGAGCCAGCTTGATGACACGATTTCCTCCAGAACGCGCAGGAGAGGACGTGTCCAAAGCTCAAGCGTCAGGTCAGCGCAACAGGAAGAGTCTGTGGCTGTTGCTACTCCTGACAGACTGGGCCTTTTGGATAGGAGGACTCGGAAAAGGAAGGAAATTTCTGGATCTTCTGAAGGTGCATGTTCTGATGTCAAAGTTATCTCTCAGAACCAGCAAATACCTCAAAACCCAGGGACTCCCAGGAGAGGAAAGAAAAGAACAGAAGATAATCAGGACACGTTAGGAAGTGATCATCCCATGGAACAGGACTTAGAGGTTACTCCAGATGGCAGACTGTGGAGGATAAAACCCTCTCAGCTGTTGGAATCAGAAACTGGAAAAACGAAGCTTTCGTCTGTTACTAAAAAGACTCCTAAAGGAGTTAAAAAATCTGTGGACTATCCAGAAAGCATTGAAATGGTAGATCTGGATCTGAAAGTTAGTAAAGGAGCACGTCCCAGCGGAAGTACCCGAAAACTAAGAAGTGCCACTCTCGAAGCTTCTAAAAAGACAGGACGTAAGTCAGTTGGAGAGACTAAGCTTTCGTCTGTTACCAAAAAGACTCCTAAAGGAATTAAAAAAGCGGTGGACTATCTGGAAAGTGTTGAAATGGTAGATGTAGATCTGAAAGTTAGTAAAGTAGCCCGTTCCAGTGGAAGTACTCGAAAACTGAGAAGTGCTAATCTAAAAGTTGCTGAAAGTAGAGGACATAAACCAGGTGGAAAGCCCATGGACCAGCCACTGCCTGTCGAGTCTGATAGAAGTCCTAAAAAGAGGGAATGTAGCACACTTGATGTCACAGAAGACTCCAGACTGGATTCATCACAGCTGAGTCTTCAGGCAGAGTTTGGTAGACCTAGGAAACGTGGTAGACCGAGAAAAGTTAATCCATCTGAAGATGTCGGGTCCAAGGCTATCAAGGAAGCGAAAAGTCCCAAGAGGAGGTCAGGAACTCTCAGCAGCCAGAAGAGGTCGACAAGAAAGACCCCGGCTAAAAGAAAGACTGATGTTGTAAAAACAGCTTTAGAAGAAAAGTCCGCTTTAGTGCCAAACGAGGAACTTGCTGTGGTGACGGGCTCTAGGAAGAAGCTTACAAAAAGGACTGAAGATTCAAGCCAAAGGTGTGCGTTACACCCAGTATCAGAAAAATACACTGATGAAGGAATGACAGCCATGGAAACAGACAACCTGGAAGAGAGGGTGCTTGCCTCAGCTGCTCCACCGAAATCATCCCGCAGCACGAGGACTCGATCTAGCAAGGCCGTCTCATTTCCTGACCTCTCTGAACCAAAAAATGAGTTTGTGTTCTCTACTCCCGTGTCGAAAGTTCCAAGGAAAGAGAAAGGTACTTTTATTTTTATTCAAAGCACAGTTTTTATCTTGCTCAAAGTCTTCAGCTTAAGATTCTGTTGTTTAAAGCACAGTTTGATTCAAGACCATTATTATTTCTCCTAAAAATGATTAGTAGTTACAGGGAATTTCTCCCTGCCCCGCGCCCTGAAAAAGAAAACACTTTATCTTTAAATAGTAAAATTTAGAGATTTTATATTTCAAAGTTTATCTTTAGATTAGAGGATTTTCTGATTCACTGTGACTGTTGAAACCCTGTAATTCACTTGACAGGGGTTTAATCTTGTAGAATAGTATCACTTCTCTTCATTCTGTCCCGATGTAAGTGACTTAATTTCTCCCCAGATAGAATCAGCATTTTTAACCTAAGTACCATTGTGTTTGGCTCTTGTCACAGCAGATACCTGCAACCTCAAATTGTTTTGAAGGGAAGGAGTAGAATTTTATTGAATAGGATACAGAAATTATTTCAGTGCCTCCTCCCTGTTGCCCATAAATTGGCATGGCTGCACGTCCAGCCTCCCTCATTGTCCCGTGATGAGCTCACGACTGTAACGTTGGGTTGGTATAGTGCATACCTTCGTTTCCAGCAGGGGTGACTTGTCTTCCCAAAGGGTGAAAATGTCTTAGTCTTTATCTGTCCTATTAGGATTTGGAGGGGGGATGTTTCAGTGAAGTGGCCAATTAAGAGAAAGGGTCTGAGAGGTGATGATGATGAAGGAAATGTTGAGACACTGGTGTAGCTGAACAGAACCTTTTAGGGTCATTCTTGGCAAATGTGATAAAAAAATATGGTTAGGTGAACAAAATGTAGTTCACTTAAAGTTGAAGTGAAGATCGGAATTTGAGCAAAGCAGCTCAGGGACTCAAGTAAAATAGGTGACTTTGTTGTATTTATTTAAACCTTTAAGAACTATTGCATGTACTTTTAAAAGCATTAGGGAACATCCTAGTTGCTTCGTGACTTGAGGAAGGCCATGAGAAATTTAAGCCGCTTAAAAATCTGCAGACCGAAAATTTTCTGTATTCAGCATTCATTCTGCAAACACCTGTTTAAATGTGCTGGTTTATGCAGTCATTGGTTTTAGTTACATAGCCTGAGCCCAGGGAGGGGCCCTTTGCCATCAGACTGATCGTTTGTTTTACAAAATAACTTGTAGTTGCAGGAGGTCCATCTCCCTGTCCCCCACCCCAGTTTGTTAAAAATAGATCTTTGACTTTGTAGTGCTGTAGGATTCAGTTTTTGATGGTGTGAGGAAAGGTGTGCCCGTGCTTTCCATGAAGCAGAACGCAGTGACAGGAGCGTGTCCGATTTTAGCTCACTTGACGAAGCTGCTAGATCAATTTTAAATGAAATGCCGTAGTGTGAGTAGCAGAAATAACACGATTCTTTCATACTTTCCTCATGACTTAGAAAAGTGTAGCAGACATGCAGATTGTATGTTATTTGGTGTCAGGAGCATTTCTGATCTTTGTCATCTTTACATACTTGGCACCTATATGCCCAAGGCTACCGTTTTACTTGTTTCTGTAATAAAATACATGCCGGCCATAGAAAATTAGAAATTCAGTGTATATGGTCATTGGAAGGACCAGTAAGCAGCATTCACATTTTCTTCCAGCTGTGTGTCTAGGGACATACTCCGCAGGAGCATTTTCACATCATGAGCATTTTCAGGTCCTCTCGAATACTCTTCCGAACCGGGTGGGTGTTCGTGAGTCTGTGTATCTTGTGGCTGCCCCACCGACAGGCTTCCCGGCTGGCATCTCATCTCCCAGTGGGCTGCGTGCACTTGGACTCTCTCCTGTTACGTATTGTGACTTGTGAACTGTTGTCGGGTTCTCTCAGGTTAAAAATAGGCACCTTCTCGCGTTAGAAGTGGTGAGACGTTGGGGACTGAGCTCTCTCACTAGCTGGACAGCCAGTCCTTTCCCTTTGCCGCATCTGGCTTCTCATACTTGGACCATAAAGAGGACAGTGCCTGCCTCGCAGCCTTCTGACCACAAGCTGTCACCGGCACCCGGGGCCTCCCTGCTTCTCTCGCCCTCCTGTTCAGCCCATGCACAGTGTCTCCTTGCAGCTCCTCCGGGCGGGTGGGGGGCCCCCGGGGACCGGGCACGGAAGTGTCACCGTGTGACGGGAAGGCAGTCAAAGAAACAGCCATCTTAGGATTTAGTTAGAGGCGTTTTACTGGTCAAAAGAATGTGAAGTTTGCTCTCTCTGTGGCTTTTTGCCTTATTTCTGTTAATCAGCAGCAAATATTGAAGAAGGGCCTGCCATGGGACTGAGGCCGAATGGTAGACATTTGTCAAGTGATTGGGTCCTCGCTGCTGCGTGGGGAGGTGTTGCTGCTGTTCCTTCCACAGTGAGGGGAGGTTGAAGTTCAGGGAGACTGAGCCCCCGCACCACCCAGGATGCGTCCCGGGGTCCCGGAGCGCGCCTGCTGGCTGCCAGCGTCGCTCGAGCCCGGGAGCAGTACGGTCCTGGCGTTGAAGCCCGCATGCCGGAGCACCTTACGCCTTCCTTCAGTCGTGGGGCCAGCAGAACTTGCCCTCGGGAAGCGTAAAGAGGCTGTGAGGAATGAACATGCCCACAAGTATCATAAAGTCTTGTTAAGGCTTTGTAGAAGCACGCGGAAGAAACGGGGAAGGCAGAACCTTTTTGCCCGGTTTAGTGGGTGTTCGTATTTCCTTAGTTACTCCTTTGATGTGTAGGGAGAGACGTAGGGGAGGAACATGAGCTGGTCTTTGAAAAGCCAGAGCAGCTATTGCTCCAGGTAGCCTCGAAAGAGAAAAACAGCATGTTTTTGTTCCCTAGAAAGAACCTAGACAGATTTCTTTTTAATGACAAAAGGGGCAGGTCACCACCAGCACCCCGGCTGTTGGCTGTTGCCGAGGCCGCCGCTTACCCACTCGCAGCAGAGAGGACTCTGATTTCTGACCTCACCTCGGTTTTTTCTTACAAGAATTATGTGCTTTAAAAGCAGAATTTGATGTCTTAGAGAAGTCTTGTTTGTCTCGCTGGGTGAAATACCACTGAGCTAGACTTACTTTTATTTCAGGCCTGTGAGTTCCTGAAATAGTAACCTCATAACAAATGCAAGCATCTCTAAAGCACTCACCGAGTGCCACCCACGCTGTTCTGTTCGGATCCTCTCATCTTCACAGGTCCTGTTACTGATCCTGTTTTATAGAAACTGAGGCACAGAGGGGTTTAACTAGTGTGCCCCCTGCAGAAGCTGGGATCTCACTGGCGGCAGGCGGCTTCAGTGGCCACTTCCATAAGCACAGAGCTACTTGCCGTGAATACAGAGACCCTGCGGCGAAAATGAAGTCTGGGATGTTTTTAATTACATATTTTGAACCAGTTAATTCAGCCATTTTTATTTGTCTATGAAATATTTTCCTATCAGCCAGTTCTTCCACATTCAGTTCTTTCTCTGCTTACTTTTTCCCTTTACAACAGGGACTTTTCTGTTGTTGCTTTGACCCAAACAGCTAGCTCCGAATGAGCTAGAAGGAAAGAACTTCTGAGTGTTCTTTGAAGATAAAATTACTTTTGTAAGTTAAAACCTTGTCTCTAGAATAGGTGGGCTTATGAAGCAAACTAGCTCAGCTTCTTTTCAAGGTCGATGCTTCCCTTCCTGAGAACCTTGAGCAGTAAAGATTAGAGCTAGTTGAATGATACTGTTCTGAACTTTTAGGTTTTATTTTTCTATTGTAGCATTATTTAGTTTGAGGCAGTAGATGTTCTTGAACATTGGGTTTGCCCCTTCGTTCCTGTCCTCCTGGTCTGGCCGCCACGTTTGGAATCTCGTGTCTTCCAGGTTGTCTCCTGCCGTGCGTTTGTTCCAAGCTTTAAAAAAAAACTGTATATACCTCTGGGCATGGATACAGTGTGTGTGCTTTTTCTCCCTGCTTTGCTTTAGGGAAAAAAATAGAGGCTCCAGCACAGCTGCAAGAATTAGTTTCAGATTTATCTTCTCGGTTTGTCTTCTCGCCTCCTGCATCAAGGACCAGGCGGAAAACCACATCTAACACATCCAGAGCTGGAGACGAACCGGTAAGAAATGCAGTTTATTCATATGCATTTTATTCACATGCTTATTTAAACGTGCTCTGTGCTTGTTTCGGCCGTGTTTCCTAAATAAACCTCTGGTAAAAGCGCAGACTTTTAGACCAAAAGCCCCAGATCCCCTTGTCTGCACTTCGGGGGCCCCACCCTTCGGGCACAGTATGTCACCAGTGGTGTGTTCCTGGCAGCTGCGGTTTAGATAACCCATTAGGGGAAAGGCTTCTAGTTTTTACTGTCTCATCAGAAAGATCTGGATGTGTTTATCTAGATTAGAGGTCCCTGAACCCCCCAGGGTAGGTATCACACACAGCCCCATCTTAGAGAGACCGTGTTTCAGAGTTGACTGTACCACCTTACTGATTGCACGTAACTCTAAAAATCAAAACAGTTCTGGGGTTAAGAGGGAGGACCAGACCCTTGTTTTAACAACATTAATCATAAGCCTTTCTTCAACTATCTAATATGAGCCAGTTACTGTTGAAAGACAAATACTTATCACAGAAATCACTTGGGAAGATTCCTGGTCTTTCAGGAGCTCAGTTTAATTGAAGAGGCTAAAACACATAATTATTTCACAGTATGGTAAGAATCATTTATGCCCAAATAACCCTGTAGACGGAAGGTAAAGCAAACAGCACTGCTGGAAGAGAAAACCGTGGATCACAGAGGCACGGAGGCCTGGCAGCGCACGGGGGCGGGGGGCTGCTTACAGACGGGTGGACAGCCACGTGCACGTTGAAGGAGGTATGAAGTGAATTCCAGGGAGGAAAACTAGTCTCTGGTGGCCTGTTCCTTTACGAGATGACAAGAACCTGGATGTGGACGGAGGCAGTGGGAACACGAGGGCAGCAGACAAGGACATGTTCCACATGAAACCTGCGTGCCTTGGAGATGAGCTGGATGTGTGGGGTAGGCCCTGAGTGGCCCTAGATGACCAGAGTTCCTAATAAAAAAGGGGTCCATTTGGGACTTGTGACATCTGAATTCACTAGCCCTGTTTGGCCATGTTCCTTGACTCAGGAAAGAACTAATTTAACGTGGATTTCAAGTATTTACTTACGATTTATCTTCTAAAATTTTTAACCCGTAGAAAGATAGTGCTCTATCAGTAGAAACTGTGGGAAGGCCAAAAGCGAAAACAACCAGGACCTCAAAGACAAGACAGGCAAGCAGGTATGACCTTTTTGATGCTGTAATTTTTATCCAGAGTCATAAGTTAGAAACGAAACTCTTCAGGAAGGGGTCATTCTTAGGGGCATTCATGCACACTGGCTTGTGGTGATGGTCAGGTCTCCCTACACAGGAGTGAAAGCCCATCTCTGTCATTTTTAAAGAAAGGTGGTGGGGGTGGTTCCGTGCCTGTTGGCGCTTTGTTTTGGCAGTGGGTAGGGCAAGGCAGTGGGAGGTGTTTCACCCTTTCCTTGGTAAAGGTAGATAATTATTAATAAAATATAAACTTAAAATTCTTGTACTTATTTTACTAGTAGCAATAAAAAACTTCCATTTGTGGAGAAATTTAAGTTTCTCTTGGTGTATTGATGCTTAGGCATGATTGAAATTCATAAAACTACCAAGTAAATCCACTTGATTGTCCTTTAAAAACGGACTTCATGAGACCGTGGACCATAACTCATAACACTGTTTACACGTCATCTGGCTTTGTGTATGTATGTGGGAAATGTGCACATACTTGCCGGTTGCTGGCGTGTGAGAGGTGCTGTTTCTCACAAACCTCGTGGGCCTGCTGGGCTCTCAGCCCACCCACATCGTGGGCAGCCTTTAACAGCCTCCAGCTACCATATGCGACCGGAAGCTTTGCTTCACTTCCAAAATCAAAGCACCAGAAAAGGGTACTGCTCCTATAGGCTTTTTCCCCAGTGTAATTGGGAAGTGGATTCTAGTTTATATTGTAATGTGTTTATTCTTACCTGAATTACATTTTGTTTTCAGAAGCAAAGAAGAAGATAATTGGTCACCTCCTCCTGTGAAAATCCAGCTGATTTCTCCTTTGGCAAGCCCGGTGGACGGAGTCCAGAGCAAGCCTCGAAGAGCCACAGCAGTAGCAGGAAGAGCACCAGGAAAGAGCAGGAAGAAACTGTCTTCCTTTCCAAAGCAAGTTTTACGCAGAAAAATGCTATAATTTTTTTTTCAAGTTTTTAATGAACACCAATTTGTAAAGTCATCGGAATTGTGTGGATTATTAAAAATCATCTAATTTGGAAGAAAATAACATATAAATTACTGTAAATTTTTGTAAACAGAAGGTCTTCAATAAGTACAATAACTCCATTAANTGAATTGTGTGGATTATTAAAAATCATCTAATTTGGAAGAAAATAACTTATATAAATTACTGTAAATTTTTGTAAACAGAAGGTCTTCAATAAGTACAATAACTCCATTAAGGAGTGTGATTCTTTTAGTCCGGGCAGTTTTTCTATTTTATATTAAGACTTCATACATTTATATAATATGTAAATATGGCTTATTACTGGAATGTTAAATAAAGTGTATACTTCACGGTAGTTTGTGTCTGTTAGATTTTTGAGGGGATTTCTGTTTTAATAATGATTTTATAATGCTAGTAGGCATTGGTCCCATTTTCTTTCGCTATAGTTAAAAGTATTAGACCAGCCTTAAAATGAAGATGATTGAAGCACTTTTTTTTTTTTAAGTTGCTATTTTATAATTTATGCACTTTGCTCCTATGATTGAGATTTCTAATCATAAAATGTACATATATATTTTTGCCTGTTACTATGTTGAAATCGAATTATGGGCATGTAATTTTGCCGCTTTTTGTAGTTTAACAAATTTTGTATATTCTACCTCAAATGAGTCATTTTCCAAGCAATGCNATTTTTGCCTGTTACTATATTGAAATCGAATTATGGGCATGTAATTTTGCCACTTTTTGTAGTTTAACAAATTTTGTATATTCTACCTCAAATGAGTCATTTTCCAAGCAATGCATTGGTTAAATACAATGTTGGCATTTCTTGTTCAGCAAGTTTAAAGGCTCCTTACCTTTAAAGTCTCTTCATTCTTCAGAGACTAATAATCATCCAGGTTAGACTGACCGGTTCACTGCTCACTAGCCTCTTGGAAGGGTTTGAGAAGGGAAATGTTGAACAAATCTTTTATGGCTGCTCAGTACACCTCATGTGTGCCTAGTCTCGCTAGAATGAGAAGTCTGAACAAATTTTATAATATTCTTGCTGTGAAAGAGCTTGCTATAAAAAAAAATCACAGAAATCCCTTAATATTCAGGTTTGAAAACTGACGCATTTTCATAGGACCTCAGGCACAGACTATTAAGGACGCAGAATGAGTGTGAGGTGGGAAGGGAAAAGAAAGAATACACTGTTGTCTGCAGTACAACTGTGTACAGTTCAGTTGGGGATGCTTGATGTAGCCTGTGAAACTCATCCATAAGTAAGTGCTGTAAAATAATTTATAACAGGTCATCAGATAGTGTGTAACGAATGGACCATTAATAATTGATTGTCTAGAAACAAACTGCTTGTATTGGCTAAGCTTGTAATGTGTTAGTGTGAAGCAGAAGCACTGTGCTTTCCACCTTATTTTTCTACCAAATAAATACCACGAGAGCTGGGAAAATGACAACGCCTCTGCCAAGTACGGACGGTGTGCGGGTAGCGGTACGCGTGCGGCCTTTCAGTCAGGTTTAGTGACGAAGGCGACGCCGCCTGGTTGAAACTCTGACTAGATCTTGCATTTTATTCCTTGTTCTAATGATCGTTATCAAACGTGTATTCAAGCTGCTTGTCACTGATGGAACATTAAACTTCTTTAAATGAACTTGTTAAACGAGTAATTTAACGATCGTAACATAATTAATGAACACATAACCTCATTCCTTTGCACAAGTAGCTCAATTAAAAAAAAAATTAATGAGAGAAACATACTGTCAAGGTAGTAAGTTTTTTTAAACCAGTGTGGGTTGGTGAGTTTAGATAGGGATTTTTCCCCCCAACTGCTCCTTCAGCTATGTTGCTGCTACAATGTAGGATAAAATAGAAGGGATACCCATTCTGGGAGCCCATAGCAATCTCTGATTATCAAGGCATTAGTTACAAATTTTAAGATAATTGACTGCTATGGATCAAACGCAGTAGTGGAGAACCAGTACAAAAGCAGTTCGCAGTCTCATTACGTAAGTAATTGGTGGCAGAACGTACCACAGTGGTGAGGCAAACCGCTCCCAGAGATGGATCAGGTCTAGTTCATTCTGCCTGGCACGGTCATGAAGGCTCTGGAGATGGAGGCATTTCAGATAACCCAAGAGCCAAGTAAGATATGGACAAGGATATGCTAGAATGACAAGTAAGGGCTTCTCGGTCTTAAATGGCATACAGTGAGCATAATGGAGACCATAGGTGAGGCTTTCCTTCCCGTTGGGACCTTGTTCAGCCCGTTGCTCTCCTCTCTAGTCCATCAGTATTCAGGATTGTTCTGCACGTTTTTCAGATGGTGTCCGTGATTTCCTGCCCCCTAGTATTCATCTGTATCACAGAAAATACTTCAGCAGCCAGGTGACCTATCACTGGATAGCTTTACACGCATAAATGAACAACTTCAAGTGTAGTGGCTCATTGGGCTTTTAAGGGGCATGGCTTTTCAGGCACCCAATCAATAAAAATGTGAACGAATTGGGAGGAGCAATTTAATGTTTTAACCAAGAAAAAGGAGGAAATAAAGCCATTTTATAACTAACCTGTCGATACACTAAAGGTAGTTAGCCCACGGGTATTTTTCACTGGCCTTTAATACTGCTAGAGTAACTACAAGTTTTAAACAGTAAGGATATAAAAAGTGGGCACCCTAATTACATGGCTTTTAGGACCCCTCATCAAAAAGATGGTATTTGGTACTATTCCACCACCTTTGTGGGCTAGCTTATACTAGAACAGTAGCAAGGAGGAGAGCGGGCCAACTCGAGAGGTGACGAGGGTGGACGGTTCTGGGGTACACCTGGACAACTGGTGCCCCTCCGGGAGGACTCTGATTCTCCAACTTCCAGTCTTAATCCTCCCGGTGGGGTTGGAGCACCAGCTTGAAGAGACTGTTTGAAAAGGTAGCACTTTCTCAGGAGCCCTTGAAGGCAGACGAACTTGGGTCGTACAAGGAAGGAACATGGAGATGTTGATACTTTGCAGGCTTACTGTTAAAAAAAAACTAGATGAAATAATGTGTAAATCACCGTGCCTGACAAGTAGTCTTGATATTAGCCGCTATAATTTTTTCTTATTTGAGAGACTGAGACCATATTGGGGGAGGGGGGGTTGTGCACAGAGAGAGTCCAGCAGACTCTGCACTGAGCGCTGAGCTCAAATCACAATACCAAGATCAATCTCATAACACCAGGATCACGACCAGAGCCAAAAATCAAGAGTTGGACGCCCAACCGAGCCACGCAGGTGCCCCTGCTATATTTTATAAACAAGTTTCATTGAGATAGTTCACCTACTATCTGGTTCCCTCACTTAAACAATTCAATGATTTTTAGTATATTCACAGGTATGTGCAACTATCAGCAGTTTCAAAACTAAAATGTTTATGACTTCAAGAATCTGTGTCGTTTAGCTTTATCATCCTTATCCCTCTAGTTCCCAGCAACCATGAATCTAACCTCAGTCTCTATTTCCCTGTTAGATACAGGCCATGTGAATGGGATTAGTCTTTTGTGACTGGCTTCTTTGACTTAGCGTAATGTTTTCAAGGTCGTTGTAGCCTACACCAAAATTCCACTTCTTTGTGGGTGGATACTACCCCATTGTATGGTTATACACATTTTGTTTAATCCAGTCCTCAGTGGATGTTTGAGTCGTGTTGGCTTTCTCCACAGCCTCATCTTGGTTTCTGCAGGAAATAATGCTGCTACAGACACTTGCATGTAAGTCCACTTGCATGGCACATGTTTTTATTCCTCTTGGGTTTTATACCCAGGCATGGAATTGCTAAGTCATATAGTAACTAGTTCAATCATTGGAGGAACTGACTTTTCCAAAGCCAGCTGTACCATCTTGGGCTTCCCCAGCCAGTATACGAGGGTTCCGCTTTCTCCAGTCCAATCCAGTTACCTGACTTTATTATAGTGGTTCCGGGTGTGATGTGATTCCTTGTGTTCCTGTTCCCTATGACTAAAGATGTCAGGTATCTTTATGTATTATTGTCCACGAATGTATCTTCCTTAAATGTCTATTCAGATCTCTTACTCATTTTTAAATTGGATTATCTTTTTACGTTGAGCTGTTCTTCTGGATACAATTCCTTATTAGATATATGATTTGCAAATTATCTCTCATTCTGTGGGCCATCTTTTCACTTTCTTGATAGTGTCCTTTGAAGCACAATTGTTTTTAATTTTGACAAAGTCTTAATTATTATTATTTTCTTTTTTTTGGAACTCGTGCTTTTGGTGTCCTGAGACTCTTGATCAATCCAAGATCATGACTATTTACTCCAATGTTTTCTTTTGAACTAAAAGCTCTTACATTTAGGTCTTTGGTCCATTTTTTTTTAAATTAATTAATTTATTTATTTGAGATAGAGAGCGCCCAAGCAGGGGGAGTGGCAGAGGCATGGGGAGAAGCAGAGTCCGGGAGCCCGATGCGGGGCTCAATCCCAGGACTCTGGGATTATGACCTGAGCCAAAGGTGGACGCTTAACTGNAAAAAATTAATTAATTTATTTATTTGAGATAGAGAGCGCCCAAGCAGGGGGAGTGGCAGAGGCATGGGGAGAAGCAGAGTCCGGGAGCCCGATGCGGGGCTCAATCCCAGGACTCTGGGATTATGACCTGAGCCAAAGGTGGACGCTTAACTGATTGAGCCACCCACGTGCCCCTCTTTGGTCCATTTTGTGTTAATTTTTGCATAGGGTATGAGGCGAGGGTGCAAGTTCATTGCTTTTGCGTGTAGCTATCAAGTTTTTCCAGGACCACTTCTTGCAAAGGCTATTATTTCCCCATTTTGGCAGCCTTGTTGAAAACCAGTTAGCCATGGAGGCCTGGGATGATTTCTAGACTCTCCATTTCATTACATACATCTGTATGTCTATCATCGTGCCTGTCTCACGCTACCTTGGTCACTGTTTGGTTTGTACGAAGTTGTGAGATTGGAAATTGTGAATCCCACTTTGTTCTTTTCCAAGGTGGTTTTGGCTCTTCTGGGTGCCTTCCACTTCTGTGGAAGTTTTACTATCAGCTTGTCAATTTCTACAGAGAATCAGGTAGGATTCTGATAGAGATTTCACTGAATTTGTATGTCAGCTTGGTGAGTGTTACCATCTTAACAATGCTAAGTCTCATGATCTATGAACATGGGGTGTTTTTCCAATTTTTAGATGATCTTTAGTTTCACTCAACAATGTTTTGCAGTATTCAGAAGATGTTTACATTTTTCGTTAACTATTCCTGAGTATTTTGCTCCTTTTGATACTACTAGAAATGGAATTTTTCCATTTTTAGATTGTTCAAGTGTATAGAATAGATTTTTGTGTGTTGATCTTGTATTTTACAACCTTACTGAACTAATTTGCTAGTTTTAATAGTTTTTTCGGTGAGTTCCTTAGGATTTTCTGTATACTAGATCACATCATCTGCCAGGAGATCATTTTTTCTTCCTTTACTATCTAGATGCATTTTCTTTATTTTTTCTGCCTATTTTCCCTGGCTAGACCCTGCAATACAATATTGAATAGAATTGTTGAGAGTAGAAATCTTTGTCTTCTACCTGATCTTAAGGATCCTCTCAGCTTCTCTTTCCTGGCATGGACCCACCACCACAGGGGCTGGAACTAGGACGGCCAGCACCCTAGTATCCTCAGTGGGCTGATCCAAAGTAGGGCCTCCATTGTGCACTGGGTAGGAGTCCCACCTCTCACCAAGTCTCTCCCAAGACGTAGCCTTGGCCATAGGCAGATGGGGGTAGGATGTGAAATGCTGGTATCCTGTTCCTGCCAAGCAGGAAGCCCTCCCCCTGGAATCTGGGGAGAGAGGCAGCCTTGTGGTGTGGGCTCCAGCAGTCTGGGCTCGAATCTCCACCTAGTGGGACTTGGGATATGGACTTTGGGTTAGTTGGTTTGCATGAAAGCCAAGTTGTTTACTCTCTCTAGGAAGAGCTGGCAGGAGAGAGGAAGGGAATGGGCTGGCTTCCAATACCAGACTCACCTTTCTTAACAACAGTGCCACATTTGAATAGAGGCTTTGTCATTGGTCACCTGCCCTGAGGACCATTTCCAGGGTCCTGAAATGGTGGTTTTTCCTTTTTCATTTTTTCATGAATAATTTTCACCCGTTTCACTGGAGTGAAACAGGGACGTTGTCTGTTGCTATAGTTATTACTATTAGTATAGCTGGGTGTTAGGCTATTCTCAGAAAATTCACATCACTAGAGACAAGCCTTTCAACAATTCTGAGGGAGTGTAAGAGCCACTGCTTGTCATAATAGCTGCTAATAACAGAGGACAAAATGAATAAATGGTAAGTGCCTGGCTTAATTACTTAACGAGGTATGTATCAAGACTTGCAAAACAACTTGAATGACAGAGAGAAACTACAATGATGAACTCTGAATTTGTAATTTGACTATAGAGAGAGAAGAATTCTGGGAGCAAATGTGTGATTTCCATGCATTCTGGGACCACCACAACCGTACAAGACCCTAAGAACCCAGAACATAGGAAGACATTTACTTCTGACCTGGCATATTGGTCTCATGATGGATTTCAAAAGGATCAAGATGGTGTGCTTATTTCAGCTGATCCTAGCACTCAATTTGCAAGCCAGGTAAATTGCTTCAAAACACAACTTCAAAAGGAAAGGTGGTTTGTTTTGTTTTGTTTTGTTTTAAATGAAGTGTTAATGGTAGAATAGTATGATTTTTTAATGCAAGCATGCTATGATATGTACTTCCATTTGAGAGTTTGATTTAAATTTATTCCTTTTTCATGTTAAACATGAGGTCCCAAAGTACAGCAACTGCCTAAATAATTCTTAGGAATTCAAGTCAATTGACTTGCCCCTACATTGCCATATTTTGAACAAGAAGTGTCAGTCAACTGAATTATGTCTTGCCTCTCTGAAAAAGCAAAATTTGCGATACACTCAGCATTTGAGAACTCTTGTTTTATCAAGTATTTAACATGTGCCAAACATTATTCCATCTTGGGGAGACAGGCAAGTAAGTGCATTCAGAAATGTCAGATGTTCTGGGATAAGAATATGGGATATGATGGGGTAACCATGGAGAGGAGGTCAATTCAATCTGGAGAAAGCTGATTGAGTTTCTAGGATCTGGGTGTGTATAGTTTCGATCAAATTTGGAAAAATTTCAACCATCATTTTTTTTCAAATATCTTTTGCCCCCACCCCACCTTATTCCTTCTGTGATTCCAACCGAGCTTGTCCCACAGGTCACTAAGGCTCTCTGTTCATTTCCCTCTAATCTTTTCTCTCTACTCTCATCTGCCTATTTGTCTTTCAAACTCAGCTGGTAGCTTACAGCTTTTAGTAAACCACTCCTAAAAATACCCCCTGTCAAATAGTTCTGGCCTCACAAACTCACTAAAAGGATCTTATGGACCCTGGAACCCTCTTGAGAACCACCATCCCAGAATAATCAATAAGAAAATTAAAAAATAAATCAAACAAAATTATAACTCATCAGCCAATTGTGGGGGAAGGGGATTAGGAAGCATTCAATCCAAAACAGCAGGAAAAGATGGGGAAAAATAAAAAGGAGATAGAAGTAAAATACAAATAGTGAGCTAGTGAACTCAATGCCAGCCACATGACTTTACAGCAAGTGTAAACAGATGTGCCAATTAAAAGTCAGGCATGATCAGATTTCATAGGAAAAACAGGATCCAACTCTGTTTTAGAGAAATCCAATTTAAATATGGACACTACCGTGTAAACATTATGAAAAAGAAAACTATAGAGACCATATTTACATCACATAAAGTAGACTTCAGCACAAGAAACAGTCCATAATGATAATCAATTTATTAAGGAAATATACCATCCTAAATGGGTATGTACCTAATAATAGAATTTAAAAGTACATGAAGGAGAAATTGCTAGAAGTTGAGGGAGAAATAGACAAACCTACAACTGTCATTAGTGATTTCATCACTCCTGAGTAATAGAATAACCAAAAATTTGTGCTATACAGAAGACCAGATCAACACCATCAGCCTGACTGACCACTGTGTATTAGAGAAAGCTTTTGCTACCCGCCACCCAACCACAGCACTACACGTTCTTTACACAAAACTTCCATTATGATAGATCATATTCCTGGTCATAAAACTAGTCTCAATAACACGAGATAACTGAAATCATACAAAGTATGTTCTCTGACCACCAAACTAGAATGGAATGAAAGATATTAGGAAAATCCACAAATATTTAGAAAACAACAGACTTGTTGGTGGAGGGATTGCCTGTCATAGCTGCAGTCTGGTGCCTGTGTCTACTGGGCAGTGCTGGGTCAGGGCAAAGAGTGCTAATAAGGTAGACAGAAAACATCAGAACCGGCTTCTGCAAGCATTCAGCCAGCTAGACTGAAGGATAGCAGGAAAAATGGCACCTGCCAACATTCTTGTTCCTGGATAAAATTCTTACAGATCCCAGACCCTCTGACATATAACCTAAAACTAATCAATAAACCTTTACATACAGTGCTCCATATTATTCCTTAATCCACAGGTCAAGGAATAAACCATAAACAAAATTAGCAAATAATTTAAATAAGAAATTTAGGGGCACCTGGGTGGCTCAGTCAGTTAGGCATCTGCCTTTGGCTTGGGTCATGATCTCAGGGATCATGCTCAAGATGCTCAAGTCTGCGTCTCCCTCTCCCCTCCCCTATACTCTCGCTTTCAAATAAATAAATAAAATCTTAAAAGCAAAAATTTAAAAATGTATCAAAATTTGTGGGCCACAGCTCAAGGAGAGGCTTAGAGAAATTATATAGCATGAAGTTGTTAGAGAAGCACAATCTCAAGTCAACATTCTAGTCTTATACCTAAGAATTTAGAAAAGGAAGAGCAAATTAAACACAAAAGCAAGCAGAGGAAGAAATAAAGAGCAGTAATTAATGTAAAACAATAAATTAATAGAAGAACCGATGAAACTCAAAGCTAATTATTTCAAAAAAATCAATGAAATTGAATCTCTAGCCAAACCAATCAGGGAAAAAATGATGCAAGTTCCCAAAATGAGAAATGAGTCATCATAGCAGATTTTATAGACATGTAAAAAGTAAGGGAATATTATGAAAAACTTATTGCCGATAAATTCAACAAGTTAGATGAAATGACACAAGTCACTGAAGGTCACACAAAAACAAAGAGATAATTCAAGTAGCCCGAAAGAAACTGAATTTATAGTTAAAAACCTTCTCACAAAGAGAACTCTAGGTCCAGATGCCTTTGCTCTGAATTCCACTGAAGGAAGAAATAATGAGAATTCTTAAAACAAATCCTAGAGCTGACAGAAGAAGGAACATTCATTTTTTGAGGCCAATATTGTTACAAAAACCAGGCTAAGATTACAAAAACACAAACAGACCAATATCCACCATGAACATAGCCACAAAAATTAACAAAATTTTAGCAAATAGAATCTAACAATATATTTAAAAAAACAATACATTTCTATCAAGTAGGACTTCTGGGAATGTAAGATTGGTTCAATATTTGAATATCATGTAATTCATCATATGATCAGAATCTCAGGAGGGCATATATGGTCAGGCACAGAAATAGCATTTGACAAAACCCAGTCAAAATTAAAACTCAGCAAACTTAAAATAGGGAACTTCCTGGAAATAAACCTTCCCTGAAATACATAGGTAATATCATTTTTGATGGTGAAATGCTGAACGTGTTCCCCCTAATACTGGGGACAAGGCAAGGAGGGCTGATCTCATCATCTCTATACAACATTTACTGCAGGTCCTAGCCAGCACAAGAAAGTAATTAATAGAAAATGATATGCAGATTAAAAAAAGGAATAAGTAAAACTATTTGTAGATGACATTATTATCCATGTAAAAAGATCTAAGAAATCAACAACGACAAACAGGCTACTATAGTACATAAGTTTAACAAAGTCAATAAACATAAATCAATAGTATTTCTCAACACTAGCAGTGAACAACTGGAGAGTAAAATTGTACAATATTTACAATAACGCCAAAAATATGAAATACTTTAAGAATAACTTTAACAAAACATACAAAAGCTGTCCACTCTAAAACATTACTGAAAGGAAGACATATGTGCATTAGAAGGCTCAATGTTATTAAGAATTCAAATTGAGTAATCAATTCAAAGCAATCCCAACCAAAATCCCAGCGGCAAGGTTTTGAAGCAATTGATAAGCTATTTCAATAATTTACATGGAATTGTAAGGGACTTAGAACAGTTAGAATTATTATTTTTTAAAAGATTTTATTTATTTATTTAAGAAAGAGAGAGAGAGAAAGTGAGGAGGGGAGCAGAGGGAGCCCTCTGCTCATGGAGCCCAAGCAGACTCCATGCACCGAGTGCAGAGCCCAATGTAGGGCTCCATCCCACGACCCTGTGATCATGACCTGAGCGAAAATCAAGAGTCAGATCCTCAACTGACTGAGTCACCTAGGCTCCCGATATCCAAATTTAATTTGAAAGACCCTGAAACCTCAATAATTTAAAACCCACTAGAGAGCTTCAGTAGTCAACACAGAGTGGTACTAACTGAAAGAGATACAGATCAATGGAACAGTATGTTCCATTGAACATGGAAAAATGTATCTCTAGATACATTTGGAAAAAATGTAGATACAATGGAAAAAAGTATCTCCAGAAATCGATCTTGATATATTGTCATTTTTTTTATGGGGAAGCTGTAATCAGTTGAATAGTGTTCCCCCAAACTCTATATCCACTCAATACCTTAGAATGTAACCTAATTTGGAAATAAAATATTTGTAGAAGTAATTAGGCCATCCTGGATTAGAGTGGACCCCAAATCCAGTCCTTCTAAGATGAGGGAAATTTGGAGACATGGACACACGGGGAGAATGCCATGTGACTGTGAAGGTAGAAGGAATGATACAGCTATGAGCCAAGGAATGCCAAAGAAAGCTGGGAGTCACCAGAAGCTGGGAAGAGGTAAGGAAGGATTCTTCCCTAGAGCCTTCAGACAGAGCATGGCCTTGCCAGCACCTTGATTTTGGACTTTCAGCCTTTGGAATCATGAGTGAATAATTTTTCTGTTGTGTTTAGTCACCCATTTTGTGGTAATTTGCTACTGCAGCCCTAGCAAACTAATATAGGTGACAAGGTTCTTCAAAATTAAAGCCTTCCAACAAATGTATGACATTTTATCCTTTCATATAAAAATGAACTCAGAATGGATCATAGACCTGTTAGAGCTAAAATTATAAAACCTCTAAAAGAAAGGAGAAAACCTCTGTGGTCTCATATTTGAAAGATATCTTAAATAGGATGCAAACCTTAAAAAATATTTTTTAAGTTCAAGCATATTTATGATAAAAGAAAATAATAAATGAGACTCATAAAAGAAAAATCTTTTGCTCTTTATGGCATGCCAGTAAGAACATGCAAAGGCAATACACAAAGAAAGAAAATATTTACAAGACAGATAAAATATCCAAAGTATATATTGAGAACACAGGCAGCAACCTCTTTGACCACAGAAAATTATTCCTAGAAATATCGCCAAAGGCAAGGGGAGCAAGGGCAAAAATGAACTATTGGGATTTCATCGAGATCAAAAGCTTTTGCACAGCAAAGGAAACACTCAACAAAACTGTTTTTTGACAGAATGGGAGAAGATATTTGCAAATGACATACCAGGTAAAGGGTTGGTACCCAAAATCTATAAAGAACTCATCAAACTCAACACCCAAAGAATAATCCAATCTAGAAATGGACAGAAAACATGAACAGACATTTCTAGAAAGAAGACATCCAAATGGCAACAGACACATGAAAAAGTGCTCAATATCACTCAGCATCTGGGAAATACAAATCAAAACCAGTGAGATACCACCTCACAGCAGTCAGAATGGCTAAAATTAACAAGTCAGGAAACAATAGATGTTGGCAAGGATGTGGAGAAGGGGGAGCCCTCCTACACTCTTGGTGGGAATGCAAGCTGGTGCAGCCACTCTGGAAAACAGTATGGAGTTTCCTCAAAAAGTTGAAAATAGAACTACCCTATGATCCAGCAATCACACTACTGGGTGTTTACCCTAAAGATACAAATGTAATGATCCAAAGGGGCATGTACAACTCCAATATTTATAGCAGCAATGTCCACAATAGCCAAACTATGGAAAGAGCCTAGATGTCCATCAACAGATGAATGGATAAAGAAGATGTGGTATATATATACAATGGAATACTATGCAGCCACCAAAAAACCCTGAAATCTTGCCATTTGCAATGACATGGTTGGAACTAGAGGGTATTATGCTAAACAAAATAAGTCAATCAGAGAAAGACAATTATCATATGCTCTCACTGATATGTGGAATTTGAGAAACAAGACAGAGGATCACAGGGGAAGAGAGGAAAAAAATGAAACAAGAAAAAAACAGAGAGGAAGACAAACCATAAGAGACTATTAATCTCAGGAAACAAACTTAGGGTTTCTGGAGGGGAGGGGGGTAGGAGGGATGGGGTAGTTGGGTTATGGACATTGGGGAGGCTATGTGCTATGGTGAGCGCTGTGAATTGTGTAAGACTAATGAATCACAGACTGTACCCCTGAAACAAATAATACATTATATGTTAATAATAAAAAAATATATATAGTGAATTCTTATAACGTAATATTAAAAAGAAAAACAAGTCAATTTTTTAAAGGGAAAAGAATTGATCAGAGGCTTCGTTTAAGTAGATATGAAAAACCAATGAAAAAGTGTCAAGCTTTATTAGTTGTTAGGGAAGTGCAAGTTAATGCCACAACGAGATAATACTATGCATCCATGAGAATGACAAAAATTAAAAGCTGACAACAGGGGTTGACAGGCAAGTGGAACAACTGGAGCTCTAATATGGTACTTATGACAGTGCAAAAATGTTGAGTTATCCCGGAAAATAGGCAGGATCTTTAAAAGTCATGCACACATTTGACCATACAAACCAGCAATTCCAAGAGAAATAAAGCATATGCCCTCACAAACAACCATCAGCAAGTGTCTGTTGCAACTTTATACATAATAGTCTCAACCTAGAAAATCACATTGAGAAAGGTAAGAGGGGCAGAGACAGTGGGAAAACATACCTCAAGCATAGCAACCCTCACATAAAAAGGATAAATCACAGGCACAGAAGTTCTTCTCCCCAAGGATTGAAAGGATGGAGACCTGCAGTGGACATGCCCAGCCCTGGGGACCTGGACGGTGAGAAGGAGCCCCCCTAACACCTGGTTTTGAAAATCAGCAGGCCGTAACCCTGAGAGGGCCTGAGGGCTCTAAGAAACTGGGACTCCATTGTTAAAGGTCCAGCACACAATCTGAGACTCTGCATAGCAGCAGGAGTTTGAAAAGCACTGTATGCAAAGGTTTATTGATTAGTTTTAGGTTATATGTCAGAGGGTCTGGGATCTGTAAGAATTTTATCCAGGAACAAGAATGTTGGCAGGTGCCATTTTTCCTGCTATCCTTCAGTCTAGCTGGCTGAATGCTTGCAGAAGCTGGTTCTGATGTTTTCTGTCTACCTTATTAGCACTCTTTGCCCTGACCCAGCATTGCCCAGTAGACACAGGCACCAGACTGCAGCTATGACAGGCAATCCCTCCAAAGCAGCTCTTCCCCCACCACAACCAGCAGGCAGCCTTGGGTGGGATTGGAACCTCTCCAAAGTGGCTCCTCTTCCAGTGGGGGTAAGCAGCCAGCCAATCAGCACATGGATACAACTACAGCCAGGCCTATTAGTCAGCCATGCCAGGGACCAGCTCTAACTCACCAGCGCACCCACAGCAGCCAGTCACAATAGGAGGGCACATGCAGCCCACACAATGGCCATCCCTAGATCATGTGGTTCTGCTAACCAGGGGAGACTGTGCTGCTGGGCCCTACAGGACACCTTTTATATAAAACCACTACTTTCAAGACCAGGAGACATGGCTGACCTACCCAATAAACAAAAACAAACACAAAGGATAAGACAAAAGTGAGGACATAGATAAATATGTTTCAAATGAAAGAATGAGAAAAAACCTCAGAGAAAAAACTAAATGAAATGGAGATAAGCAATCCACCTGATAAAGAGTTCAAAGTAATGGTCCTAAAGATGCTCACCAAACTCAGAAGAACAGATGAACACAGGGAGAATGTAAAAAAAAAAGATAGAAAATATTTTAAAAATCAATCAATAACTAAAATGGAAACAATAACGGAAATGGAAAAGACACTAGGAGGGAATCAAAAACAGGGAATCATCCTCCAGGGGAGGATGCAGAAGGACAGATCAGCAATCTGGAAGACAGGGTAGTGGAAAGCACCCTGCTGAAAAGCAATTATTTTTTAAAAAAGGAATTCTTAAAAATGACCATAGGTTGTGAGACCTCTGGGATAACATCCAGCATACCAACATTTGCGTTATTGGGGGCCCAGAAAGAGGAGAAAGAGAAAAAGTGTAAAAAAAAAAAAAAACTTAGTAGAAGAAAGAAAAGCTAAAAACTTCCCTAACTCTTGGGAAGAAAACAGACATCCAGGTATAGGAAGTACAGAGAGCCCCAAACAAGATGAACCCAAGGAGGTCCACATCAAGACACTTAATAACTAAAATGTCAAAAATTAATGATAAATAATCTAAAGAATAACAAAAAGAAAGCAAAATGTCTTATACAAGGGAAACCCCAAAAGGCTATCAGCTCATTTTTCAGCAGAAACTGCAAGCCTGAAGTGAATGGAGTGAAACATTCAAAATGCAGAAAGGAAAAACCCTACAACCAAGAATATGCTACCTGGCAAGATTGTCATTTAGAACTGAAAGAGAGATAGTTTTCCAGAGAAAAATAAAAAATTAAAAAAGTTGATCAGCACTTAACCAGCCCTACAAGAAATGTTAAAAGGACTTCTTTAAGTGGAAAAGGAAACACCATAAATAGAAAAAAATTATGAAGGAAAAATTTCACTGGTAAAAACAAATATATAATAAAGGTACTAGATCAATTACTTATAAAGCCAGTATAAAAGTTAAAAAAAAACAGAAGTAGTAAAATCATTTATTTTTAAAAATCAGTTAAGGGAAACACAAAATTTTAAAAATGTAAAATATGGTGTCATGTACATAAAACACATGGAGAGGAATTTAAAATTGTAGAGCTTTTAGAATGTGCTTAAACATAAGCAACCATCAACTTAATATAAATGGCTATATACATCAAATATTATATGTAATTCTCATGTAACCACAACCAAAATCCTATCACAGATACATAAAAACAAAAGAGAAAGGAATCTATGGATAACTCTAAAGAAAGTTATAAAATCACAAGAAAAAAGAACAAGAAAGGAACAGAGAAAAATTAGAAAACAATGATCAAAATAAGAAGAAGTACATACCAACCAATAATTACCTTAAATGTAAATGGACTAAATGCTCCAATCAAAAGATACAAGACGACTAGATGGGTGAAGAAAAAGGAAACCCATGTACATGCTGTCTACAAGGGACTCCACTTTAGACCTGAACACACACATACAGACTGAAAGCACAAAGAAGGAAAAAATGTTCCATGCATATGGAAGTGGGGGAAAAGAAAGCTGGGGTAAGAATATTTCTATCAGACAAAATAGACTTTAACTTTTTAAGATGTATTTATTTTAGAGAGAGAGAGAGCACACACAAGCAAGGGATGGGGCAGAGGGAGGGAGAGAATCCTCAAGCAGACTCCCTGCTGAGAGCGGAGTCCTACTCAGGGCTCGATCCCATGACCCCAAGATCATGACCTGAGCCGAAATCAAGAGTTGGACTCTCAACCGACTGAGCCATCCAGGCACCCCAGAAAAAATAGACTTTAAAATACAGACTGTAACAAGAGACAAAGAAAGGCATTACATAATGATAAAGCAAACAATCCAACAAGAGAGTAGAACAATTGTAAATCTCTCTGCACCCAATATAGGAGCACCTAAATTTATAAAGCCAATATTAAGAGACATAAGGGGAGAAACTGACAATAATACAGTAATATAAGGGGGCTTAACACCCTACTCATGTCAGTGGAAAAATCATCCAGACAGAAGATCAACAAGGAAACAGTGACTTTGAATGACACGTATGACCAGAGGGACTTAACAGCTACAATCAGAACATTTCATCCTCAAGCAGCAGAAGACACATTCTTCTCAAGTGTATACAGACCATTCTCCAGGATAGATTTCATGTTAGGCCACAAAACAAACCTCAATAAACTTAGGGAGTTTGAGATCATATCGAGCATCTTTTCTTTTTAAAGATTTTATTTATTTATTTATTTGACAGAGACAGAGCGCACATGAGCAGAGGGAAGGGGCAGAGAGAGAGAGAGAGCATGAGTGGGGGCAGGGAGAGGGGGAAGCAGACTCCCAACTGAGCAGGGAGCCTGATGCAGGACTCAATCCCAGAACCCTGAGATCATGACCTGAGCCAAAGACGGACACTTAACTGAGTGAGCCACCCAGGAGTCCTAAAGCATCTTTTCTGACCACAGTGGTATGAAAGTAGAAATGAATTACAAAGATAAAACCAAGAAAAACACCAACAAGTGGATTCTAAACATCAGGCTACTAACCAGCCAGTGGGTCAATGAAGACATCAGAGAGGAAATCAAAAGATACATGGAGACAATGAAAATGGAAACAAAAATCTTTGGGATGCAGCAAAAGCAGCTCTGAGAGGAAAATTTATAGTAACACAGGCCTACCACAATGAACAAGAAAAATATTAAATAACCTAACCTTACTCTTAAAGGAATTAGAAAAAGAACAAATAAAAGCCAAATTTAGGAGGAGGAAATAAAAAAGATCAGAGCCAAAATAAATGAAATAGAGACTTAAAAAAATAATAAATAACTATGAACCTAAGAGCTGGTTCTTTGAAAAGATATGCAAAATTGATAGATCTTTAGCCAGACTCATCAAGAAAAAGGAGACAGGACCCAAATACATAAAATCAGAAAGAGGGAGATTACAACAGACATCACAGAAATACAAAGGATTATAAGAGACTATTTACAAGAAATTATAAGCCAAAAATTGGACAACCTATAAGAAATGAAAATAGATTAGAACAGATAGAGAGCCCAGAAATAAACCCACGTGTATATGACCAATAATCTATGACAAAGGAGCCAATGTGGAAAGAACAGTGTTTTCAGTAAATGGTATTGGGGAAACTGGGAAGCCACATTCACAAGAATGAAACTGGACCCCTACCTCACACCACTCACAAAAATTAACTTAAAATGTATTAAAAACTTGAACATAAGGGCTGAGACCATAACACTTCTAGAAGAAAACATAGGTAGTAAACTTCTACACATCAGTCTTGGCAATGATGCTTTGGCTTTGACACCAAAACCAAAAGTAAATAAGTAGGACTATATCAAAACAAAAAACTTCTACACATAAAGGAAATCATCAACAAAATGAAAGGGCAACATATGAAAATAGAGAAGATATTTCCACATCATGTATCTGGTAAGAGGTTAATATTTAAAATAAATGAAGAACTCATACAAGTCAATAGCAAAAAAACAAAACAAAACAAAAAAATAAAACCCACCCCAAAACAAACACACACACAAAAATCCAATTTAAAAATGGGCAGAGAAACTGAATAAACAGTTTTTCCAAAGAAGATATGCAAGTAGCCAACAGGTACATCAAAAGGCATTCAACATCACTCATCACCAGGGAAGTGCAAATCAAAACCATGATGAGACATCCCCTCACACAGTTAGAATGGCTTTTATCAAAAAGACTAATTCTGGTGATCATTTCACAATATATACAAATATCAAATCATTATGCTGTTCACCTGAATCTAATATAAGATTACATGCCAATTACACTTTAATTTTTTAAAAGATTTTATTTATTTGAGAGAAAGAGAGAGAAGCAGAGAAAGAGAGAGAGGGAGAAGCAGACTCCCTGCTGAGCAGGGAACCCAATGTGGGTCTCGATCCCAAGACTGAGATCATGATCCGAGGTAGACACTTAATCAACTAAGCCACCCAGGTGCCCACAATTCAATTTTGCTTTTAAAGATTTATCTATTTTAGAGAGAGAGAATGCAAGAGGGGCAGAGGGAGAGAATCTCAAGCAGACTCCCCCGCTGAGGACGGAGCCCATGCAGGACTCGATCCCACAACCCATGAGATCATGACATGAGCCAAAACCAAGAGCCAGACCCTTAACCCACTGTGCCACCCAGATGCCCCACATCCCAATTTTTAAAAAAGATAGTTTTAAAACACTGCAAGAATTGTGCTGTACCGAACCATGATTGTCACCTTTCCCTCATCTCCAAATGAGGACAACCATCTAGTTTCTCTTGACCACCTATTACTATAATTGCAGAATCACTGTTTCATGTACTATAGTGTAGGGAAATGTTTCATACGGTTGATCATAGGATGGCAAGTAAGGAAGAAATTAGAAATGCAGTCCTAACTCTAAAACTAGTTACTTTACTAAGCACTCCTTAGGTTTAGCTAATAGCACCTGAAGTAGAGTAGATATCCTACATGAGAATACAATTTTGGGGAAAAGTATGGTCATAAGGTTTTTGGAAACCACTGGTCAATTTCTACATTTTAGGCCTGAAGCTCCCCTAACCCTTGTAGCGTCATAATTTTTATTCCTTTCTTATGAGAAATGAACAGTATGAGAATACTGGTTACTGTCTGTTGTCCATATATAAATCATACTATGTTGGTATGTGCATCTTTCCCAGAAGTAAAAATTATATAGATGAGACAAATGTACCTATTACAGGGGCGCCTGGGTGGCTCAGTCAGTTAAGTGTCTGCCTTTGGCTCGGGTCATGATCCAGGGTCCTGGGATCAAGCCCCGAATTGGGCTTTCTGCTTGGCAGGGAGTCTGCTACTCCCTCTCCCTCTGCTGCTCCTCCTGCTTGTGATCTCTCTCTCTCTTTCAAATAAATAAATAAAATCTTAAAAACAAATGTACCTATTGCAATGGAAGGATCGTGTAAAGATTACTTACTATCTTATGGATATGAAAGACCAGAGAAGAATGTGCTCAGACAAGAGATTATTGTTGGCTTTGACCATGACCTAGATACTGGAAGAACCAGACCACATCCTCTCTTTCAAACAGTTGTAGGCACAGACATCTGTGTCTCCTACTTAAAGAGTGGGGTGGGGTACGAACATGTATGGGTGCATATTGTAGAAATGCTCCAGAACTGCTGGGTCTTGTGGAAGAAAAAAAAAAAGAGTTCACCAGCAAAGGACTAAAATTAGTGCGAGTATTTTGTGATGTTATTGTTTGGAGTCAAGAACAAGACAGTAGAAGATGCTTCGACTGGTCTCTATCCCTGGCACCCTGCAACTGTTGTCTAATTGTTGAATTTTAAAGACCGAGGCAGGCTAGGTTTGGGCCAAGCTGTGAGATGCACAGATTTGCTATTGGATACCAGCTAGTCACAGATCCATGGTGACCGGTGCCTTCCAAATTGCCAACTCTTTTTTTGGTCTCCAGCTGCATGCCGCTGGTTCTAAGACAGCATCGGAGTTTTCCATCAAACATGCAGCATGGTACTCATTAAGCAAGTCATCAAAACAAGAATATTTATTATGTTAAGGGTATTGTGAAAAGCCCACGCTGAATGCAGTGTCTGTGATCTTCTTTCCAGGAAGATGTTTTCCACGATCTTGGCAGGGGGATTCTGGACAGCGCCTGGCAAGGCTATAATACCACTCTCCTTGCCTATGGCCAAACCGGCTCTGGGAAAAGCTATTCCATGGTTGGGTTTGGTGCAAACAAGGGTATCATTCCAAATGTGTGCGAGCAGCTCTTTCAAGCAATTGAGAAGAGGGAGGGAAATGAAGAATACCAGGTATGCATTACCCGAAAAATCCCTTCTTTGAGGAATTTCTTTTTTCATTTTGGAAATTCCTGGCTCCTAATGATCAGCATCTCTAGTTCAGGATAATGTTAATTTTCCGTATCCAAATCTTCTTAGAATTGCAAGATCAAGTTGCGGCTAACTAGAATGTTGACCTTTTCTGGTTCTATGGAGGCAAACCCAAGGCAATATTTTTGAAAGGCACTTTGAGTATCCAAGCAGCAGATGTCTTAAAAGCTAATATGCACAAGGGACCCTTGTTCAGGGTGATCCAACAAGACCCTCGCTGACTCCCCTCTGGTTTCCTTTACTCACCTCTTCTACCAAGGTTGTGGATGTGTGCTCATTTTCATTTCCTTCCTTCTTTCTTCTTCTTCTTCTTCTTTTTTTTAAAGAGGCTCCATGCCCGTGGAGCCCGATGCTGGGCTCGATCCTGAGATTGAGACCTGACCTGAGATCAAGAGTCGGATGCTTAATGGACTGAGCCACCCAGGCACCCTGTGACATCCTGTTTTTTTTTTTTTTTTCACGGAGAGCATTCTTTCTCTCTCTGAAGCTATGAATTACAGGACTTTGGAGAATGTTGTCTTCTACTCCATGTACTGTCTCCTTTCCCGGAATTCCTTTTTTCTACTGTTTGTTTGATCTCTCATATTGGAGACTTTCCTTGTCTGCTAATCCTAGGCCACTGATTTAAAGCATGTGACACCCAAGCTCTGGGGACATGAGAGGTGACTGGAAAGACAAGCCACCGGGAGACAAAAGCCACAAGCCTGCCTTCTCATGGGAGGCGGTGGCAAATGTCAGTATCTTAGGGCCTCTTCTCTATGCTGGACCCATTCCTATTCCTCTAGCCTCCAGCTCAAGGGGAGTTGGCTTGTCCAGAAATATTCCAGAAGCACAGTAGGGTAAATACCAGTCTTTTTCTCTATATATGTTCAGATTGGGTGTGAGCAATAAAGAATAACCTTTTCTGTTGCCAGTTAAGACCGAAATACACACACACAGGGTTGTATATGTTTTTAATTTATATTAAGAACTTCTTCCATAGGATTAAAATTATGTGAGAATTGCTTATTGCATATGAATTAGAACATTACTATATTTTTAAATGATTTTATTTATTTATCTGAGAGAGAGCACAAGCAAGAGAGACGGCAGGCAGACGGAGAAGTGGGCTCCCCACTGAGCAAGGAGCTGGACGTGGGGCTTGATTGCAGGACCCAAGGATCATGAGCTGAGCTGAAGGCAGACACTTAACTGACTGAGCCACCCAAGTGCCCCAAACATTACTATATTCAATATTAGTTTCTCCCTTTATTGGAAATTTATGTTGTTCCTTTATGACTTTTTTTTCCCCCAAAGATGAGGCTCCAGAGAAGATTAACTCTATGTTCTTTTCTATACAGGTTACGTTCAGTATGCTGGAAATTTACAACGAGCAGGTAACAGTGATTCTATTCTCTGGCACACACACATGTGGGACTCTGCAGCGTAATAACTACCAGAGTCTCCTCTCCCCCTCCCTAAGATAAAGTCACAACTCCGTAGCCTGGCATGGACTACAGCCCTCACCGCCCTCTCCCGCTCTAACTCTTGCCCCTTTATCTCCACCCACCACATAAACCTCCTCCTCTCCGGAACATGTCATTCTTTCCAACATCTACCCTTCTCTGCCCTTCCAGGGTCAACTCTCCTACCCACCCAGTTGACCTCAGTTGGCATGTGGGGCAGAGGAGATGGCAAATTTTGTTTTCAAAGGGCCAGACGGGGTCTCCTGCAACTATTCACGTCTCCCCCTTAGCACAATGGAGTATGGTGGGGTCCCAATGGGGACTGTTCTTGGACACTGAAACTTGAATTCCACATAATTTTTGAGTGGGGTCAAGAGCCAATGGTCAAGAAAGAATTCTTGAGATGCTTTCAGTACAAAGAGGTGCTTTTGTTAGAGTATAGGGACAGGACTCGTGGGCAGAAAGAGCTGCCCCAGCGTTATGAGGAGCGACTGACCATGGACTTCTGTAGAGGGGATTAGGGACAGTGTAAGTCTCTAAGGGATTTGTGTGTGTTAGAAGCAAGGCTTCCAGGACCTTGGAGGGCTACCTAGTGCTCAGATCAGGTTGCTTTCAATCTTTAAAGAAACATCAACATTAAGGTGGCCATGAGTTCTTTGGGGAACACCACACTCTGTAACTTGGGCTGCAAGTTGTAAGGAAATTTAATTTCAGCTGCATTTTTCTTGCCTTTGTTCTTCTCATCAATTTTGACATGTCACAGAATATTTTTCTTTTGAATTTTTTTTCAGTCACTTAAAAACGTGGAAAACAGGGCACCTGGGAGGCTCAGTCATTAAGCATCTGCCTTCAGCTCAGGTCATGATCCCAGGGTCCTGGGATCGAGTCCCACATTGGGCTCCCTCCTTGGCGGGAAGCCTGCTCCTCCTTCTCCTACTCCTGCTGCTTGTGTTCCCTCAATCCCGGTGTCTCTGTCAAATAAATAAATATAAAATCTTAAAAAAAAAAAAGAACATGGAAAACGTTCTTATGTCAAGGGTCCTACAAAAACAGGTAGCCAGCTGAATTTAGTGCCCATGCCATGCTTTGCCTGTCCCTTGGGCCGTTGGAAAGGGCATGATCTCAGACCTCAGCTCTCTCATTGACTAGCCATGTGATGCTGAAAAATCACTTTACCTCAGAGCTCAGTTGTCTCATTTATAGAGAATTTAAAATAAGACATTACGCATTGAGGTGCACTATTTTCGATCTCTAACACAGAGCTTAGAAAATGCCAGATATTCACTGCCCTTTCCCCTTGAATCGATCATATTATACTGTGAGATTTGATTTACATATTTGTGTCTCTGGAACAGATCATGTCCTTGTGAAGACCTTTCTATAGGAAATGCCCTCTCAATACTCAATACACTTGTAGGTTTAGAATGGGTGCTCCTGAATATTTACTGAGTGGATGAATTGACAAAGGCATCTAAAACTGTACGTTTCTTACAGGAGACTGTATCCTATTTGTTTTTGGGTAACCCCAAGCACTATCCAAAGCCTTGCACTCAATCGTTCCTAAGTAAATATTATGAAAGGAATAAACCTGTCGCTTTTTTTCTTTTTTATATCAAGGAAAAAATATCCATTTTGTTTCTTACACTCTTTCATGAGTCATTTATTACCACTGAATGTTGATAATAAATTCAATACCACTTCTTCTTTATCCATTCATCAGTCAATGGACATGGGGTTTCCATAATTTGGCTATTGTAGATAATGTTGCTATAAACATTGGGGTGCATATATCCTTTTATATTAGTGTTTTTATTTTCTTTGAATTAATACCCAGTAGTACAATTGTTGGATCATAGGGTAGTTCTATTTTTAGATTTTGAGGAACCTCCATACTGCCGTCCACAGTGGCTTACCCAACAGGGTAAGAGTGTTTCCCTTTCTCCACATCCTTGCCAACATCTGTTCTTTCTTATGTTGTTGATTTTAGCCATTCTGACAGGTGTGAGGTGATATCTCATTGTGGCTTTGATTTGCATTTCCTTGATAATAATGAGTGATGTTGAGCATCTTTTCATGTATCTGTTGGCCATCTGTATGTCTTCCTTGGAGAAATGGCTGTTCATGTCTTCTGCCTTTTTTAAAATTGGATTATTCATTTTTAGGGTGTTGAGTTTTATAAGTTCTTTTTTTAAAGATTTTATTTATTTATTTGACACACACAGAGAGAGATCAGTAGGCAGAGAGGCAGGCAGAGAGAGAGGAGGAAGCAGGCTCCCTGCTGAGCATGGAGCCCGATGTGGACCTCGATCCCAGGACCCTGAGATCAAGACCTGAGCCGAAGGCAGAGGCTTTAACCCACTGAGCCACCCAGGTGCCCCAAGTTTTATAAGTTCTTTATATATTTTGGATACTAATCCTTTTAAATGTCTTCTCCCATTTGGTAGGTTTCCTTTTAATTTTATTGATTGTTTCCTTTTCTGCGCAGAAGCTTTTATTCTGATGAAGTTCCAATAATTTCTTTTTGCTTTTGTTTTCCTTGCCTCAGGAGACATATCTAGAAAGAAGTTGCTGTGGCTTATGTCAAAGAGGTTACTGCCTGTGTTCTTCTCTAAGATTCTTACGGTTTCCTGTCTCACATTTATGTCTTTAATCCATTTTGAATTTATTTTTGTATATCGTGTAAGAAAGTGGTCCAGTTTCATTCTTCTGCATATTGTTGTCCAATTTTCCCAACATTAGTTGTTGAAGAGATTGTCTTTTTCCCATTGGATGTTTTTCCTGCTTTGAGGAAGATAAATTAACCATATAGTTGTTGGTTCCCAGTGGGTTCTTCTGTTAAGGTCACTGATTAAGTTTCTATTTCTTTCAAGTTGCTAAGGCTTGGAAGACAGTGTGGTTCCTTTATTTTATACCGATAACTTTGGGAGGACAATTTAATTTCCTTTGTTACCAAGTTCTGGTGGGCATCTCACTGTGGTCTCCCTACTGATATCTGTTTATGATAATCTGTCTGGAATTCTGTTTCCTCATCTCTAAAATAAGAACGCTGGACATCCTAAGAATTCTTCCATTTCTCCTATTCCTTGAGTCTCTGGAATTTCCCCCTTAGGTACTTCAACAGTCAATTAAAGTGAAGTTTATTAGGTACTTCTAATGTTTCAGATAAAATACAAGACTCTGAGGTTGAGTTAATCCTAGGACTTAATTTCTGCCATGGAGGAGTCTGGTGGGAGATAACACCCTCTCCAGACAGTGATGCATTATATGTGCTCCATGAATGGCGAGGAGCAAGGGGCAGAGAGGAGGGAGTGCATGGCTACCTGGGATGTTTGGCAGCAATGGTCAACGCTGGACTCAGACTGGACCGTGAGAAATGTGTAGGAGTTTGGTGAGGCAGCAGGAGGGCTGGGGACACAGACAGGGACACTTTAGGCAGCATTAGTTGTAACTAGTCCAAAAATACATGAAAGTGCATGGCGGTTAAAGGAATAGTCAGTACCCTGCGTAGCCAGAGTTGGATACATGGTTGGGGGCATCAGGAGGTGAAGCTGAAGATAGACTCTGCCAAAAGTAAAGGGCCTATGGCCTGGCTGCAGAAGAGAATCCATAGAGGGTTTTACAGGGAAATCAGATAATCAGATTGGGATTCTAGAAGAGCTCTCTAGCAGGAGACTGAAGTTGGATTTGAAGGTGTGCCAAATAGAGGCAGAGTTAGGGGATTCCCAGGAAAGCCCAAGTGAGTGAGGAAGGTCTTGTGACAATCACCAATTTCGATCTCCAGGCACAATGTGGAGGGTCCCTGGAGGGTCCTGTCACCAGGATCCACCCTTGTCTTTGGGTGCTCATACTTCCACTCCACCCAGATAAATCTACTTAGCTTTTTTCTAATAAGCCTTACTCAGTCCTATCTTCAGCTTTAGAGGCCCCTTCCAACAATTTATACATTAGAGGAAAGGCTTTCTAGCTACACCAGAGGTGACCTCTGTTTAGATGTCTCCTTATCTCCGGCACCTTATGTCCACTGTCTTAGTTTGACTTGCCCGAACTTCAATCTGTGATCTTTCCTTGGCTCTAGGATGAAAAGCCATAGAATACCACCATAGAGGTGGGGGAGACCTCAAAGATAACTTAATTCACCCTCTCCTATTAGGAATGCTTGGAAAGTAAGAGATTTTCTAAAGCATTACCAGGTTGGAGGCAGAACCAGGACTGAGAACCCAGGTCTTAAGGCTCCCAGTCCAGATGTCTCTGTACCATATAACACTGACCAGCCCTCTGGGGCCTTTGGCTCTACCAGAATCCCACAGTAGGACATACCTGGCCTTGTCAGAAGTGGCTTTTCTTGGGTGAGAGACAACATGGGCTTTTGCCCGAAGCCATAGTCTAGGTGTGACATCTCACAAATCTCCAATAATGAGATCCGAAGAATCACCCATGTTCTCCTAACATTATTTGTTAGCCTAGCTCTGGTTATACTGTTCTGTCAAAAATTATTCACTGAGTGCTCCTTCTATGTCAGGATCTACTAGTAAAAAGCCCTGGTCCCACCCAAAGGGAGTTCACAGGCTCATTGAAGTGCTCTAGGTACTAGAAAATACTAGAACTGAGTTTTTAAAAAATTCTGCTTACATCCCTTATTACAACAGGCTTCCCTCTTGTTTGCCATTCCCCTATTTCTGACTTACCTAAATTATGAGCTTGTCTGATGCTTATAGAAGTTTAACATTTATTCATTCATGTAGTAGTTTTTATTGAGCACTTAATATATTCTAGGCAGAGGTGTAACAGTGCAGTAAATAGACATCCCTGCCTTCCTGAAGTTTACATTACTTATTATTTTTTCCATAGGTAAGAGACTTGCTATCTAGAACCAAGAAACCTGGGGGACTAAAAGTAAGGGAAGATCAACAGCTGGGCTTTTACGTGGATGGCCTGAAGTCAGTGCCCTGTGAGAACTATGCACAGATTGAAAGACTGATGGAACAAGGGACAAAAGTAAGGACCACAGCTTCGACCAACATGAACGCCAGCAGCAGCCGGTCTCATATGGTTATCACCATTCAGTTTAAGCAGGTAAGACTTGTGGGAAGGCTGCTGTTCCAGTTTCCCACCAAGCATGATCCATGGGAAGGGTTCCCAGTGACATGAGGAGTTGGTGAGTATTATGGAATCCTTTCAGATTTGACCTATGGATTAAGGTGGCTCCTTCCAACCATGGGGTATGGGGTCAGAAACAGAAGAAAGTGAGGCACTTTCTGTTTTCCTACCTGCCCACATCCATGTTCTACCCAGGTTCCCCAGGATGATGATGACCAGCTTTCAGATCCATGAGCCTAGAGAATCACCAGATGCTGACCAACATTTCTGATACTTGGAAGTTGCAGGATAAGGTCTTTGAAACTAGCTAATCAATGTAACTCTCCACTAAGTAGAATTTTTGACAAAACTGAGCACATTTTTCTCCTCCATACTTCTTGATAGATATCAGAGCGTGAACTCTAGATCATCACTAGTTTGATTCAGAAATAGTTATTTACAAAGCCTGGGTAAACATTACAGTTAGCTATGATTTCACCACCTCTGTTCCCTAAGCCACAGCCCTAGTAAATAGATAGAATGGTGGTAAGTGAAGATTACTCTGCTCTAACCATGCATAGTGGGGAAATACTGGATTATATCTGACTCCTTGTTTACCAGCTTTGAAACTTCAGGAAATAACTTACTCGTCCTTAGTTTCATTTTACTATTCTGTAGAATGAGACACTTAGATATCCTACAAGAGTGCTGGAAAGCCTAGAGAAGAACCTGCATATTAAAGAACTTTGAAGGATAACTGGGAAGATGGCAGAGAGGACTCTGAGATCACCTCCTTCCACTGACACACAGAGACAACAACTATGCAAAATCCAACCCACTCTGGAAATGACTGGAAGACTGGCAGAACAGCTCTTCCCCAGCTAAAGACATAAAGAGAAGCCCACATTGAGAAGGGTATGAAGGGCAGAGATCTAACTGGAAACCAAACCCCAAGCATAGTGACCCTCATGCAAGAAGGATATTGCGGGCACGAGGTATTTCTTGAGGGGCCAGAGTATCAAGCTTTACATCAGACTCCCCCTACCCTGGAGACCTGCACCAGAAAGACAAGCCTGATAACATCGGGCTTTGAAAAGTATTGGACTCAACTCTGGGAGAGGCGGAGGGCTATAAGAAACTGAGAGTTCACTCCCTAAGTGCCAGTGTACTACATCGTGCACTGTGAAACCCAGCACAGAAGCAGTTGTCTAGTAAGTGCCTGGGTTATACATGAAGAAGATTTATTAACTAATTTTAGGGCATGTGACAGAAGGTCAAGGATCTGTAGGAGCTTTCTCAAGGAACAAGAGTGCTGGAAAGTACAACGTTTTTTGACCTCCTTCTGCCTAGCTGGTCCATCCTTGAGGGAGCCAGCTCTGACACTCTCCACCCACCTTCTTTATACTGTTTGCCCCCCAGTTTCCCCCATGGACATACGCTAACCACCCACCCCTGGAGGTACCCCTCCAAAGAGACCCCTTCTCCAAGGAGGAAGAGAGGCAGCCTTGGTCACCTGTAGCAGCTATAGCCAGGCCTCTCGGTAAGCTGTCCTGGGGGGCCAGCTCTGCCCATAAGCACACCCACAGCAGATGCAGCCAGTCACACAGGGGGTGCTCACAGCCCACACAACAGACATCCCTGAAGCACCTGATTCTGCTGACTAAGGAGCAGGGGGTAGATTGTACTGCCAGGTCCCCATGAGATGCCTTCTATACAAGTCGCTATTGTCAGGACCGGAAGACATAGTTAACCTACCTAATACACAGAAACCAACAAAGGGTCAGACAGAATCATGAGACAGAAAAATATGTTCCAAACAAAAGAATAGGACAAAACACCAGTAAAAGAACTAAACAAAATGGAAATAAGCACTCTGCCTGATAAAGAGTTCAAAGTGAGACATGTGCTCTGCAGACTGAAGAGTGGATGAGCTCAGTGAGAACTTCAACAAAGAAATATAAAAAGAACCAATCATACCTGAGTAATACAATACCTGCAGCAATGGAAAAGACTCTAGGAGGAATCAACAGCAGAGTGGAGGATGGAGAACAAGAGATCAGCAAAGACAGGGTGGTGGAAAGCACCCTGCTGAACAGCAATTATTAAGAAAAAAAAAGAGTTTTTAAAATGAGCATAGGTTGTGAGACCTCTGGGACAACATCCGCATACTAACATTTGCATTATCAGGGTCCCAGAAAGAGGAGAGAGAGAGAGAAAGGGGCAGAAAATGTATTTGAAGAAATAATATCTGAAAATTTCCCTAGCCTTGGGAAAAAAACCAGACATCCATGTCCAGGAAGCACAGAGAGCCCCAAACAAGATGAACCCAAGGGGGTCCACACTAAGACATATAATAATTAAAATGTCAAAAATTAATACTAAATGGAGACTCTAAAGGACGGCAATATTTGAAAAGCAAATTGCTATATATAAGGGAAAGCCCATAAGGCTACCAGCTGATTTTTCAGCAGAAACTTGGCAGACCAGAAAGGAATGCCATGATTTATTCAAAGAGCAGAAAGGAAAAAAAACCTACAACCAAGAATTCTCTATCCATCAAGGTTATGATTCAGAACTGAAGGAGAGATAAAGAGTTTCCAGGACAGGGACACCTGGATGGTTCAGGTGGTTAAGCATCTGCATTGAGCTTGGGTCATGATCTCAGGGTCCTGGATGAAACCCCACATCAGACTCCTTGCTCAGCAGGGAGTCTGCTTCTCTCTCTCCCTCTCCCTCTGTTGCTCCCCCCACTCATACTCACTCTTTCTCAAATACATACATATATACATACACACATACATAAAAGTTTCCAGGACAAACAAATTAAAGGAGATCATTACTATTACACTGGCCTTAAAAGAAATGTTAAAGCAACTTCTTTAGGTGGAAAAGAAAAGGCTCTAACAAGAAGAAAATTGTGCAAGGAAAAAATGCCACTGGCAAAAGCAAACATACAATAAAGGTGATAAATCCATCACTTCTAAAGCTAGTATGAAGGTTACAAGTCAAAGGTAGTAAAATTAATTATATATACAAAAATCAGTTAAGGGATACAGAACATTAAAAGTGTAAAATATGATACCATAAACATAAAACATGCAGGGGGGGAAATGTAGACTTTTCAAATGTCTTTGAACTTCAGCAGTCATCAACTTAATATAGACAGTTATAGACATTGAATGTTATATGTGTACCTCATGGTGACCACAAACCAAAATCTTATAAGACACACAAAAAAATAAAGAGAAAGCAATCCAAGCATAACACTAAAAAAAAAAAATTATCAAGTCACAAAGGAAGAGAGGAAGAGAAGAACAGAACAGAGAACTACAAAAACATCCAGAAAATAGCTAACAAAATAGCAAGAGGTATATATCTATCAATAATTAACTTAAATGTAAATGGACTAAATGCTCCAATCAAAAGTCATAGGGTGACAGAATGGATTAAAAACAAACAAACAAACACAAGACCCATGTAAATGTTGCTTACGGTGATTCACTTCGGAGATAAAGACACATACAGACTGAAAGGGAAAAGATGGAAAAAGATATGCAATGCAAATGGGAGCAAAAAAAAATGTGAGTGTAGACAAACTGACTTTAAAACAAAGACTGTGGGATGGTGGGATGGCTCAGTCAGTTAAGTGTCTGCCTTCAGCTCAGGTCATGATCTCGGGGTCCTGGGATTGAACACTGCATCCGGCTTCCTGCTCAGTGGGGAATCTGGAGCTCCCTCTCCCCCTCACCTCTCACTCTCTGTCTCTCAAATTAATAAAATCTTAAAAAAAAAAAAAAGGACACCTGAGTGGCTCAGTCAGTTAAGCGTCTGCCTTTGGCTCAGGTCATGATCCCAGGGTCCTGGAATTGAGTCCCACATTGGGCTCCTTGCTCAGTGGGGTGCTTGCTTCTGCCTCTGCTTGCTGTTCTCCCTGCATGTGCTCCTCTCTCCATCCCTCTCTCAATCCAACAAATAAATAAAATCTTTTAAAAAAAATCTTAGGAAAATAAAACAAAGACTGTAACAAGAGACAAAGAAGGGCATTACATAATGATAATGCAAACAGTCCAACTGTTACAGAGCAACTGTAAATTTCTCTGAATCCAATATAGGAGCACCTGACTATATAAAGCCAATATTAAGAGACATAAAGGGAGAAACTGACAATAATACAATAATAGAAGGGAACTTAACACCCCACTCATGTCAGTGGACAAATCATCCAGACACGTGTGACCAGAGGGATTTAACAGCTACATTCAGAACATTTCATCCTCAAGCAGCAGAAGACACATTCTTCTCAAGTGTACACAGACCATTCTCCAGGATAGATTTCATGTTAGGCCACAAAACAAACCTCAATAAACATTAGGAGTTTGAAGTAATATCAAACATCTTTTCTGACCACAATAGTATGAAACTAGAAATCAATTAGAATAAAACTGGAAAAAAACACAAATAAGTCGACCCTAAACAACAAACTATTAACCAATCAATGGGTCAACAAAGACATCAGAGAGGAAATAAAATAATACATGGAGCCTGGAGTCCTGGATGGCTCAGTTAGTTAAGTATCTGACTCTTGGTTTCAGCTCAGGTCATGATCTCAGGGTCATGAGATCAAGCCCCATGTTGGACTCTGTGCTCAGCAGGGAGTCTGCTTGAGATTCTTTCTCTCCTCTTCCTTTTTCCTCTCCCCACTCACACTCTTTCTCCTTTCCTCTCTCTCAAATAAACAAAAAAATAAATACCTTAAAAAATTCATGGAAACAAATGAAAATGGAAACATAATGGTTCAAAATCTCTGGGATGCAGGGGTGCCTGGGTAGGTCAGTTGATTAAGTGTCTGACTCTTGGTTTTGGCTCAGGTCATGATCTCAGGGTCCTGCGATCAAGCCCTGCATCTGGCTCTGCACTCACCTGGGAGTCTGCTTGTCCCTCTCCCTCTGTTCCTCCCCTGCTCATGTTCCCTCCCTCCCTCTCTCTCTCTCTCTCTCTCTCTCTCTCTCTCTCTCTCTCTCATAATTAAGTAAAATCTTAAAAAAAAAAAACTTTGGAGGGAATACCTGGGTGGCTCTGTTAGTTAAGCATCTGCCTTCAGTTCAGGTCATGATCCCAGGGTCTTGGGATCAAGTCCTGTGTTGGGCTCCCTTCTCAGCAGGGAGTCTGTTTCTCTCTCTACCCTTCCCCCTGCTCGTGCTCTCTTTCTCACTCTCTCTAATAAGTAAATAAATCTTTAAAAAGAGAAATACAAAGGATTATAAGAGACTACTACAAAAGATTATACACCAAAAGTGGACAACCTAGAAGAAATGGATAAATTCCTAGAAACATATAATCTACCACACAAACATACAAAAATTCCAATCTTCCAAGTGTGAATCAAGACGAAATAGAAAATCTGAACAGACTAATTATTAGTAACAAAAGTGAACTGGTAATCAAAGAACTCCCAACAAACAAAAGTACAGGACCAGATGGCTTCGCAGATGAATTCTACCAAAAATTTATTTATTTATTTTAAAAGATTTATTTAGTTTAGAGAGAGTGTGTGTATGAGAACAAGGATGATTTGGGGAAAGAGCAGAGGGAGAGGGAGAGAATCTCAAGTAGACTCTCCTCCAACAACGGTGCCCAGCTTGGGGTTTGATCTCACAATGCTGAGTCAGAACTGAGCCGAAATCAAGGGTCAGACACTCAACCAACTGAGCCACACCAGCGTCCCTCTACCAAATGTTTAAAGAAGTGTTAATATCTTTTTCAAACTATTCCAAAAAATAGGAAAAGAAAGAAAGCTTCCAAATTCACACTATGAGGCCAGCGTTATCCTGATGCAGGAAAAAAAAAATTACAGATCAATATCCCCAATGAACACAGATGCAAAAAATCTTCAACAAACTAAATTCAACAATACATTAAAAGTATCATTCCCCACAAATCCAGTGGGATTTATTGCAGGGATGCAAGAATGGTTTAATACTTGCAAATCAATCAATGAGATGCACCACATTAACAAAATGAAGGATAAAAATTATATGATTATCTTAATAGATACAGAAAAAAAGCATTTGACAAAACATGTGCTCTTGATGAAAACGCTCAACAAAGTGGATATAAAGGGAACATCTCAATGTACATAATAAAGTCCATATGCGCCAAACGCAGAGCCAGCATCACACTCAATGGTGAAAAACTAAAGGCTTTTCCTCTAAGATCAGGAATAAGGCAAGGATATCCATTCTTGTCACTTTTATTCAACATAGTACTGGAAGTCCTAGCCAAAGCAATCAGATGATCAGATATGAAAAAGAATAAAAGATGTCCAAGTAAGTAAGAAGTAAAATTTTCATTATTTGCAGGTAAAATGATATTACGCATAGAATACTCTAAAGATTACCAAAACACTGTAGAATTAATAAATGAAATCAATAAAGTTTTAGGATACAATATACAAAAATCTGTAGATTTCTATTTCTATACTTAATAATGAACTAGCAGAAAGAAAAATTAAGAAAACAATTCCATTTACAATTCTATCAGAAAGAGTAAAACACCCAGGAATAAATTAAACCAAGGAGGTAAAGGTAAAAGAAATGTCCTCTGAAAACTCTAAGACACTGATAAAAGAAATTGAAGAAGATGCAAATAAATGGAAAGACCTTCCATGCTCATGGGTTGGAAGAACAAATATTGTTAAAACGTCTATAGTAAAATCCAAAGTGAGCTACAGATTCCATGCAATCTCCATCAAAATACCAATACTGTTTTTTTAATAGAGCTAATAATCCTAAAATTTGTATGGAACCACAAAAGACTCCAAATAGCCAAAGCAATTTTTAAATTAATATTTTATTTATTTATTTGACAGACAGAAACACAGCTATAGAGGGAACACAAGCAAGGGGGGTGGGAGAAGGAGAAGTAGGCTTTCCACCGGGCAGGGAGCCTGATACAGGGCTTGATCCCAGGACCCCGGGATCATGACCCGAGCTGAAGGCAGACGCTTAACGACTGAGCCACCCAGGAACCCCTAGCCAAATCAATCTTAAGAGGAAGCTGAAGGAATTGCAATCCCAAATATTAAACTACACTACAAAGCTAAAGTCATCAAGACTACGGTATTGGCACAAAAACACATAGATCAATGGAACAGAATAAAGAGCCCAGAAATAAACCCATATGTTTATGGTTAATTAATCTATAACAAAGGATGCAAGAATATACAATGGGAGAAAAGACAATCTCTTCAATAAATAGTGTTGGGAAAACTGGCCAGCTATGCGCGAAATAACGAAACTGGACCACTTCCTAACACCCCACACAACAATAAATTCAAAATGGATTAAAGACCCAAAAGTGATAACTGAATCTATATAAAGAAAAAAGAAAGCATAGGCAGTAAATGCTCATGTGACAGTTATTAGCAATATTTTTCTGGATATATCTCCTGAGACAAGGGAAACAAAAGCAAAAATAAACTGTTGGGATTACATCAAAATAAAAAGGTTTTGCACAGCAAAGGATCCCATCAACAAAATGGAAAGGCAACCTACGGAATGGGAGAAGATATTTGCAAATGATATATCCAATAAGGGGTTAGTATCTGAAAGTACATAAAGAATTTACACAAATCAACATCAAAACAAAATCAAATCAAAATCAAAACAAAAAATAGTCTGATTTAAAAACTGGACAGAGGATCTGAATAGACATTGTTCCAAAGAAGATGGGTACAGATACATGAAAAGATGCTCAACATCACTCGCCACCAGGGAAATGCAAATCAAAACCACAATATGAAATATCACCTTCCACCTGTCAAAATGGCTAAAATCAAAAATCCAAGAAATCACAAGTGTTGGCGAGGATGCGGAGAAAGGGGAACCTCCATGCACTGTTGGTGGGAATGCCAACTGGTGCAGCCACTGTGGGAAACAATGTGGAGGCTCTTCAAAAAATTAAAAAGAAAAGAAAAAGAAAAAAAATTAAAAAGAAATACCATGACGATCCAGAAATTCCACTGCTGAATACTTACCCAAAGAAAATGACAACACTATTTGAAAAAGATACGTGTACCTCTATTTAGTGTAGCATAATTTACCAAAGTATCCATCACTAAGTGTCCATCAGTACCATATGGTATATATACTCAATGGATTATTACTTAGCTTTAAAAAAGAATGAAATCTTGCCTTTCAGGACAACATGCGTGGATCTAGAGGGTATTAGGCTAAGTGAAATAAGTCAGACACAGAAAGAAAAATACCATATGACTTCACTTGTATGTGGAGTCTTAAAACACAAGACAAATGAACCAAGAGACACAAATAGAAACAGACTCATAAGTACAGAGAGCTGGTGGTAGCCAGAGGTCAGGGTTTGGAGTGATGGGTGAAATAGGGGAAATGGATTAGGATGTACAGACTTCCAGTTTTAAAAGAAGTAAGCCACTGGGATAAAAAGTACAGCAGAGAGAATATAGTCAGTAATATTATAATGACATTGTATGGTGACAGATAACTCCGCCCATCATGGTGAGCATTTTGTAACATATATAATCATCAAATCACTATGTTGTACACCTGAAACTAAAGTCATGTTGCATGTCAACTGTACTTCGATTAAAAGTAAAAAAAAAAAAGAAAGAAAAAAAAGAAAAGGGGGGGTGGCCCAGTGGCTCGGTTGGTTAAACGTCTGACTCCTGTTTTCTGGTCAGGTCATGATCTCAAGGTTGTGAGATCAAGCCCCGTGTGGGTCTCCACACTCAGCGGGGAGTCTGCTTGAGATTCTCTCTCTCTCTTTGCCCCTCCCACCCCTCTCATGCATACACACTCTCTCAAATAAATACATCTTTAAGTAAAAAAATAAAGATCTTCATGAACTTTAAGTACTGTTCAGATGATTTTACGTTAGTAACATTCATAAACTTTACATATAGTTTGCCCTTTTTTAACTTGATGTTTTAGAAGCAAGGGAAGAAATCCTCTGAAAAAATGTGTGTAGAGCTCTAGCATTACACTCTGCTCTTGGTGTTAGTAATGATATTAACACCTGCTACTGTATGCCAGGCATGGCTAGAACCATTACTTCTCTTATCTTACCCTCCTAACACCCCAATGATATGCTATGATCCCTGTTTTCCAAATGAGACACTTGCAATTCTGAAAAGCTAGTTCTCACAGTCATGTAACCAGCAAAGGGATCTCTCGCATTCTAAAATCCACATTCTTTTCCCCTCCCTGCATGACCACACTGTCCAGAACAGTTCCTTATTTTGAAGATTTCTCAGTATTTTCTACTTCAAACGTTAGATCACAGAAATACTACAGCAGTAATTGGTATCTAATATACCTCTGGAAATAGCTTTGCAAAATTGAGAAGGAGCAACTGAGACATTTGAGCCTGACGATGTAGTAATGTGAAATGTCACTGTAAAGAAGACGGCCCCCCCCTTTTTTTTTTTTGAGAGTAAGAGAGAGAGGAGAGTGAGAAGGGGGTGGAGGAGTAGAGGTAGAGAGAGAGAATCTTAAGCAGACTACTTGACCAGCAGGTAATCTGACATGGGGCTTGCTCCCACAACACTGAGATCATGACCTGAGCCGAAACCAAGTGTCGGGTGCTTAACCGACTGAGTCACCCAGGTGCCCTGAATTAGCCTTTTAATTCATAAATTTTATTATATATGAGTGTGAAGTGCAATTAGAAAAAAATTTTTAATTCCAAGAGTTTTTTTTTATTGTTTTGATGTCGTGTTCCATGATTCATTGTTTATGTATAAGATGCAGTGCTCCGTGCAATCTGTGCCCCTCTTAATACCCATCACCAGGCTCACCTACCCCCCTTCTAAAACCCTCAGTTTCTTTGTATTAAAGTGTGAACTAGATTGACTTCGTATGTAGCCTGCTACCACTCTAATAGCACGACTTCTGGTGCTTTCCTACAGGTTTTCCTAGACAGAGACCTCACCAAGCCGTCCAGTATTAATTTGGTGGATTTAGCAGGAAGTGAAAGGCAGAAATCTTCAGGATCTGAAGGAGACAGACTGAGGGAAGGATCACGAGTTAACTTAAGTTTAACCAATTTAGGAAATGTTATCAGGTAAATAATTGGTACAGGACTATTTATTTCTGCCATAAAAGTGACCTCAGAAATTAAAAAAATGGGATTAATCATAGCCCTTGGTTCATGACCCACTGTCATCATTGGCTCATACCTGGTCCTCCTATATATTTTATTTTAAATGTATTGCTTTTTGATAAAACTAAAAACACCAGTAAATTCACCACCCAACCCAAGAAGTAGTTGGTATTTCTCTGCTATGCTCCCCTTGGAGGTAGCCGCCATCTTGAATTTTGCTTATTCTCTCTCTGTCCCTTGCTCCCTTTCTTTCACCCTTTCTTGTTCTATCACTTGTGACTATTATTAGTTAGTGGCACTCATTTTTGAAATGTACAAAAAGGATAACATATTATCCTTTTGTCTTTTGGACAAAAGATTATGTCTTTTGGATCTTGTTCTTTTTTAAGTGATCAAAGTATAAACTATAGAAAGTACACAAATCTGTATATATCTACCCAGGTCAAGCTAAAGAACATTTCCAAAACCCAGAAAGCTCCCTTGTACCCTCCTCCTAGCTTTTACTGCCACCAAAAGAAACTGACCTTTACCGCTAAAACTTGGTTTTGCCTATATTGACTTTCATCTAAATGTGACCATTTATAAGAGGTCACTGTCTTTTGCATCTGGCTTCATTCACTAAGGACTTTGTCTGTGAGACTAAGCCATGTTTCTCATGTAGCATATTAGCTCATTTTCGTTGCTATGTTGGATTCCACTGCAGAAAATACACCACAATTCATTTATCCATTCTCCCTTTGATGGACATTTTGTTTGTATGCAGGTTTTGACTACTATGAATAATGTTGCTATGAACATCCTTGTACATATGCTTTGGGGAAAACGATTTCTCATTTCCCCTCAATGATACATCCAGGAATAGAATTGCTGGGGTTGGCTTTTTCATCCAACGTTATTAACAATATATATCCATGGTATATGTGGCTTTGGTTAATTTGCCTTCTGTTCTGCCACTAAGCACTATGTCTATGAGACTCCCTGTTGCAGTAGAAGTTGTTACTTCTTTTTCATTATGATATAGCATTCCACTGTGGGTGCATGCCACCATTTATTCATTTGTTTTCCTGTTGGGCTGGCATTTTGGTTGTTTCCAGGTTTTGGTTTATTTGCTATCATAAACAGTGCTATTATGAGCATTCTTGCGCAAATCACTGGGTATCAATATATTAAAATTTCTCTTGAGTATAGACAAAGGACTGAAATTGTTGGATTATTTGTAAGGTGTGTGCAATACGTTTTGTTTGTTTGTTTTTTGCAGTACTTAACTTTTGACAGTGGGGACAAATTATTTTCCAAGTGTTTAGGCTAGTTTATGTTCCCAGCAGCAATATATAAAATATCCCATTAATCCACATCTTTTCTAAGGCTTAGTATTGTCACATTTCTTGATATTTTCAGATTAAATAGTTTTGCCATGGTCTTGGTATTCCTGGTTATTAGCAAGTTTGAGCATCATTTGATATGTTTACTGGTAATATGTCCCCTCTCAAAACACCGGTTATGTTTGCCTGTTAGTCTGCTCAGTTACTGTCTTTTCATTGATTTTAAGCATTCTTTACATATTTCATATTACTCTTGCCTCGGGTATATAATAAATATCTTCTCCCAGCAGGTAGCTTGTCTTTCACTTTAAGGTATCTGTTGATGAGCAAAAATCACAGGAATGGTTTTTGTTTTGCATTCCTTGTGTCTTATTTAAGAAAAGTAGAGTCCAAAAGTTATCTCCCTTCATTTTGCTTAATTTCCTATCCATTTGGAGTTGACATCTGTGCATAGTGTAAAGTAGGCACCCTTTTCATTATTTTTTCCTTACAGATTACCAATTTTCCCAGTTACAGTCATTAAATACTCCCTCCTTCCCCCAGTGGTTTTCTGTGCTACCTCTGTCACAGAGCAAAATTCAATATATTTTATTTGACTTTTTAATCTGTTCAGCTGGTCAAAGTCTAAGTATTAATAAATGTTCCATCCTCTTCCTGAATAATACAGGGATGTCCATCCTACACTTGTGATTGTTGATACATTAATTCTATTCTTCTTTAACTCCAAAGACATTATTATTTTTATTTGACACACTGTTCATTTTTAAAATTTTCATTCCTTCTTAAACCGCAGAGCTGCTAAGATCAGTTTCCTCCTGGTGAAATATATTCTGTAGAATTTCCTTCAGTGACCACCTGCTGATGGCAAATTCTGATTTTGTTTGGTTGAAATGTGTTTATTTCACCTCATTCTTGAAAGGTGATTTTGCTGAGTGTATCATTCCAGATGTGCAATATTTTGTTTCAGCTCATTAAGGTTAGTTTCCTGTTTTCTGCTGTGATCTAATTGCTATTTCCTAGAAGACCAATCTTTCCCCCTCGCTGCTTTTAAGCTCTTTGTCTCAATGTTCTCCAATTTTATTATGTTGCATTTGAGTGTGAATTTATTTGTTCTGCTTGGAATTCCCTGGCTTCCATAGCTCTGTAGATTAGTGATTTTCATCAGGACTTGAAAGTGTTCAGCCAATACTTCTCATGAACTGTCGGTGCCCATTTATTTTCTCTCTTCTCTTCTGGAACTTCGATTAGACCATTTAAATCTTCTCGCCCTGTCCTTCAAGACTCTTAACCTTCCTCACTTGTTTCCCATCTCTGGGTGTCTCTGGGCTGCAATTCAGTTCATCTCTTTTGAACTATCTAGTTCACAAATTCCAATTATAGCAGTGTCTAACGTGCTGTTAAACCTGTCCATTGTATTTTTCATTTCGATTCCTGTATTTCTTTCTTCCTAGAAGATCATTTTGTTTCTTTCTCCAGTCCGCTAGATTCACTCTAAAAATTCCTTGTCACTGTGATTATAATTTCCCATCAGTGGGATTGTCTCCCTGCTCCTCCCGGCTCTGGTCAGGGACAACACCTCAGTGTTTGCAGTCCCTGGAGTGGGGGGTGGGGACCAGCCCATTTGCTTAGTCAGCCTTTCTCTGGTGTCTTGTCATACGGGAGTCCTAACTTCAAGGACTCTTCTGAGGGCAGAATGAGAGAAAGCAACAAGAGGACTTAACCCCTTTCCCCATTCTCGTCTTTACACTGCTAGCTGGCCCCCTCTTCCTCAGATTGAAACTCTTCTTCATACACAGATTTACAACAGCCTGCCTGCAGGCTCCTCAGGTTTTCCTCACAAGATTTAGCGTGTTTGTTCCTCAGATCCAGGCTTCCCTCTGTCTGTCGTGGTCTGTCAGGATTGAGTTCAGAGAGGGAGCCAATGGCCCATGTGGGTCGCCATCTTGCTGCAGCATCCTCGTACAGAAGGTGTCTCAACTAGTGGATATTATTTAGAGTCATATCTCAGGGGTCAAAGACGCGATCGGAGGGGTGTTTCTGACTTACTCCTAGGGAGGCGGATTTCTTCTTGAACTATTTTTTTTAATCTGTTGTTTTGTATTTTCTTTTTCATTCAGTGCTCTGGCTGATGCAGCCACTGGGAAGAGAGTCTTGCACATTCCCTACAGAGATTCAGTCCTGGCCAAACTGCTCCAGCCAGCTCTGGGCGGGAACAGCAGAACCGCTTTGGTAAAGGGACTTTCTTACAGCATGTGAGACCAAAGTACCAGTTGTTGTTGTCGTCACTGCTCCTGTTACAATTATGCTCTGTGTACTGTGACGTCACACTTGGCATTTATGTAGCACATTCTTCCTTCCTCGTGACTCCTAGAACTCTTTCTACTGCAATGTTCAAAAATGGCTCATTTTCATTTTTTATTCATTTTTTTCTGTAGTTTTCAGGTTCTCTACATGGAACATTACTATCATTATCGAGAAAAAACATACAAGTTTTCAAATCACCCTGAGACAGTCATAAATCAGGGGTGATTTCAGGGCAGGACTGGAAAGTGGTTTGGCCATGTGTGAGGCACAAGGCAGGTGTTTAAGCTGGAGAGGAGCTCAACTGTGTCACCTTAATGGAGACTAAGAGTCTTACTACTGAATGTTGGCCAAGCGGGTACAATATAGAATGTGTTAAAATCAGGATTCTGTGCACTTTGGCTTCAAGTGTGGGAAGGAAAAAAGCCAGGCCAGCTCTGCCTGCCTCTTGCCCTCTGTCCCAGTTGGGAGAGAAATGCTTACTGCCCAGTCGGTTCTGTGCACACTTTCCCAAATTCACAGCAGAAGACATCCTTGTTCTCTATCACTGAGTCTTGTCTAAGCATTTAAAAATATTGTAAAGATTTTCTGGTTGTCTGTCTGCCCGTGGGCCTCAGTGGGAACATCCCCCAAGAACCTGGAATATAAAAAGGGCCCATAAGATGTTCAGAACATTAGACTGCAAAACCAAGTGTAACGGGTCTGAGCTGGTGTGTGGAAACACTGGCGGACTTGCAGGTCTTACAGGTCTGCAGGGTAAGGTCCTGACTCGGGCACTACGATGCTCTAACAGAGACAGATGTGGTTGGGAGGAGGTTGGGGGTCGTTCAAAAGAGCGCCTGCAAAGCCAATATCCAAGCGCTCGGTCCTCTGTGCTCCGATCCTATTTCCAGCACAATTATCTTCACAGCTCCTTGGCTTTATTTCTAAAGGGGATCTGCTAACAGTATGCCCTTAACAGTATTGCTGTGTGTGTTGGGAATCTGCGTCCTGTGTTTGTGTTGGGGGGGGGTATGTGGGGTTGACTTAAGCTGTAAATGTGTGTCTGTGTGTTTTCCGAGTTGCAAAGCTTGAACAATACACAATCACAAGATATTCTATGAATGTTAGTTACAACAATGATCCCTCTAGAATCACACAAGCTGAGAGGGCTGTTTTTTACAGATTGCAGCCATAAGCCCAGCTGACCTCTGCTACGAAGAAACCTTGTCCACGTTAAGATATGCGGAAAGGTACGGGTATGAATATTTACTGTCCCTCGTGGTTCCCAGTTCCGAATCTGCCAGATTCTTCCAGTACCGTCCTACCCGATGGGTTGGCAGCTGGGGAAGAGGTCTGGGAGGAGGCAGGACAGAATGCTTGCTGGGGACCTGCGGCCCTCCTGTGCCTGTCACTCAGTCCCAGCTCTGCCTAGCAGAGGCACCGGCTCTGCCATGGGCCGTGTGCCTTGGGGGCCAAGCCTTAAAGACCCTTTCCTTCCTCAGTGAAAGGAGTAAGGTGGCCAGAGTTAGCAAACCAAAACACAGGATCTGAGTCAAGCTCAAATTTCAGACGCAGAGCAAGTCAGTAATGTTAGCTCCGCCTGTTTCTGGCCGGCGCTCTGAAAAGGGGGCCCAGGGCCTCAGTGTGTGTCCATCTTTGTACATGGAAGGGCTAAAAAGATCCAGAACAAAGCCGTGGTCAACACCTCGACGCTGATGAGAGAGTCAAAGGCAGAGAACAGCAAAGTACTGCTCGCACGCGGAAATTCCAGGATGGCAGGTAAACTGAGTCTGGGTCCAGGCTAGCTGCAAGGAGGCTGGGAGCGGGATGGAGGAAGGATGGGCTGCAGGCTCAGCATGGGGCTTGGGGTCAGGGGAACACATGCTTGGAATCCCTGGAGCCCTAGCCCAGGCCAGGGTGGCCTCTGGGGAAGTTTTGGCCCTGGTCCCGGGGAGACACACTTTATTCTGAGGTAAATGCATATTCACATGCAACTGTAAGAAGTAATGACCCTGCCCTTCCTGGAGGGTCATTTTCAGTCTCATTTTTATTGCCATTTTTATTCCGAAGACATAGGTTCTCCCGAGACGACTATTTCCTTCCCAGAATTGCACGGTGGTCACCTGATGTAGATTCTACTGATGGCCTCATGCAGTTAAATGATGTTCGACTCTCCAGAAACCTTAGTGGCATCACCCAGACCTGCACCTCTAATCCCTGGGGGCAGCAGAATCGCTCATGGTGCCCCAGATGGTTATTAGTTACTCTGCTCCTCGCCCTCAACATTGCACACCTGTTGCTGAAAATGCCTCCCCCCTTTCCAGAGCAGCCAGCCTGCCTGCTGGCCGAACAGGGGCCCAGGCCGCAGACGGGCCCACCAACCTGGGCACACCAGCTGCAGCAGGCTCGGGAGGAGTGGCAGCAGCAGTACCTGGCCATCATGCAGGTGAGCCTCATTGCCCTGACCTGCAGAGGCCGGCCCCCCGGCGGGGAGCCTCACTCCGTTCCCAGACGTACACAGCCGCCTGGGCTGTGGTCAGGTGCATAATACAGGTGCTTCCGTTTTCAGTGAACGTGTAGTATGGGAGATAGGACGCTGACTTAGATTTAAGCTGTGGGCAGAGACGAGAGGGAAGCGAGCCAAGAGGCTTGATGAGTGAGGCCGTGGTGGGGGTAGATTCAAGACTGTCCATAATTACAGTTTAGGGAGAATCTGAGGACCACAAACTGTCTTCTGGGGACGGTATGATGTCCCTGAACCTGGGTGTCTAGGCTGGGATTCGCTGGCAGTATCAGATCCTCAGTGGGCTGCAATGGGAATTTCACACGTGGGTCAGGGAGATGGCCCCTCAGTGCCCCATCCACAGCACACTCCTGCCATGACCTGGCCCCGCAAAGTCACAGGCTCTGCACGAACCCCAAGTCAGGGACCAGACACGGAACACTTTGGGAGTGGTGGTGGAGGTCCAGCCAGGCTTCTGAAAGGCTCTTGAAGCCTGGAATAGAGGTGACCTCGGGCCGGGGAGCGCAGTGGGGCAGGGTCTGCAGCACCAGGGGCCAGGCCGAGTTAGGGCCCAAGGATTCCCACAGTGTGGACAGTAACAATGGAAAAGGTCCTTACCCTGCATCAGAATTCCAAGATTTAAAAGCTTTCCTTGTGCCTTCACCATATAATCCAGGGCTATGGATCCTCTAGAAGACCAAGACCAATCAGTACTGTACTGAGGGATGAAACGCATTCAGGGGACCAGGAGGGAGTCCTGCAGCATGTCACAGTTGGTCATCAACGTCTGATGACCAGTAGGGGGAGCAGGAGGTGTCGGGGAACAGGGTTAGTGGAGGCCTGGGGAAGGCTGAGGCAGGGGAGGCAGCCGCCTGGGGCATCGGGGGGCAGAGGAGTGTATGGGGGGGCGGGGGAGGAGTCAGCGTGGAAGGGGCAGATGCAGGGCAGCCGGGAAGGGGGAACAGAGCTGGAGACCGGCTCTGCTGTGCAACAGTCCTGTCCAGATGAACTCAGACCCCCGATCTGCCAAAGGTCTCACCCCTGCTCAGTCGAGCCCCCAGCCCCACTCGGCCTGCCTGGATTCGCTTTACTGGGCAATCTGACGGGATGCACGGACAGATGGCTTTGGGACGAAGTGGATAGGACAGGAACGCCGCTCTCTCCTGAGCGCGCGAGCCCTAGGACCTCCCCTCGTCCCCTCCAGGAGCGGCGGATGACCGAGACTGTCCCTCACCTGCTCAACGTCAATGAGGACCCGCAGCTCACGGGCGTTCTCAAGTACTTCGTTCAGGCTGGTACTCGCCCCCCCAGCCCATGTCTCACTCTGCACCTGCCCCTGCTTCTTGCTTCACGAGCGTATTTCTCTTCATGAGATTCCTTTCGAATCTCCCTTTTTGTGGTAAATACATGCAACACAGAGCTCACCGTGCTGACTGTTTTTAAGTACAGTTCAGGGACATTGGTGCATTCATAGTGCTATGCATCCATCACCCCCGATCCACCACCAGAACCTTCCCTCTCCCCAAACCGAAACTCTGTCCCCATTCAACAACTCCCTGCCCCCCACCCCAGCCCCTGCACTTATGACAGTCCTAGGCACCCCGTATCATTGGAATTGTACAGTATCTGTCCTTCCATGACTAGCATGTTTCACTTAGCTTAATGTCCTTGAGGTTCATTTATGATGTGGCAGGGATCACATCTTCTTCCCTCCCTTCCATTATATGTGTATACCACATTTTTTAAACCTATTCAAACTCCAGACAATGGCCTCGGTATCACAGTAATGTCTGGCTTTCCACACCCTGGCCCTATGCACACCCCAGGACAGGAGAGGGTTCATGCGGGATGGAGGTGGGAGGCCGTCCCCCAGGAGGGCCGGCGCGGTGCCCTGGGCCCTGTCCGGGGTCAGTGACGGGACAGGGACCGAGCTGCCCAGACCAGGACCTGGAGGCCAGGCTTCAGCCCATCTCCCAAGGCCCAGACACAATGGATTCTTCCCCCAGAATACCCACCAATAAGGTGGAATTTGAAAAAACTTAGGAATCACCCCCCAAAAAGGGCAGAAGCTAAAACAATTATCCCTAAGGCAGGGTGGTGTCCGAGGACTTTTGACTGAAAATCCTAGCGGCAAAATCCCCTTGCATGATCCTCTTGGAGACGAAATAGCATGGCCCAAATGCACGACACGACCCCTCATCAAGGTCAAATCCTGACAAACTCTGAAGACCAATTATCCTCATTCTTTTCAAGGCCCATGTGACGCTGGTCAGGCTCCCTCAAATGCCATCGTTCTTCAGGGTTTGGGGTAAGTCGACAAGAGCCATCTCTGTCCAGCAGGCGAGAGCTGTGACCAGTCAGCCCACAGGAGAGTCTCAGTGTTGGTCTGGTCGTCGCCGGGCTGGGCCACCAAGCTAGACGGACAACCCCAGACAAGAAAGTACCAGACTGTCCGCGGGACCCACTCCAGGGCTTAGGGAAGAGCGCCTCAAAGGGCTTTCAAGCTCTCACTGAAATCCCTGCTGCTACCCTCCCCTTGTCTGTGATGTGGGGAGAAAGGGGAAGGCCAGTGGCTAGACGCTGATGAAGTCTGCACGAGGGGACACAGTCGATGAGGCCCGCATCCTGTGGCTCGCACCTTTTGTGGTCTTAACCAAAGCGACAGCATCCTCAGATCTCTGTGCTCAGAGCCCCTCCCTACCAACTGGGCTCAGAGGAAGCCCAGACTTCGAGGCGGTCGCTCCACAAAGGGAGGCCCCGCTGCCCCCGACAGCAGTCTCCGTGACCTCACAGCTGTCCCCGACCTCTGTGGCCTGCCACGGATTTCCAGCCAGGAGGCTCAATCAGCTCTCACGTATCTCAGCCTCCCTGAGCCAAAGTGCAGGGAGAGGAGGACGGGGGGCCTGTGCTGACCCTGCCCCGCCAGCCACCAGGTCCCTTCTCCTGACTTGCCCTTTCCAGGTCTATAAATGGCAGAACTCCAGACGAGCTGAGGCTAAAATCTTTCCCACAGCACCCCTGGGCCCCAAGCAAACAAGCAATATGGGTGGGCATGTGTCTTGACACCCAGAATGTTCCATGACCACCAAGGAATCTAGGAACATTCTAGAACAGTTAAGAAGCTGGTCATTCAGGGCACACAGATAATATCTAGGGGGTAGCCCATCTGATACCTCTGACATTGCCCCCCAAGTCTTTAGTTGGGTTTGTATAATAAGACCCAGAAATGGATCTAAACTTCTCTGGGGTATTTAAATTATTATCAGACATTATTATTTGCCTGCCCCAGCATCCCTTCAGGAACATCTTTGCCACCGGAGGTCTTGCTGAAGCAGGAAAGAGGACAAACAACCAGAACTGCTCACTAAAGTCATCGCTATTGTGGCTCCTTAGACAAACTCATGTCTTTTTAGAATTTCAGATAAACACGCTTCCTTCACCAATCTGGATGGGACAGTGACAGTCACGCCACACAGCAAATGCAAAGTTGTCGTTAATGGGGTGCCCGTCATGACCAAGACGAAGCTGCAGCACTTGGTAACCTTCCCTGCCTGGTCACAGAATTCCCTAAGTCCCACCTGGGAGCTCGGAGGCGGCTCTCGACAGGTGCCCCCAGCTCCCGCTGTGGTGAGGGCTGGGCGGGGCTGGGCACAGTGTCATCATGGACATGGTCACGGCTTGGGTTAGGAGATCTGATATTAACTCTCTGTGTGGTCTTGGGCAAGTCACTTCACTTCTGTGGACTTTGTCTACAAAACAGAGAGGTGCGAACTAAAAGTTCACCAAGACCCTTTCCAGCTCTAACATTTTATAGCTTCGACTTCTTAACATGCCATGGGGAGGGACTATAGCACTTCGCAGACCCTGGGCTCCCCATTTCCTCCCCACGCCCCAGCCTGAGTCCCCAGCCTCCCTGCAGCCCAGTCCCCTCTCTGTAGCCACAGAGAACCTTCTAGACAAGCTATTGGACCACGCCGTTCTGGAAATCCTCAGTGACCACACTTTTGGGCACCTGTGTGAGCTGCCCCATCTCCCCGCCTCCTCAGCCTCACTGCTCTGCATGAAGGTCACGCTGACCTTCTCTTCATTGTTCGGAACATCCCAGGCTGTTAGCAGCATCCTTCCCTGCCTTGCTGAAATGTACCACCCCTGGCGCCTTAGCTGAAAGAGTGCACTTTGGGAGAGGACCACTCTGATCCCCAGTGCCTAGTAGGCCCCCTCGTCCCTTCTGCAGAAGCACCACTTTCATTCAAGCCTCTCTCTCGGGCTATTACACTATTCATCTATCAAGTCCTAGAGGGGAGGACCCAGCTCTGTTCGGTCCCCACTGGGATTCCCAGGTCGGAGCTTGGTGTAGGAATCAGAAGAAATAAATGAAAGTACGCACACAAAAGCAAGATGCCAACCTCTTCCTCCCCGTTCATGGGTCTCTTCCCTGTCCGGGGAACTCATGAAGGTCTTGTGATTTAACACAGCCAGACTGGGCTTGGGGCCTCGGCTGATCCCACACCCCATCCTTCTTCCTCTGAGCCACCTGTCTCCTCCCCAGGACCGCATTATCTTGGGATCCAACAGTACCTACCTCTACATTGGGTTTCCTTCAGAGCGAGGCAGGGAAGACTTGAGCAGGTTTAACTATGACTTCTTCCAGCTGGAGAGAGCGGCTGCAGAGGGGGTGAGCGTGGACAAGCTCGGTGAGCAGCCCCAGGCCCTGCCTTCCTAGCCTCTTCCACGCACTGATCAGAAAGCAACCGCTTTCACTGTGTGCTCTCCTGCCTCCCTTAAGAAGATAATCATTTACTGTTTCAAAGTGCAATGTTTGGAAGATTCAAATAGGACTTCCATATACATGTAGAATGAAGGCATGTCAAAGATTTAATTCCTTAAACTATTTCTCTAATAAATGGAGAAGAGAAGAGAGGGGTATATCCAGCTGACCCTTGAACAACATGAGTTTGAATGGCATGGGTCCACTTATACCTGGATTTTTTTTAATAAATACAGCATAGTTCTGTAAGTGTATTTTCTCTTCCGTAGGATTTTCTTCTCTCTAGTGTACTTTATTGTAAGAAAACAGTATTGTTGTAAGAATACATAGAACAGACAAAATGCATGTTAATCAACAGCTTATTGGTGAGTCTTCTGGCCAACGGTAGGCTACTAGTAGGTACGTTTTAGGGGAGTCAAAAGTTAGGCAGATTTTTTACTCTAAGGGGGCGTTGGGACCCCAATCAATAGTTTAGTGAGCGGACACTGGGACATCCCCGTAGGGGATCAGAATCCCTACCCAAGGCTCTGCTAGGACATTTTTTTTTTTTTAGATTTTTTTTTTTTAATTTATTCATTTGACACAGAGAGAGAGATTACAAGTAGGCAGAGAGGCAGGCAGAGAGAGAGGAGAGAGGAGGAAGCAGGCTCTCTGCCGAGCAGAGAGCCCGATGTGGGCCTCGATCCCAGGACCCTGGGATCATGACCTGAGCCGAAGGCAGCGGCTTTAACCCGCTGAGCCACCCAGGCGCCCTGCTAGGACATTTAAAGGACAGTCATCCCTTTTGCCTTATTTCCGTGTTCCAGAGGTTTTCCGTGAGAGTTTTCCCTGCGCACCACAGTCGCCGTGTGGCTCTCAGCCATGATTCCCACTGCGTCGTGGGCCAGTCCATCTGTCCTCAATGGACTCACTCTGCCCTCCTTCCCTGGAGCCTCTTGCCATGGCGGGGAAGCACTGTGTGGGCAATTCTCAATTTTGAAGCAATTTCTTGAGACGTACGGAAAAGTTTCAAGAGTCATGCATAGATCTCTCATACACCCCTGCGTTTCTGTGTCAACATTTACTATACTTGCTTTATCATATATCTGTGTATATATGTAAATACGTATACATATATCATCTTTAAATATAAAAACAGATATAGATGTCATTTTTTCTGAATCATTTGAGAATAAGTTGAACTATGGGCTTGACGCATGTTTAGCTAATTGTTTGTGTCAATAGTGTCCTTTATAACAACAACAAATTCAAATCCAACATCTGGGGAAAGACCACATTCAGTTGTCACGTCTCTCTGGTCTCCTTAAACCTGGTAAAGCTCTTTGTCTTTCGTGACCTTGACATTTTTAAAGGGTAAAGCCCCATTGTTTTGTATAATGTTCCTTAGTTCGTCTTTTTGGCGGCTGCCCAGTTTCTCCACTGTGAAGTTACTATCTTTTTAATCAATATTTTATGAGGAGAGGCTTTGATGCGTAGACAGCCTACCCCTCGTCATACTTTCCTCCACCGGTTTTATCATCCTTTGATCATTCTTGCTCGGATTGTGATGATGATTTTTGTCACATGGTGAATCTCTAGCCCCACACTTTCTTCTACATTTATTTGAAAAGAAAATCCACCACAAGGAAGAAATAGTCTCTGTTTATTCACTTATGTATGTCAATATGAACTCACAGAATCTAGTTTTGCACAGTGGGTTTTAATCTGGTGCTTTCAGAGTTTATTTTGATGCGCAAACCATCCTAGATATGGCCTGGAGGAGTCCCTTCAAGCAGACTTCCGTGTTTTCCTGACACATCCCCATCGTGCTTTGAACCCTAGCCTCCTTTCTGGCAAAAGAACACATTCCAGGCTCATCTGTGGACTCTGTGTCCCAGCACTGGTGTCGGGCACTTCTCCCAGCATCCTGACTCCTTTTGGTTGGGAATAGCATTTATAAATCAAGATCCAGGGCTAGGTGTGCAGACAGAGGCATCAATAAGTGGATATATCTCTAGGGACAGACAGCTATACCTCTCTCCCGCACATACAGATGGACTAGTCTATATCCACAAAGCCATGAGTTCCCAGTGATAACCTCCAACTCCAGTTCAAAGACCCAGGCATTAGTCTAGTTTTCCCTTGGTGCAAAAAACGTTTAATATAATATTTATGTCCCATTTTTCTCCATCTGTCCTCTGGATTCCATCCCCCAGAGAAGAGGGAGAGGGAGAAGCAGACTCTGTGATGACCTGGGAGCCCCACGTGGGCCTTGGTCCCAGCACCCCAAGGTCATGACCTGAGCCAAAGGCAGACGCTTAACCAAGCGAGCCATGCAGGCGCACCCCCATCCCAGCACCTTCCTAAGCATTTCTCCCGGCAGGGTCCCCTCCCCTGCACCATCAAGTGCTCTCTATGGGTCGTTCCCATCACACAAACATGCTCTCTTCCAACATAAAAATAAACAAAACCCTATCTTGACTCACATCCCCCTTTAGCTACCGCCGTATTGATTTTGTTCCCTTTGGTAGAAAACTAATCAGCTATTCCCACTTTCTCATCTCCCAGGGTGTGCCTGGCCTCCTCCAGGCTGGCCTCTGTCCTGACCATTCCTAGATGCTGTGCACTCTGCGTTCTAGATCTGTAAGCACCAGTCCACGCCCATCTCACTGAGGTCTTGGCAACGTTCTACTCCACTGAGTACGCTCTCCAGTGTGAAATATCCTCTTGGAACAATGTGCCCTCTTGGTTTCCTCCCACATTGCCTTTCCTGGCTCCCCCTCATCTGAGCCACGTTGAGCTTGGACCTTGGGACTCTTCTCCAGATGGGTGCTCCCCAGGTCCTCATCCTGCCTCTAGCAGTGCTCAGCGCCATCTTATGTAAACGACCCTCATCAAGTCTGCTTCTTGCTACCGACTCACTCTCTACTCGGTCTCTTCATCCAGCTGCCTTCTCACTAGCTCTGCCTGCATGTCCCATGGACGTCTCAACCACTCACTGCACCCTATTTTCACACCCAGGATTTACCACATTATGAATTGCTCAAGCCCCAAACCTAAGCCTCCTCCCTGCCCTCACTTTGCGATCCAGTCCACCTTTCTTCCATCTGCTTGTGTTGCCATTTCTGTGTAAGCCACCATCTTCTCTTGCCTGTTACTCTCAGGCTGAAAACTATTCATCAACTTCTCAGTCTAAGAATAAGATCTGAATTCCTTACCAGGGCCTTGACGGCCCTGTATGGTCAATCACAGCCTCATCTCACACCACTCTCTCCTTACCTCACTTCGAAATTTCCTGGTCTCTTTGCTGTACCTGGAGCACACACCAAGCCCTATGCTGCCTCAGGGCCTTTGCACTTGTTGCTTTGTTTTTCTTTGCTACTTCCGCTCATTCTCAGCTTTCAACTCTCAGGTAAGCTGAAATCTTACTTTTCAGATAGATCTTCCCCTTTCCTGGTCTCATCTAGTTACTCTCTTACATAACTCTGTTTCCTTCCTAACATTTATCACATTTACATTTTACTTATTGCTTTACTTATTATTTATCTGTGTGAGAATCTCAGCTCTAACTGGGATTTTTTTTCTCTTATTCATCCATTCATTTGTATCTTTCTTCATTCAATAAATACTAGCTGAGCTCCTCCTATGTGCTAAATGTGGCTCTTAGTCGTGGGGATCCTGCCCCGCTAGAGAAAATCCAGCCCTGGGTTTCTGAGTCTAGGATGTTCCTTCTGCTCTCAACCTGCCTGCCACTCCCCAGCAATAATCTGGGGCTCCTCAAAATCAAGAGCATTCAGAGCTCTGATGGTGTGCTGCCTTGTGTCAGGGAGACTCCCGAGCACCATCCCCATCTCCCGCGCCCAGGCCCGGGTGGCTTCGCCTGGGGCTCCCGGAGCCTGGACGAGCTGGCACTCCACGGAGAGCTTTGTGCTGCGCTGGGCCCCTGGGTGGAGGAACGGCTCATACGTGCCAGGACCTACCCTTCCCTGGAACACACAAGCTTGCCTGAACTTGCCTGAAAGCCTGGCGGGGGGTGCGGCAGGGATGCACCCACGTGCATGCCAAACAGTTTCTACCTCTTCCCTACGCCGGAGTATTTTCCTCCAAATTTTAGCAAAATAAACAGAGGTAAAACTCACCTCCTTACTCCTTTGCTGCTGCAGTTCCTGACCCAAATGAACAAGGCTCTGGGGTACCAAGCTACGTACTCCATTTACTCACGCCCACCTGCTTCCCAGCCCAGGGCAGGTGACGCAACGAGGTGTGACAAGCCCGAGACCCTGGGTGAAAACACTCGGCATCCGTGAAGACTGCGAGTCCTCAACAAGGCAGCCTGGGGACAGTTCTGGGCACCACACCTCAGGGCTGCCTCAGGGCACGGTGTGGACCCGTGGGCAGGAAATCCCAAAAGAGCTGAGAGGTCCTGACACAAGGCAGGTCAGCTTGGGTGAGGCAGGGGACTGGCCGTCCCCCCATCAGCAGGACTCCCAGCTGCAAGCCACCCAAGGAACAGAAGTAAGAACAGGTTACCTGCCAGGCCAGCTGCAGCTTCAAGAGGAAGCCCCAGCCCTTCGTGCAGCCAACCCTGTTTTATGCTCCCACCCTCCTCCCGGGAGGATCCACAGCCACTTAGATCAAGGACCCTGAGACCCCGAATGGAAACCAGAGTCAGGGTGCTTCCTGTGGGGACCCGTTGAGATTCATGGGTTGAGATGTGAAGGCATTTAAGAGAGAGTCAGGTGGTGGGTTTTTTCCCCACACTTACTTGTTTTTTGTTTTGTTTTAAGATTTTATTTATTTGAGAGAGAAAGAGAGACTGCGCTTGAGTGGGGAGAGGGGCAGAGGGAGAAGCAACCTCCCCGCTGAGCAGGGAGCACCACGCGGGACCCGATCCCAGGACCCTGAGACCATGACCTGAGCCGAAGGCAGACGCTTCACTGACTGAGCCACCCCAGTGTCCCTGGTTTTTGTTTTTTTTAAATTACATGCTTGTACTTTTAAAATGCAGACATTTGATGAACATTCAAACGAGCGAGCATATGAATTCCCTCGTGGCTGACAAGTGTCCTGGAACAGGGGGCCAGCGGTCAGGAGCACCATGCTGTCTTCCTAGGGGCCGCGGGCCACGGGGATGGGAGCACAGACCCCAGCATGCTGGCCGTGTTCCAGGACTATGTCAAACTGATGCCGCTGGTGGCGGAAGTGAATCAAATGGGCGAAGAGCTGGGGAAGGTGAGAGCTACCTGACGGTACAGCACCCAGTCCAAGAAGGGCCCCGGAGAACAGGGTCCATGGCCCCTCATGCCACTGCCATGGCCAGCTCTGTGGTATGGATGGGGACATGGGGGCCTGGAGAGGTCAGGACCCGGGACCCCACCATAAGCCAGTGATAGAACCCAGGTCAACACCCAGAACTCACCAGTCCCAGCTGCTAGCGCCATTCCTTCCACCTCTGGCCACCGAGGCCGCCACGGCCACCAGGACCCCAGACCCCAGACCAGTGCCTGCCTGCCAGAGGACCCCATCGCAGATTGCCCTCCAGTGGGGTTTCTCTGGGTCCGGCAGCCTGAAGCTTTCTATGCCAGAGAGGACCTGAGTGGGGGTTGACACCCTGGTGACGCAGGACCCCAGTCCTCAGGAAACTTGCCAGAGACTTACATACTTCGGGAGGGTCAGGAAAAGGGAGAGACAGGGCAGGGATGGTGTGGAAACACAGGCTGACTTAGGGTGAAGTGTTTCTCTTACCAGGGACTCAGAATGGAACTGAAGGTGAAGAACTTAGCGTCTTCAGACTCCAGGGGCTATGACCTACAGAAAGAGGTCATGGTGAAGGTGACTCACCAAAGGACTCACAAGGTGAGGACCCCTCTGGGGATGGGGTTTCTGAGTTGCTCTCCCAGGGACAGACCCCTACAGCCTGTGGAGACCCAGTGAAGGGACACCTTGTGTTCTGAGTGTGAGCTGGGACTCTGCGGACACAATCTGGGGACGAAGGACCCCTCTTCTGTGTTTCCCTCCTGGGCCTCTCTCCCACACGGCACCAAGTCCTGGGACTGTCCCAACCACCAGCACTGAGTGCTTTCCATCGATTTTTTCCCCCAATTTTTATTTATTTACTTGAGAAAGAGAGCGCGAGCGAGCAAGCGAGCACAAGCGTATGCACAAGCAGGGGGAGGGCAGAGGGAGAAAGAGAAGCAGGCTCCCTATTGAGCAGAGAGCCCGATGTGGGACTCGATCCCAGGACGCAGGGATTGTGACCTAAGCCGAAGGCAGATGCTTAACCCACTGAGCCACCCAGGTGCCCTATTTTTCACATGACTTGAAGGCCTGAGTTCCAGAAGGGAGCCTGAGAGTTTAGCCAACCGATGGTCATGTCTGTGCATGAGTGAGCTAGACAGAGAGGCAAGCCCATCTGGAGAAATGAGAAAATCTGCATGCCGGTTAAGATTCCAGAAAAGGCCATGGCTCGTCCATTCCCACAGTTGCCTTTGCTCAGTGGCAGGAGGGTCCCCATCACGTACCTAAGACCCCTTGCCTTTCCCTCTGCCCAACAGAAAAGACTGGGTGTTCTGTTGGCGTCCACTACTTATTTCTGCCTTTGGAGCCACCCCCAGCCCAACATACTCTCTTCAGCCTGTCTTCCCAGATGAGCCCCAAAGGCTCTGGGGGTGTCTGGGTGGGCGGTCAGAGTTGGCAAATGCTCCTGGCACCAGGGAGCAGCTACCACTGGGTGCTCTGCTCTACTGAGCAATGAGCTGCTCCTTCTCTGGGCTTCACGCTCGGCTCCTTCCCCCAAAGTTGCCAAAATCTTCTTAAAATTGTGAAATACCACAGGGAAAGAGCTACAGATGGATACTTAGGAGGCTGCGGGGTGTTCTCTGATGGGGGCCGGGGTCACAGGGTCACGGCTCGAGTTCAACAGGCCGCCAGGCGGGGAGAGCCCAGGGAGCCAACCTGAGCCAGGCTGGACAGAAGCCCGAACTTCTGAGACGTTTTCCTGCTCTTTTCTGTCTCTGCCTCTGACCAGCATCACAGTGGCCTCCTCTGGACCTCCTGGGGTGAGGAGAGAGGGGAGACAAGTCCCCGTTCCTTCACATCACAAACCTTTACTTCTCACAGCTCTGGAGGCTGGAAGCCCAAGATGGTGGGATGGGCAGATCTGGTGTCTGGTGAGGGATGGCTTCATGGGTCAGAGAGGATACCTTCTCGCTGGGTCCTCATGAGGCTTTCGGGGCCTGATGGTTCTGGGGCCTCCTTCATCAGGGCGCAGACTCCATTCGTGAGGGGCCCACCCTCATGGGCCGGTCACCTCCCACAGGCTCTGCTTCCACATCCCATCACAGCTAGGGTTAGGGTTCAACATATGGATTTGGGGGGACCTAACATTCAGTCCAGAGCAGAGGCTTCACGCCGGCCCCCCGCACACCTCCAGTGCAGGTCTCAGGGACTCGGTATGAGACCCCCGCCCCGGGAGTCAACCTGGACTTCCGTGCCATGTCCCGTGAGGCCTTTGGAGCCGAATCCTCAATGTGTGTGTGATTCTGCTTTTGCTTTGTGTTTTCTGGAAGGTGCCATGAAGACAGAGAAGCTTTGGTGTTCCGATGTTCCACATGCCTCTCTGGGGCCGGGCCCACCCCCTCTCTGCCAACTGGCCCAAGGCAGGGTTGGCAGTGTCCTGCTGTCTCGTGAGACCTTGTTTTAAGGAGATCTTTAATTTTTAAAAACTGTTTTTCATGTGATTCTGTGTTTCATGGCTTACTGTTTATTATGGTTTAAGGTGATTTGAAAACACTTTATTCAGCATCTTCTGTTACTAGCAGAAAGGTTACCTGAATCACACAGGCTTCTCAGGCCAGAAATGGAAGGTGAGGCCGTGTTTCTCCATCTGGTGGTTAAGTGAGTCCTGGGGGGAGCATCGGCCGGCTTCTGTAGAAACCTCGCTGGGCTCCCTTGTAAGGAGCTGTGGGCTAACGGATTTTATGGTGATTTTGTTTCTAATTTGCTTTTCTCTCAGAGGCTAATCTTACTGATCTGTCATCTTCAAGGCTGTCCATTTTCACCTTTTAAAAATACCAGTGGCCTTTCCTCAAAAGAAGGTACTCCTTCCCTGGGAGTCCGCCTGGAATGTTCGTGGTGACATGGCGGCTCTGGGAAGGCTCTGCGGGTCTGGTTCTGAAGGCTCGAAGAACAGCCGGGGCAGCAGCTGTGTGGAGAGACCCACTCGGCCCTTTTTTGGTGGCCGGTCTTGCAAACGTTCCCCCAGACTGCGTGGACCGTGAATGCCACAGGGAGGAGACGGGGCCCGGGGGCTGCTTCGTGTGACCGCCAGAGTCACACGTCCCGGACGATGCAGGGCCGGCTGGGGCCGTGGGGGGAGAGGGAGGTCTTCTCCACTGGAAAGGCTGGCCATGCTCACTTTTCAGGAGTTCCCGGGCGAAAGCTTCCGGCCAGGGAGTCTGTGCCCACGGTCACCCCCGCGGGTCCCTCGGAGCCTCACTGACGCTCGGAGGACAGGGCTGTGCCTTGCTGTACTTGAGGCAGACGAGAAAAGAAACAAGTCTTTCAGGGTCTGGAGGATGTTCTTTCTTTTGAAGACACATACCAGTCAGAGAATGATGCATCTGTTAGTTTCTTGTGTCGTTTCCAAGGTGCTCGGAGAAGGAGTTGCTCGGTTGACCTAGTAACCACTTCTGATGTAACACTTATGGTCCAGAACGTTCCATCTCACTTGCATGCTCCCCCGCCCCCGCATCTTATGCTTCTGTCCTCTCAGCAGCCGTGTCCCTCACCCAGGGAGGGGACAGACAGTGGCTCTCTCGGGGGTGTGAGCTCACACGTTTATCACCTTATTGTTCTGTAGCCGGGATGCCCAGCCCAGGCCTCCCTGTGCAAGAAGCAAGGGGCTGGCAGAGCTGTTTTGCTTTCTGGAGGCTTGAGGGCAATCTGTTTCCTTGCTTCTTCAAGCTTCTAGAGCTCCCCCCCCCCCCCCCCCC
>LNAC01000466.1:1245871-1292586 GCA_002007465.1 Ailurus styani
CCTTCCTCCTCCAGGAGCAGCGGCGCGGGAGCGGCTGCAGGAACCTGCCAGGTTCGGAGATTCTAAACGGGGCCACGCCAGAGACAGAGACACTCAGTCACAGGCCGGGGGAGCTTGGAGAGCGGCCGGAGACCAGGAGACGGGAGGGACTGCTTTTCTCTGAGGCGCGCTGAGGACTGAGGCCCCAGGCTCTCGGCTCCTCCGGGTCGGAGACTGGGAGCCGCCATTTTCAGTCCCGTCCTCCAACGAGGTACGGAAAGCGTTCAGGGAACAAAAGCTCCTGAGAGCGAACCCGAGCTGATTACTTAGCCTGGCCCCTGGCGAGGGCGGTGGGAATCCGCCTCGGGCAGAGACACTTGAGAATCATAGCAACAGGCCCCTCCCCCAGAAGACCAAGAGAAACAAACAAACAAACCATCCAGTCAAAGTCAAGTTCAAGACGGCTAAGCGTTGCGGAACCCCAGAACTACGGAAAAGCAACGGAGACAATTCATGGCTTTTTCCCCATGATTCTTCAGTCGTTCAAAGTTCATTGATTTTTTTTTCTCTTTGAAATTTTTTCTTACTTTTTTCTTTTAAAATTTTTCCCTTTTCCTATTTTAACGTTCTTAACTCTTATATCGTATCAACACTTTTTATTCTCTTTTTTTTAAATTTTCATTGTTATAATCATATTTTATCCCTTCATTGTTTTTAACCTTATTTTTTTGGATACTTATAGGGTCTGTTCAATTCACCAATCTAATAGAGATAGATAGAGATAGATAGAGATAGAGATAGATATAGATATGGAGTCACAGACATAGATATAGAAACAGAAATAGATAATATAGATATAGGATTTTGTTTTATTCATTCTTGTTTGTTTTGTTTTTGTGTGATTTTGTGTTTTTGGTTTTTTTGTTTGTTTGTCTGTTTTTGTTTTGTTTTGTTTTTTCCCTATTACTTTTCTCCCCAGTTCCAGGTCTCTTCTGAGTAGGTTAGTGTATATTTCTCTGGGGTCATTGCTACACTTTAGTATTTAGTTCTCTCATCCATCTATGCCTATCTGCATAAAATGACAAGGTGGAAAAAATCAACACAAAAAAAAAGAACAAGAGGCAGTAATGATGGCTAGGGACCTAATCAATGCGGACATTAGTAATATGACAGAACCAGAGTTCAGAATGACGATTCTTAAGGTGCTGGCTGGGCTTGAAAAAAAAATGGAAGAAAATAGAGAAGCTGTCTCTAAAGAAATAAAAGACCTTTCTGGAGAAATAAAAGAACTAAAATCTAACCAAGCTGAAATCAAAAAAGCTATTAATGAGGTGCAATTGAAAATGGAGGCTCTTACTGCTAGGATAAATGAAGCCGAAGATAGAATTAGTGATTTAGAAGACAAAATGTCAGAGAAAAAAGAAGAGGATGAAAAGAGAGACAAACAACTACTGGACCATGAGGAGAGAATTCGAGAGATAAGTGATGCCATAAGACGAAACAATATTAGAATAATTGGGATCCCAGAAGAGGACGAGATTGAGAGAGGGCCAGAAGGTATATTGGAGCAGATCTTAATACAGAATTTCCCTAATCTGGCAAAGGGAACAAGCATCAAAATCCAGGAGGCACAGAGAAGCCCCCCCAAAATTAATAAAAATAGGTCCACACCCCGTCATCTAATAGTAAAACTTACAAGTCTTAGTGACAAAGAGAAAATCCTGAAAGCAGCTCGGGACAAGAGGTCTATAACATACAATGGTAGAAATATTAGATTGTCAGCAGACCTATCCACAGAGACCTGGCAGGCCAGAAAGAGCTGGCATGATGTATTCAGAGCACTAAATGAGAAAAATCTGCAGCCAAGAATACTATATCCAGCTAGGCTCTCACTGAAAATAGAAGGAGAGATAAAAATCTTCCAGGACAAACAAAAACTCAAGGAATTTGCAAACACCAAGCCAGCCCTACAGGAAATATTGAAAGGGGTCCTCTAAGCAAAGAGACCTTAAAGAAACATAGACCAGAAAGGAAGAAACACAATATACAGTAACAGTCACCTTACAGGCAATACAATGGCTCTAAATGTATATCTCTCAATAGTTACTCTGAATGTAAATGGACTAAATGCCCCAACTAAAAGACACAGGGTATCAGAATGGATAAAAAAACAAGACCCATCGATATGCTGTCTACAAGAAACTCATCTTACACGCAAAGACACCTCCAGATTTAAAGTGAGGGGATGGAAAACAATTTACCATGCCAATGGACAGCAAAAGAAAGCTGGAGTGGCAATCCTTATATCAGATAAACTAGACTTTAAGGCAAAGAATATCATAAGAGATGAAGAAGGACACTATATCATACTAAAAGGATCTGTCCAACAAGAAGATCTAACAATCATAAATATCTATGCCCCTAACATGGGAGCAGCCAATTATATAAACCAATTAATAACAAAATCAAAGAAACACATTGACAAGAATACAATATTAGTAGGGGACTTGAACACCCCCCTTACTGAAATGGACAGATCATCAAAGCAAAAGATCAACAAGGAAATAAAGGCTTTAAATGACACCCTGGACCAGTTGGACATCACAGATATATTCAGAACATTCCATCCCAAAACAACAGAATACACATTCTTCTCCAGTGCACATGGAACATTCTCCAGAATAGACCATATTCTGGGTCACAAATCAGGTCTCAACAGGTACCAAAAGATTGGGATCATTCCCTGCATATTTTCAGACCATAATGCTCTGAAACTAGAACTCAACCACAAAAGGAAAGTTGGAAAGACCTCAAATACATGGAGGCTGAAGAACACCCTACTCAAGAATGAATGGGTCAACCAGGAAATTAAAGAAGAATTAAAAAAATTCATGGAAACAAATGAAAATGAAAACACAACTGTTCAAAATCTTTGGGATACAGCAAAAGCAGTCCTAAGAGGAAAGTATATAGCAATACAAGCCTTTCTCAAGAAACAAGAAAGGTCTCAAGTACACAACCTAACTCTACACCTACAAAAGCTAGAGAAAGAACAGCAAAGAAAGGCTACACCCAGCAGGAGAAGAGAAATCATAAAGATCAGAGCAGAAATCAATGAAATAGAAACCAAAAGAACAGTGGAACAAATCAATGAAACTAGGAGCTGGTTCTTTGAAAGAATTAATAAGATTGATAAACCCCTGGCCAGACTTATCCAAAAGAAAAGAGAAAGGACTCAAATTAATAAAATCATGAATGAAAGAGGAGAGATCACAACCAACACCAAAGAAATACAAACAATTCTAAGAACATATTATGAGCAACTCTACACCAGCAAATTTGACAATCTGGAAGAAATGGATGCATTCTTAGAGAAATATAAACTACCAAAACTGAACCAGGAAGAAACTGAAGACCTGAATAGACCCATCACCAGTAAGGAGATTGAAGCAGTCATCAAAAATCTCCCAACGAACAAGAGCCCAGGGCCAGACGGCTTCCCAGGGGAATTCTACCAAACATTTAAAGAAGAATTAATACCTATTCTCCTGAAACTGTTCCAAAAAATAGAATTGGAAGGAAAACTTCCAAACTCCTTTTATGAGGCCAGCATTACCTTGATCCCCAAACCAGGCAAAGACCCCATCAAGAAGGAGAATTACAGACCAATATCTTTGATGAATACGGATGCAAAAATCCTCAACAAAATACTAGCCAATAGGATCCAGCAGCACATAAAAAGGATTATTCACCACGACCAAGTGGGATTTATTCCTGGGATGCAAGGTTGGTTTAACATTCGCAAATCAATCAATGTGATACAAGACATTAATAAAAGAAAGAACAAGAACCATATGATCCTCTCAATAGATGCTGAAAAAGCATTTGACAAAGTACAGCACCCTTTCTTAATCAAAACTCTTCATAGTGTAGGCATAGAGGGTACATACCTCAATATCATCAAAGCCATCTACGAAAAACCCACAGCGAATATCATTCTCAATGGAGAAAAACTGAGAGCTTTTCCCCTAAAGTCAGGAACACGGCAAGGCTGTCCACTATCACCACTGCTATTCAACATAGTACTAGAAGTCCTAGCCTCAGCAATCAGACAACAAAAAGAAATAAAAGGCATCCAAATCGGCAAGGAAGAGGTCAAACTCTCACTCTTTGCAGATGATATGATACTTTATGTGGAAAACCCAAAGGACTCCACTCCAAAACTGCTAGCACTCATACAGGAATTCAGTCAAGTGTCAGGATATAAAATCAATGCACAGAAATCAGTTGCATTTCTATATACCAACAACAAAACAGAAGAAAGAGAAATTAAAGAGTCAATCCCATTTACAATTGCACCCAAAACCATAAGATACCTAGGAATAAACCTAACCAAAGAGGCAAAGAATCTGTATTCAGAAAACTATAAAGTACTCATGAAAGAAATTGAGGAAGACACAAAGAAGTGGAAAAACATTCCATGCTCATGGATGGGTAGAATAAATATTGTGAAAATGTCTATGCTACCTAGAGCAATCTACACATTTAATGCAATCCCCATCAAAATACCAGCAATTTATTTCAAAGAAATGGAACAAATAATCCTAAAATTTATATGGAACCAGAAAAGACCCCGAATAGCCAAAGGAATGTTGAAAAAAAAAAGCAAAGTTGGCGGCATCACAATTCCAGATTTCAAGCTCTATTACAAAGCCGTCATCATCAAGACAGTATGGTACTGGCACAAAAACAGACACATAGACCAGTGGAACAGAATAGAGAACCCAAAAATGGACCCTCAACTCTATGGTCAACTAATCTTCGACAAAGCAGGAAAGAATGTCCAGTGGGAAAAAGACAGTCTCTTCAACAAATGGTGTTGGGAAAACTGGTCAGCCACATGCAGAAAAATGAAACTGGATCATTTCCTGACACCACACACAAAAATAGACTCAAAATGGATAAAAGACCTCAATGTGAGAAAGGAATCCATCAAAATCCTCGAGGAGAACACAGGCAGCAACCTCTTCGACCTCAACCGCAGCAACTTCTTCCTAGGAACCTCACCAAAGGCAAGGGAAGCAAGGGCAAAAATGAACTATTGGGACTTCATCAAGATTAAAAGCTTTTGCACAGCAAAGGAAACAGTCAACAAAACCAAAAGACAACTGACAGAATGGGAGAAGATATTTGCAAATGACATATCAGATAAAGGGCTAGTATCCAAAATCTATAAAGAGCTTCTCAAACTCAACACCCATAAAACAAATAACCCAGTCAAGAAATGGGCAGAAGACATGAACAGACATTTCTCCAAAGAAGACATCCAAATGGCCAACAGACACATGAGAAAGTGCTCAACATCACTCGGCATCAGAGAAATACAAATTAAAACCACAGCGAGATACCACCTTACACCAGTCAGAATGGCTAAAATCAACAAGTCAGGAAATGACAGATGTTGGCGAGGTTGCGGAGAAAGGGGAACCCTCCTACACTGTTGGTGGGAATGCAAACTGGTGCAGCCACTCTGGAAAACAGTATGGAGATTCCTCAAAAAGTTGAAAATGGAGCTACCCTACGACCCAGCAATCGCACTACTGGGTATTTATCCTAAAGACACAAAGGTAGTGATCCTCAGGGGCACGTGCACCCGAATGTTTATAGCAGCAATGTCCACAATAGCCAAACTATGGAAAGAACCTAGATGTCCATCAACAGATGAATGGATAAAGAAGATGTGGTATATATATACAATGGAATACTATGCAGCTATCAAAAGAAACGAAATCTTGCCATTTGCAACGACATGGATGGAACTGGAGGGTATTATGCTGATCGAAATAAGTCAATCAGAGAAAGACAATTATCATATGATCTCTCTGATATGAGGAATTTGAGGGGCAGGGTAGGGGGTCGTGGGGGGTAGGGAGGGAAAAGTAATGAAACAAGATATGATGGGGAAGGACACAAACCATAAGAGACTCCCAATCTCACAAAACAAACTGAGGGTTACTGGGGGGTGGGAGGGTAGGGATGGGGTGGATGGGTTATGGACACTGGGGAGGGTTTGTGCTTTGGTGAGTGCTGTGAAAGATGTAAGCCTGATGATTCACAGACCTGTACCCCTTGGGCAAAGAATAAAAATAAAATTAAAAAAAAATAATTGAATATAACATATTAAAATATCTTTAAATATTGATTTACAGCATCAAACAGAACTGCCTTGTATAAAAGATGCCATTTATAATTGTATCAAATATATAAAGTACTCAGGCTTACAACTAACATAAAACTATGGACTTCTACAGAGAACATTTTAAAACTGGCTTGAGAGATGTTAAGGATGTAAATAAAGGATGAAACATGCCACGTCTACGTGTTTGGGAAGATTTGTTCTTGTAAATCTGTCACGTCTCCGAGATTCCATGTAATCCCAATCAAATGTAATGGGGTCTGACAAGACGGTTCTCTAATTTAGATGGAATCACAAAAGCAAAGAATGGTCAAGACCCCAAAACACCGTAGGAAGACTGGTCCCATCTGACACCAAGGTCTGTTTTAGTGGTAATGTAACAGATGGTAACGTCTTCACCCCGATCAGATAAAGTGACCAGACAAAAAGGACAGAAGGCTCAGAAATAGATTCTCTCAGGACTCGGGACTTGATAGATGAAGGATAAGGAGATGCAGTGGTCATGGCGAGGATGGATTTTTCAACAAACGGTGCTAGGATCAAGAATACATACAAGGACCTTCCTACACTATTGGTAGGAATGCAAGCTGGTGCAGCCACTCTGGAAAACAGTATGGAGGTTCCCCAAAAAGTTGAAAATAGAGCTACCCTATGAGCCAGCAATCACACTACTGGGTATTTACCCTAAAGATACAAAGGTAGTGATCCTCAGGGGCACGTGCACCCGAATATTTATAGCAGCAATGTCCACAATGGCCAAACTATGGAAAGAACCTAGATGTCCATCAACAGATGAATGGATAAAGAAGATGTGGTATATATATACAATGGAATACTATGCAGCTANCGAATTCTTGCTGTTTGCAACCACGTTTATGGAACTAGAGGGTATTATGCTGACTGAAATAAGTCAATCAGAGAAAGACAATTATCATATGATCTCTCTGATATGAGGAACTTGAGGGGCAGGGTGGGGGGCTGTGGGGGGTAGGGAGGGNAATGAAACAAGATGGGATCGGGAAGGAGACAAACCAGAAGAGATTCTTAATCTCAAGAAACAAACTGAGGGTTACTGGGGGCTGGGAGGGTAGGGGTAGGGTGGATGGGTTATGGACATTGGGGAGGGTTTGTGGTATGGTGAGTGCTGTGAAAGGTGTAAGCCTGATGATTCACAGACCTATACCCCTGGGGCAAATAATAATAATTTTTAAAAATTTAAAAAATAAAATTTTCCTAATAGACAAATCTTAAAAAAAAAATTAAAAAGGGGGGGTATTTCAGGTTGTAGCTCACACAATTTCCCAAATGCTTTTCCTTGAGATAATTTCAATGCTCATTAGAAGTGCTTTCTGTGTAATTCCCATTGATTGTGTACAATATTAAAGACACAGCAAGGATTGGCATTTAATAAAGTTTATAAAAGAATACATACAAGGAAAAATGAAATGGGAGTCCTACCTAAGATTTTATACCCAGAAATCACTTTCGGGTGACAACTTAGGACCCGATTGTGGAAGGTAAGAGCCTGGACAAGACCACGAGCTCATAGTGGGACGTGACAGGAAAAACACTGACAGACGCGCCTTCATTAATACGATAAACTTGGGCCCAGATACCCCAAAAAAGCCAAAAAAAGTTTGGAAGGGTTATTTACAACACATTTAACATACAGCAAACTAATATCCAGAGTAGGGAACGACACTCAAAAAGAGAAACAGCCCAGCAGGAAAAAAAAAAAAATAGGAACTTCAGAAAAGAAACCAAAAAAACCAATAAATATGCAAAAAATGCTTAATGTCATTAGATGTTTGGGAAACACTACCTGAAACCACAATAAAACAGTATCATAAATCCAACCGTACTGGCAAAATTTAAAAGTCTCAAAAGTCCAAGTCGTGGTGACGGTCTGGAAAGAATGGAAATTGGAATGACCGCTTAAAACATTTTTTTTTTTTTTTTTGCCATTTACCCTATAAAAGTTGAAGCTGCACCTTCCCCACATGCCTGCCACTCTCCTTCAGAGAGTTGGCTGGTCCTGCAGATGATTCGGCCCCAGTGCCCTGAAGCAGAGGTTCTCAAAGTGTGGTCCCCGGCTGGCAGCTCCCGAATCATCGGGGCTCTTGGGAATACAAACCTGGGCCCCTGCCAGCCCTCCTGAACGAGACCCCTGGGGTAAGGCCCCAGAGTCTGTGCTCTAACCAGCCCTCCAGGTGCCTCTGCCTTGAACTGAAGTTTGAGAACCATCTCACGAGCCATTCAGTGTATGGAATGAATTCATTTCTCTCCTATGGGTCCAGAACGGTACTCAATACATACACCATTCTTGAGAGAATTGAGAAAACAGTCACGCAGACCATTTCCTATTCTGTGGTTCAGTGAGGAACTGGCTGAAAAACCCTACAGAAACCCACGCCTATGCGCACTGGCTGTTCCTACCATCTCCCCTCTGCCCCCAAAGGAGCCCCAAACTGGAAACGTCCCAATGCACACCCAGGGAAGGTAGGTAAAGTACCGCACCCTCCACGCCGGAGAACACTGTCCTGCTGTGAAAACAAACCCCAGCCCCCAGCCACACGGGACGCCTCAGCCCCAAGCGAGCTGACCTGCAAGTCACAAAAGGTGCCACCCAGTAGGATTCCATAATTGGTCAAGAAACAGGCAAAACAGACTGTTTAGGACGGCATTCCAGGTGGCAAGTCGATGATCACCATGAGTCAGGCTAGTGGTTGTGCCTGGGGGGGGGGGCGGTGCGACCGGGAGGGGCTGGAGAGGCAGGCGCTTTCTGGAACAGGTGTATTCACTCTAACACATTACAGGTACTCGTTTGTGTGTTTATCTCATAATAAACAAGAAAAGCTTTAGGTGAAAAGCTAAATAGAAGCCACAGCCTGTTCGTATTACTTCTCATTCAGAATATATCAACAACTACCTTTAAGAGAAAACCGTGGTCAGAAAACACATTGGAGAAAACGGCCAAGGTACTCAGCAGGCGTTTCACAAGTGACCCGGGAGGCAGAAACTGAGAGGACCCGCGGGGACGGGCTGGGTGCCCCTCCAGCCCGCCCGCACCCCTGCAGCCTCTTCTTGGGCACTGGCTTCCCTGGGGTGGGGGGGCCCAGCGGCCCAGCCTCCCCCACCCCCGGGGGGACCCCTAGCCCCACCCGGTCCTTGGCAGACAGCTGTTGGAGGAACGTCATCCCTTCCAAGCTGAGGACCGGGCGTCAGCTGAGCCCGGCTCCGAGCTAGCGGCGCCTTCCCCCGCCAGGGCGCGCCTGGGTGACTCACCGCGTGTCCGCCAGCCGCTCTCAGGCGCCGCCGGGGCAGCTTCCTGGGCACCCCACTCGCGCCCGCTCGCGTTTTCACTCTCGTCACGTGAGGCTACGGTCCTTTCTCCCCTTTATTTTCAGGAAGACGACGGGTTGCTTCGTCTGTTTGTGCACCAACAGTCGCAAAGGCTCAAGGGCCTCGGGGAGCTGCTGGAATCGAGCTTGTGGTGGCTGAAGGGTGACGTTGCTCACATAGTGAGGGGGAAGAGAGCGGGCCCGCCCACCCAGAGCACCTGCGCTGCGCCTGACGCTCGCCTGTGCCGCCCGTGAGCTTGATGAGCTTGGCCCTCAGCTGAGCCGGCACTCAACGTACCCAGCCTGTTTCTGGGACGGTTTCTGTCCCTCGCTTTGATTTCAAACCCTGTAAAAATGATCCCACATCCAGGGTGATGGTGAGTTGGGGACTGTCTCGGGCTGAATCCTGTTGAGTCAGTCACTTCTCCACAGCAGTTGGAGGCAAGTGCCTTCTCCGGGCTAAGCCTCTGCTTCCTTAACGTGGGGGAGTGACAACAGTACTGCCTGCTGATGGTTAACGAGTATGAGAGATACAGGGGCGCCTGGGGGGCTCAGTCGTTAGGCTGCTGCCTTCGGCTCAGGTCATGATCCCGGGGTCCTGGGACTGAGTCCTGCATCAGGCTCCTGCTTCTCCCTCTAACTCTGCCTGCTGCTCTGCCTACTTGTGCTCTCTATCAATAAATAAATTCTTTTTTTAAAAAGTATATAAAAGACTATAAAGCACTTAGAACGGAGCCTGGCACACTGAAGCAATGGAGAAGCATTGGTATCTTTCCACTAAACGGTTTGAAAGATCAAATAAAGCTGTTTTGATCAATTTCTTGCTGTCAAGACCTCGAGACAAACGGATGCTTCAAGTCCCTTATTTTGCATCCTTGCTCGGGACAGATCTGACACTCTAGCTCTGCTAACTCGGCCTCGGTGAGTCGATCCGTGAACCAAGCCCTGTGGGGTCTGAGCGGGGCGGCCCGCCGGGCGGAGGCCGAGGATGCCGCTTGCTCATCAGCCCGGCTCAGTCAGGCCCAGCTGGCCTTGGTTCCACACAGACCTGCCTGCTCCAGCTCCACCGTGGGCCCCTGGCCCAGGGTGCTCTGGGAGAGGCTGCAGAGCCCCTGACCTGGACGGCCTGAGTACTCCTGCCAAGGCCACACAAGCCATACGTGCAGCTCCCGGCCTTTGTTACAGTTCCATGAGTTCCGCTCAGTTGTCTCCATGTCGAGGTGTGAAAGGGTAAATGGACAAGGCCTGTGCAGGCTTCTGTGAGGGACCGGCGGGCGGCCTCTGGAGAGGGCATTCCTGGGCAGAAGGGGGGGCTGATTCACATAAGAAATCAGGACGGAGGAAACAGGCGACAGGCCCAGTCTTTGCTCCCTAAAGTGTGATGTTAGGGGGGTAAACAGGAGGACACCGCAACTCCACTGGCAGGACCAGGGAGTGAGGGCTTCCAGGAGTCTCCCTAGGAAGGCACAGGATCTGGGTGATTTCTGTTTAATAAAAGGGCCCAAAGGCTTATCAGGGAGGCTTGGGTTTTCCCTGCAGCTCAGGTGCAAGACTAGTACACACATCAACTAAAAATGACCTCAAAGCTTGCAGTCCGAGTGTGAAGCTCTGCGTGGGGACAGCGGGAGGGCCCATGGTCTGCAAGGCTCTGTGGAGTCCCCAAGAGCCTGTCAGTGAGGCAAACTAGCAGGGAGGCCCCGGAACCTGGAAAGGCTTCTACTCCTTGGACCGAGCCTCAAAGTTCTCTAACAATTTGCAGAAATAACTGCAGAAGGAAGGTATACTTTCGGCAAAGGAGCAGCTAGAGGAGCCTCGGGGGTTATAAGGAAAATCTGGATGAGACACGCTTGTACACAGTTGCATACACGCCAGTGTCCACCTTAGAGCCACTCGGCACACATTGCCAAGCTGCAGACAACACTGACACAGCCTGCAGCTCCACCCACTGGTTCCCAAATGCACCTATAAACCATTGAGTCCTCGGCTCCCACCTGCAGACCTCCCGACTGCAGGCCACTGTCGCGTTAGGATTCGGCCCTATGGCTAGTCCTGAGATCTGCCGCTCCTGTACACCTGCCTGATTTTAGAGAGGATGAGAACTTTTCTAAGGGCCTACCAATGAGGGCACAGCCGAGACCAGTTCCCAACCAGGCCGGGCAGAGGATGGATGAGACCCCAGCAACACCACCACAAACCTCCCTCCTCAAGTTAGGACCCCACTCAGTACAGGCTGCACAGAAGGGTCCCGCCACATGAATCAGGTTCCTATCCGTGTCCTGCTTCTCACTGAAGAACAGAAATTTCCTAAAGGCAGTGGCTATCCGCTTTATATCATGAATGGCACAGAAGATATATGTGTTTATGATATGCTCATTACAAAAGGAAAAGTCCTTTGCCTTATTTTAGGGCTTCAGTGGAAAACCTAGTTAAAATACAAAAAATCAATTAGAGAACAATTCCGGTCAGGCAGTGAAAATCCATCCAATCTCCGGTTCTGAGAACCGGAGAAAAGAAATGACAGGCCCGATTACTAGCAGCACCCAGGTCAGACCCCAACTCAAATACTTATGCAAGTCCAAACACAAAACCACTGTTCAAGTGACAACCCTTTATTATTCAACTTAGGTAACAGTCAAAAAATCAATTAGTGTCGATGGGTGAAAAACTAGGCTAAAATAGCAAAAAATGCAGTTTCATTTGGCAAAGGCCCGAAGAGTATGTGGAGAAACTCGGTAGAAGGTGAGGTCCTGTTCACACAACATCATAGCAGGAGAGTGGTGGTCCCCGCCTCCTGTGACCACCAGCCTGAGCGATTCACCCAGGGCCTCTCAGCAGCACAGAGGGAGATTCCTGCCCAGCCTCTGATCTGCCAGCTCACGTGTAAAATCTGACCATGAATTCTTCAATGAAAAAGTCAAAGATCAGTTCTCTCTTCCAAGCAATAAACTCACAAAATCAGCTAAGATTTGAAATTTAGGGTAAGCTAGTACAATTTCCTGCTTTTAATGTGTACACATTTTAGATTTGACAATCTTTTTCACATATAGTCAGGATATAGAAGAATTTCAAATTTCAAATTAAAAAAAGCCATTAATTCATGCATCTTATGCCTTCAGGTAATTTGAAGAATTACTGTTTAGACTTCAGAGCTGCTGATGACACTAAATTCAATGCCGCGTTGGTTGAGTCTGTCGATCAACTTTGTTCTGGAGAAGGCTGCTCCGGGGGTGAAGACCCCGCCCCTGTAAGGCAAGAACAAAGTCAAACCCAGCACCAAACAAGAGCTGGCCCTTTTCCCTGGGGGTGTGATTCACTGAAGGCCTGGCCATCAAGCCATGCGGAGAACTCAGGAAAACCTTCATTCCATCACGGACTAGTTTGAGTTGAAATTAGTCAAATGAGCAAAGGAGCTATAAGCCAGGAAGAAACCAGCACCCAGCAAACCCATCCAGAAGGGCTCAGCTCCAGGGAGACCGTCTCCGTGGACTACCAAGTGTTCCCGGGGGACACTGCGGTCATCAGCCTAAGGGATGGCTGCTGTGGGTAAAGGCAGAACTCAGACTCAGGAGGATCAAAAGGGATCTGAGTGAAATAAATTTAAGCAACATAAATAAGACTTAAAGTGGGTGAAAAAGAAGTTTCTTTAAATCTAATAACTAACATTTATAAAATACTAAATATTTTCAAAGGGTAGACCATTGACTCAAACAACATGCATTTGAACTGCTTGGGTCCACTTAGATGTGATTTTTTTACAGTACTATGAATGTATTTTCTGTTAGGATTTAACATTTTCTTTTCTCTAGGTTACTTTAAGAATATAGTACATAATACATATGTCAGCAGTAAGCTATTAAACTTGGGGGGTGTTAAACATTACATATGGATTTTCGAGTACGCAGGGGGTCAACTCTAGAATTATTTGGAAAAATTTAATTAGGCTTCACTTTATACCATTTTTATGTTTGTTACTTAATATTGTTTCAGGTCATGGCAACATTTATTTGTTTCTAAGGCTACAGGCCTAGGACTCATCTGTAAAGCTGGCCTACTTTTATAGCAACAGCTAAGTGCTCCAGTAACTGAGTCCACTTGATACTCCTCTAACCAAGATGCCACGCTTCAGTTCACACGTGGTATCTGGGCTTCCCAGTGCTGGCTGGGCATCATCAGCACTGAAGAGAGGGGCCTTCCCTGAGTAGCTGATTCGGGCCCTGTGCTGTGTTTACAGGAAGGAAAACCAGCCTACACAGCTCTGAAACTTCTCAGTCTCTTCTCATTTATCTCTGCGTTGTTCTCAGAGGCCAGTAAGAAACTGTCCTCCTCACAATTTTAATTTGCCCCTATCTTTGGATCCAAAGTACTGTAAATGCTTATGTGCAGACCCAATGTCCGAAAACTGAATATAACAGAGATGAAAATGACATCTTCGAATTAGAAGAAAACAAGACTCACGTCTTCGGAAGATCCGAGATATCGTTTAGAAGAGTCATGGCTGCCTGGACCATGGCTATGGAGGTGGCCATGTAGCCAGCCTCTGCAGAAGACAGGTGATCAAAGAAAACCATCAATGAAGTATGCATTCGCAAAACCCAAAGATCAAATGGTCAATCTGATCTCTAACTCTAGGTATACAGAATTTTCTCAATAAATACTCTGTTCACTTAAAACTAGTAATATTCATACAGTACTTACTAAGTTAGGATCTGTTAGTAAGTGCTTTAACTTTATTAACCACGCTTCATTCTCCCAGCAATTACATGAAGTTAGTTCTATTTTTAATCCCCATTTTACAGAGGAGGACACTGAGGCACAGACTTGAAGCTGGGAGTACGTGGAGCTGCTGAGGGTCCACGGCTCGTGCCCCCTGCACGGCCTCTGGGCAGTAACTGAAGCCAACGAGTCTTGTTCCTCGTTGCTCTATTCACACACCAGGCTCCACTTAAAAAGAGAAAGATTCAATTTCTTTAACAAAAACAACTGAGTAACGTTAAAGACGTCCAACTTTAAGAAGAAGTAGCTTTAAAAGAAGTCTAAATAATCAAGTGGAACTTCAGTGTTTACAATTCTGTCAAATCGTAAAAATAAGGTAAATTTATCTTAAAAAGTCTGGTAGGAATCTGAGAAGGCAAGATACAAAGTATCTTTGCCATCTAGCTTGACTGAAACTGCAAAACAGACCCCCTCTGATCTATCAGAGGTGATGGTAATTAAATGATAATTATACTAGACTTCACAAGTAGGACTGCCTCTGTAGAGTTCTGTAAAAGTTCTTGAACTTTTTTGGGTAACAGATCCTTTCAACCACCCATCAAAAAAGGCTTAACCCTCCCCAGAAAAATACACATGGGCACACACATTTTACAAACAACGTCAGCGTGTTCACTCGGCCCACAGCTTTATGTTAAAACTTAGGTGCTCTAAAGTGACCCTTGAGTATGAGAATTAATGTCAACCAGCCCCTTATTAATATTAAACTATGACACTCAGAATTACTAATAAAATTAGGTTGTAACAATTTCAATCCTTCCTTTAACAGAATAACTTATATATACATGTATATGTATATATAAATGGGGATAAAAAATAGGAATAACTTCACATAACTGCTGGGAGAATTATTTAATTATTAATTAATGTATTGATTTAATTATTTAATAAAATAATTTGTGCAAGTTTATTTCTAAAACAATGAAGTGTTAAAGAAAGAAAAACCTCGAAATACTGCTTTATGCCTTTAAGACAATGTAAAACTCCCCAGCATTCTTAAGTCATATGTGAAATACCTGGTCCTTTCACCTGAGTACAAATTCTCATATTTGGTTTATTCTTCTCAGGACTAAAGCCTTGGCTGTATCCTTGACCAAAGAACATCAGTGTAAATGATGAGGCATCAATCTGAGAAGCAAGCAAGCAAAGGCCTTATTTAATAAATATGTCATTTCCTCCCTGAACACGGTAAAACCTACTACTCTACTTCATAGGAGACATTTTCAACAGATGAAAACATCACTATTCTGCCAGAACACCCTCTCATGCTTTAAGCACCAGGCAAAAAAGCACTTCTCGGAGGACACAGGTTTTGATGCCCAGCCGGTGTTGGGGAAGAGGGGCGCAGCACAGACGGTTCTTAACCTGGGGTTCCAGACAGACAGCACCTTGAAAACAGCAGTTCCAGAGGAAAAGCTAGGCTGCTGGTGGCAGCAGAATGTGGCGATCTGGTCTCAGATATCTGTCTGAGAAGACAGGACCAAGCTAGCCAACAAGTAATGGAAACACAGGCCACCCAGAATTGCTGCACTTGGAGATGTAAAAACCTGATTCAAAACATTAAATTCTAGAAGACATGTCCAAGCATCTTCCATCATCTCTAAATTCAGAAATAAGATAATGAAGAATTTAGTTGTGGTCAACAAGTTTTTATTAGTGAGACATCACTAAAATATAGTTCTTGTCTTTTCTGGAGCTGAGAGCTTAGTGGGGGATACACAGATACGTATATGTGTAAATACAAGCAGATCTAATAACAATGTGAGATGTAATTAGAGGATGCCAGACTAATTCAATGGAGGGTATTATTAAATCTGTTGGGGAGGACGGGGCAGGGTTTTGAAAAGTGTACACGCACACACACACAAGATGGAAGTGTATGACACAGAAAAGTGGGGTGGGCACCAGAAAGATGAAACCATCGTGGAAAGGCAAGAACGGATGCAGTATCATGGTGGACCAGGGAACAGGGTGCGTTCATGCATTACAGGTGCAGACAAGGTCAGACAAAGTCAGACACACATGCTAGCACTTGTCCCCACCTGCCTGAGGCAACAGGCTAGCTGAGCACAACCCTCTCAGGCTAGGCACATAGTCAGCTTTAGAACAAACTTCTTTTCTTTCCCCCCCAAGATTTTATTTATTTATTTGAGCAAGAGAGTGAGACAAAGAGAGAGAGAGCACAAGCTGGGGTAGAGGCAGAGGGAGGAGCAGACTCCCCACCAAGCAGGGAGACTGATGCGGGACTCGATCCCAAGACCCCGAGATCATGACCTGAGCTGAAAGCAGACGCTTAACCGATTGAGCCCCCCAGGCGCCCCTAGAACAATATTCAACACAGTCTCCCAGGCTATGTATTCAACTCCAGGCTCAATATTCAACACCAGCTCCAGCTGGTCTACGACCAACTAATCAGAGTTGACATGAAAACCGAAACCTATCCAGGACTAGATCGCGCAGGACCTCGCTCCTCCAGAGACAGACTTCGAGCCAGTGGAGCCCTCAGGGTGTGAATCAAAATCGCCCACACCGGACCTGGAGCCCGCCTACCTCCACACGAGGGATCACAACCTTGGCAGCTCATTAACATAACCAGTTTTTAAAGAAAGCCCAATGTTCAGGCCACCTTCCAGACCAATCACACTCTGGTCAGCAGTTATAGACTCTTTGTCAAAGCTGAGAACCACGGCTCTGTACTTCCAGGCCCTACTCCACACCTACTGCGTCAGAACATTCAGATGAGGGGTCGGGACGTATACACAGAAAAGCTCCCTGCGGGGCACCTAGGTGGCTCAGTGGGTTAAAGCCTCTGCCTTCCGCTCAGGTCATGATCTCAGGATCCTGGAATCGAGGCCCGCATTGGGCTCTCTTCTCAGCAGGGAGCCTGCTTCCTCCTCTCTCTCTGCCTGCCTCTCTGCCTACTTGTAATCTCCCATCTCTCTCACTCTGTCAAATAAATAAATAAAAATTAAAAAAAAAAAAGAAAAAGAAAAGAAAAGCTCCCTGCGGTGTTCTGATACATAAACTCCCAGGTAAGAATCACTGCCCATGCAGTGCATCAGGGAACCAGGTTAACGAAGATGATGACCGGGTCAGACTTGTCTTCCAGCTTGGACAGCGGTAGCCAGAAATATTTGCAAATCACATACCTAATAAGGTTTTAATATCCACGTATATAGAACTCCTAAAACTCAATAACAAAAACACAAACAACCAATTCAAAAATGGGAAAAGGACATGACTAGACATTCTCTAAAGACCTACAAACAGCCAATAAGCACAGGGCAAGATGCTTTACCCCATGAACCGCTGAGAAGTGCAGATCAAACCACAAGGAGACACCACTTCACACCCGTGGGAATAACTACTATAAAAAAACAGCATGGGGGCACCCAGGGGGCTCAGTCATTAAGCGTCTGCTTTCGACTCAGGTCAGGATTCCAGGGTCTTGGGATAGAGTCCCACATCAGGCTCCCTGCTCGGCGGGAAGCCTGCTTCTCCCTCTCCTACTCCCCCTGCTTGTGTTCCCTCTCTCGCTGTGTCTCTCTCTGTCAAATAAATAAAATCTTTAAAAAAACAAAACAAAACGGGGAGCACCTGGCTGGCTCTGTTGGTAGGGCACGCACGTGACTCTTGATCTTGGGGTCATGGATCTGAGCCCCACCCCGGGTCTAGAGATGACTAAAAAATAAACTTTAAAAAAGGCCCAGGAACCAAGTGTTGGCAAGGATACGGAGCAATGGGCATGCTCGTGCACTGCTGGCAGGACCGTGGCATGGCACAGAGTCGCGGAAGCATCTCGTGGCTCCTCAAAAAATTACAGATAGAATTCCCACAGGATCCAGCGGGTGCACTTCAGTATATTTACCCCAAAGAACTGACAGAAGGATCCTGAAGAGGTATTTGCATAGCCATGTTCCCAGCAGCACTATTCAAAACAGCTGAAAGGGGAAGAAACCCAAGCATCCATGGATGGATGGATGGAGATGGGGGACGTATGTATGGGGTGTGTGCGTGTGTGTCTGGGGGTTGTCTGTGCATGTGTAATGGGTGTGTATAAGTATGTGAAAGGAACTATGATGCAGCCTTAAAAAGGCATGAAGTCTGACACCTGTTACGACACGGAGGAGCCTTGAGGACGTTGGGTTCCATGACATACGCCAGTCACAGAAGGACAAATACTGTCTGAGCAGACACATTCACAGAGACAGAGAGGAGAACTATGGTGGCCGAGGGCAGGGGGAAGACGGGAAAGAAGAGTTACTCTCTAATGGGGAGAGAGTTTCAGTGCTGTGAGAGGAAAAGCTCTGGAGATGGTTGGGACAGTTGCACAGTAATACAACGTGCTACAAACCAATGTGAATTCACAGAGAACGAATGTTCTGAATAACAATATGGTATTGATACCACCGAGCACTCAAAAATGGTTAAGATGGTACATTTTATGTTTTGTGCATTTTATCATAATTTTGGGAAGAGAGGGGTAAGAGCCTCAGCTAAGGTGCATATGATGGGTTGGGAGAAAAATCTAGAATGATGCCTACATTTGTGACTGGGCAGATGACAGTGCCACCAACCAAGATGGAAAACAAAGGAAGAGGAGAGTTTGGGGGAAAGAAGTTCAGATCGTGATGTGTGCAATTTCAAGTGCCCGAGGGACATCCGGGTCAAGATGCCCAGGGAAACAGGACAGGTAATCAGCAGATCTAAGCGGGTCTGCTGAGAACACTGCCGAGGTGGCTCAGGGACAGTGGGAGGGAAGCGGACCCTCAGCAGTGTGGGGACGGCAGAGGAAGAGAGCAGACACAGTGGACACCTGCAAGAGCAATGGTCTCAGAAATCAATGGAGTGAGTATTTCAGGAAGGACAATAACATCAGAGATAACAGATTGAATAGGGGCTCACAGCATTCAAAGCGCTTAGCAGTAAGAAGACCAACATCGACTCTAGTGAGGGGAGAACAGGGTGACAGAGGGTCAAGGACTCCTCCCTGGGCTGGCATGTGCACAGATGAGGAGAGCGGGGGGAAATGACAGGAGAGACCACGAGGAAGTCAGCAGGAAAGGCTCAGGCCGGTGTGGTCCTCGGGTCCACCGCATTCGAGCCACGTGAACTCGGGCAAGTAACAGCTGCTCTGATGACCTCCTCAGCCGGAGGAAGTGGCTGATACCTTCATGTACATGACCGGCGGGGGGGGGGGGGGGGGGACTAGGTGCAATGTAAAGCACTTAGCTCCACGCCTGCCACACAAGAAGGGCTTGATCTTTAAAGAGCACAGGTGGCAGGATTTGTCTTGTCCAGAATCCTTCCCTGAGCAGCGGAGAAGGTGGAAACGAGAGCGGCGGCCACCAGTCAGAGAGCAGGACTCCACAGGGTGCACAACCCACATTCTCAACTCCATCGGTGAAGCATGAGTTGAAACAGCCGGTGGGGAGGGTAGACAGTGAGGAAAGCCCGTGAGAGGACAAATCGCCAATTAAAAGCAACAGGATCAGCAAATGGTGTTCGAGCTCCAAGTTCTAGCGAGAGGGGAAGTCCGCATTTGCCTCACGCCCATCCTCGCTGTGGGGGGTGGGGGGCTCCCCAGTGGTGCCCAGTGCAAGTGGACAGAGCTCATGACCCGGGCCTGCTGCGGGGTCTGGGAACCACGTGGCGGGAAGGAGGCAGCAGCGTGTGCGGAAGGGGAAGGGAAGCCCTGGGAAGGAGGAGGTAAGGGGAGAAAAATGAAGGATAAACATTTCTGAGATCTCTATGACGTCAGGAGAATAAAACTCTGGAGCCAGATGACTGGGCCCTCACCCCAGTCTGGCTATGTAAGCGACTCAGGACCCTGGACAAGTCACCTGGCCTCCAGGCCGCAGGCTCCTCCGTGGTAACGTGGACTGCCGGCCTGCCTTAAGGTTGTTTGAAAAGACTGAGTCACCGAATTTATGTAAAGAACATGACAGCACATCTGAAACACGGCAAGTGCTCCATCAAGTGTTACCTTCTTTCTAGTGAGTGCACTGAGGAAAAGTTAAAACGAAATAAAGAAAATTATTTAAGAGCTATATACAAAAGAAAGGGTTACCTGTTTTTGTGTTGGACCTTGTTTTGAAAAATAACCAAAGGAGAAGAGCCATGGGAACTAAAGGAAAAAATAAAAAAAACCCTCAGTGATACTTTTAAAAACTCACAGAAAACACTTCTAAAGACTTAATTTCATAAGAATACCACTTACTTTTATGAGAAGCTGCCTTCCAATGCCAAACTTCACAAAGAATAAAAAGAAAAGTCCTGCAAACATGAGCTTGATAACAGAGGTGATGCCTCCCACAGTGAAGTAAGCAGCATACTGGACCTGGACGAGGATGCAACGTCACAGTGTTAGCAGACCTCTGCAGACCACGGGACAAGAGAACGTAAGCCACTGATAACTCCCTCTCTGGCCATAAACAGTGACCAAAAGCAGCTTCCACTGTATGAACGTGTTATGTCTAAGAGCTTGTTCAGAAACCAGGCATTGGGAGCCTATTTTTTAAAGAAATTGTTGCAAACGGTAATTAGCTTCCTTGACCTGAACACCAAAGTCCCCATGATCCACACATAAAAAGCCCACAAGAATGTACCCAAATGTCATAATTAAACATTATAAGATATAGATTCTACTTACAACCTCTTCTATGAGGAAATAATCTTTTAAATTGAGATACAGTTTCCTCTCCGCCCCCACCCCCCACCCCGGCATGCTTTAGCTTTAGTCCTGCTTTTTTTTTTCTTTCACTTTTTAATTTAAATTCAATTAATTAACATATGATGTACCATTTGTTTCAGGGGTAGAGGTCAGTGATGCATCATCTTATATAATACCGGGCTCATTACAACACATGCCCTCCCCAATGCCCATCACCCAGTGACCCCTCCCCTGCAGCAACCCTCAGTTTGTTTCCTCTGAGTAAGAGTCTCTTATGGTTTGTCTCCCTCTCTGGTTTCGTCTTGTTTTATTTTTTCGTCTCTTGCCCCATGATCCTCTGTTTTGTTTCCACATACAAGATCATATGATAGTTGTCTTTCTCTGACTGACTTATTTCACTTAGTATAACACCCTCTAGTTCCATCCACATTGTTGCAAATGGCAAGCTTTCATCCTTTTGATGGCTGTGTAATACTCCACTGTGCATATTTATCCATTCATCTGTTGATGGACATCTAGGCTCTTTCCATAGTTTGGCTATTGTGGACACTGCTGCTATAGACATTCGGGTGCACAAGCCCCTTCAGATCACTACATTTGTATCTTTGGGGCAAATACCCAGTAGTGCAATTACTTGGTCATACGGTAGCTCTATTTTCAACTTTTTGAGGAACACAGTTTCCTCTTCAAGTCTCAGAAGTGGGAGCAATCACTTCCCACACCAAAAGGAATAAGATGTTACTCCAGAGGTCAGAGGTCGCAAGGAGAGGAGAACCCAGACACCTCACCAGCACCAGAGTACCCGAGCAGCTAAAACTCTCAAGAGGGGCTGTTGGGTGTTTATGACACCAGCATTCCCTGGACTAAATGTGCTGCTGTTCTGTTTCACTAACAAGGTATGCAGCGGCCAGATCTGAATTATGAGGAAACTATCTCCGCCCCCATAAAATGCAAAATGCTTTACACTACTGATTCCTACACTTCTAGAATCTAAACCCTGCATTATTTAGCCTTTTTTTTTTTTGCTTTGTAAACATAAAAATCCTACATTAAACAGGTACGGGAACGATAATGAACGGTATACTCTTCATTAAAAATAAAATCATGCACTTACAGGTGATTGGTCTAAATTCTCAAGCAAGTAACGCTGAGTCCGCCTCACAACAGACACATCCGATCCGAGGAAAGGAATTGAATAGCTGTTCAGTTCTCTGCAGTAAGAAATCGGCCACCTGCAAGACAGACCCACAGACCGAAGAATATGCTGCACTTTCTCCACTTACAGTTAACTCCGCTAATTTCTGAGTAAAAAACATAGCTTTTCTTGAGGCAGTAATGACAACAAAAATGGCAGATCTGTGCTCTCAGTTAAAATTTATCTATTTGTCCTGTGTTCCCTACACCTACACTAAACAAGTGACGAGTGGGACAGAGCAATATTCTTCACACCAAGGGCACTTAACAGATATGTTCTACCCCATCAGTCTCCCAGACAGTACACTCATTTCAACAGCCAAACCCTAGTATGAGTTTAGAGTTCTCACATGAAAAATGTTTTCACATAAAAGTGCTATTAATAGATAATCCACATCAGATCATCACACTTAATAAAATGGTGGTTTTACTGTACAAAATTTAACTGTTTGATTTTGATAATGACAGTAAAAAGGCACAAAATTCATTTTCTCCCAGAATCCAAATATATTATATGAATACTCAAGCTTTGGATAATACATTAATCATATTATATATGATTAATAGGAAGACAATCCTGAATTCACTATAAAAGTCTCAAGCTCTTCTAAGTGGCATACTTTATTATTAACCACATCAACAGCAATATACTTAGACCTGATATACTAAAGAATAGATTTTGGGGCCCCTGGGTGGCTCGGTGGGTTGGGCATCTGCCTTTGGCTCAGGTCATGATCACAGGGTCCTGGGATCGAGCCCCACGTCACGCTCCCTGCTCAGCGGGGAGTCTGCTCCTCCCTCTCTCTTCTGCCTGCGGCTCCCCCTGCTCCTGTGCTTCTTCTCCCTCTCTCTTCTGCCCCTCCCCCTGCTCGTGCTCTCTCACTCTCTCTCAAATAAATAAGTAAAATCTTAAAAAACAAAAAAGGAATAGATTTTAAGGTAATATACCTTCTTTTCAATTTTGAACCAACAATTGGGACAGGTTTCAGATTTGACTCATTTCGCAGTTTTTTCAAATTACTCTGATCTCCAAAACCATAAACTGCAGACTTCCAGGTACCATCGTGAATGCACAACCCCTAATAAAAATTCAAAAAGCAAAGAAACATGTCAAGGGATAATTACGAAAATATAAAACCAAGAAATTTATAACTGTTTACAGAGAACATTTTGCCTCTATCTGAGCAAGCCATGATCCCTTACTTCATAATCTTGAGATGAATTTTCAGGCAGGACTAACACTCACTAGCTTGATCATATTCAGTATTTATACCCACGAACGCTCTTACTTCTTCCTTCCTACCATCATTTATGCTCCTTTTAAATGCCACTGAGTTTTTTACCTCTGCATTTTCACTCAACTGACCATATTCCTTCAAAATTAATCTAATTCCTCTCCCTATGCTGATTACTCAAAGTTTCAAGATGTGTTCCTGAGCACATTTATGCACACAGAAACAATGTACACACCGATCCCAGCCCTGGCACACCCGGTGTCCCATCCCCCCAACGCCCCTCACTCTAACCTCAAGTTATACAAATACCTTCCACATAAGTCTTGTTAAAATATATTTTTTTATTTTAAGGCTCATTAATATGATTTATATTTTAATTTGCTATTCACCACTTCTTTGGTTTCTTTCTAGAACTGCAGCCAGCAGAGAACCCTTGCTTGATCTTGCCCTGACTCATTCGTCCCCTTATTTCTCGTCCTTGGTGCTTTCCATTCTTCCAACATAATTACACCCTCTCCACACCCCTCACCTCCAAGCCTGTTAGACATGAGGGGCAGGAAGGAGAACACAGGCGAGGACATAACCTCGGGACTGGATGTCTTAGTGCTGACTCTTCTTTACCTAACTTCCGGACGGGCCTTTTAATTCGCCAGTACGTAAGTATTTTAAACTTCATTTATAATTCTGATTGTACATAACTGTATTAAGTCCTGCCTTTCATGCAGTTTACCTTGTTTGAATGAACAAAGTCATTTAGAAACACTCAAAACCAATTTTGTCACAAGATTTTGAAAGAGGAATATCAGTAAAGCTGATACGAAGATAGTGTCGCTTGTTAATAAGCAGAGTCAGAGAAACAATAAGACCATCAGAAGATTCAGGTGTTTATTTAGGAGCTCCGATGACATGGAAGGCAGAGAGACACCAAACTTAATTTCCATTTTGATACAGATTAGTGCCTTCTGTTGTGTGAAAACAAACAGAGCCAGAACTCTGCAGGGTTTCTGTGTGAAACTACTCTAAATCGGGGCCCAGTCAATGTGAGCTACGTGCAAACAAACGTTCCCGGGGCAACTCGCTGGCTCTGTGGCTGGAGCACGGGACTCCTGATCTCGGGTATAGAATTTACCTAAAAGTAAAATCTTTAAATAAAAATTAAAAACTAAAAGATTTCCAAATAAAATACCAGGAGAAAACAGCTTTTTGAAAACCTAAGAATATCTTCTTATACAAATAAGCCATCAGAAAGGCACAAATCACATTCCATTTTTAAAAACTGTTTACCTTATTGAAAAACATAAAATACATAAAACATAAATAGGCAATTTAATGAAATTATGAAACAAATCTCCCTGCAGTGCAGAAGACCCTCCTTCTGTCCTGCTTTCATGGTAATAAAGACAAATACTGTTCCTTATAGTTTTACACCTAAGTATTCATTCTTAGTAAGTGAATTTTGCCTGTTTCTAAACTTTACAGAAATGGAAGCACACAGCCTATATTACTTTGAGTTTGGCCTTTTATGCTCAAGACAGTGATGTTAAGATTCATCATGTGTTAGAAATAACTCCTACTTTGGAAATCAAAAATTACATAGAAACATGAAAATGAAAACATGACAGTCCAAAACCTTTGGGACAGAGCAAAAGCGGTTCTAAGAGGGAAGTTCATAGCAATACAGGGCCACCTCAAGAAGCAAGAAAAATCTCAAATACACAACTTAACCCTACCCCTAAAGAAGCCAGAAAAAGAACAAACAAAACCCCAAACCAGCAGAAGGAAGGAAATAATAAAAATTAGAGCAGAAACAAATGATATAGAAACTTAAAAGCAACAGAAATGACCAATGAAACCAGGAGCTGGCTCTTTGAAAAGACCAACAAAATGGATAAATCTCTAGCCAGAACCACAGAGAGAGAGAAGAAAGAAGATAAATATCCAACACCACAGAAATACAAACAATTGTAAGAGAATTTTATGAAAAACTTGGGATGGCTGGGCAGCTCAGTTGATTAAGCATCTGCCTTCCACTCAGGTCATGATCCCAGAGTCCCGGGATCGAGTCCACATCGGGCTCCTTGGCTCAGTGGGAAGCCTGCTTCTCCCTCTGCCTGCTGCTCCCTTGCTTGTGCTCACTCTCTCTCTGACAAATTTTAAAAACAAGAACACTATGAAAAACTATATGCCAACAAATTGGACAACTTAGATGAAATGGATGAATTCCTAGAAACATAAAACCTACCAAAACTGAAACAGAAAGAAACAGAAACTTTGAATAGACTCATTACCAGCAATTAAATTGATCAGTAATCAAAAAACTCCCAAAAAACAAAAGTCCAGGACCAGATGGCTTCACAGGTGAATTCCACCAAACACCTATTTTTCTCAAACTATTGCAAAAAATGGAAAAGAAAGGAAAACTTCCGAATTCATTCTGAGGCCAGCACTATCCCTAGACCAAAACCAGATAAAGACACTACACACACAAAAAAGAACTACAGGTCAATAGCTCTGATGAACATAGAAGAAAAAATCCTCCACAAAATACTAGCAAACCAAATCCAACAATATATTAGTAAGTCACTCCCCACAATCAAGTGGGATTTATTCCTGGATGCAAGGGTGGTTCGAAATTCACAAATCAATTGCAATACATCACATTAATGAAAGGATAAAACCATATGATCACTTCAACAGATGCAGAGAAAGCACTTGATAAGGTACAACAACGATTCATGATAAAAAAACTCAACAAAGTAGATTTAGAAGGAACATACCTCAACATAATAAAGACTGTCTATGAAAAACCCATAGCTAACAGCAACCATAATGGGGAAAAACTGAGGGCTCTTCCCCTAAGATCAGGAACATGACAAAGATGTCCACTCTCATCAGTTTTATTCAACATAGTACTTGAAGTCCCAGCCACAGCATTCAGACAACAAACAGAAATAAAAGTTAAGGAAGAAGTAAAACATCTACTATTTGTGGATGACATGATACTGTATGTAGAAAACCTGAAAAACCCCACCAAAAAACTCCTGGAACTGATAAAAGAATTCAGTTAAGGGGAGCCTGGGTGACTCGGTTAGTCAGTTAAGCAGCAGCTCTTGATTTCGGCTCAAGTCATGATCTCAGGGTCCTGGGATTGAGCCCCATGTGGGGCTCTGTGCTCAGTGCAGAATCTGCTTGAGGATTCTCTCTCTCCTTCTGCCCCTCCCCCTACTCTCCCTTTTCTCTCTCTTGAATTTAAAAAAAAAAATGTATTCAGTTTAAGTCTCAGGACCCAAAATCAATTATACAGAAATCTGTTGCATTGATATACACCAATAATGAAGCAGCAAAAAGAGAAATCAAGGAATCGATCCTATTTACAATTGCACCAAAAATAATGAAATGCCTAGGAATAAACTTAACCAAAGAGGTTAAAGACCTGTAGTCTGAAAACTATAAAACACTGAGGAAAGAAACTGAAAATGACACAAAGAAGTAGGAAGACCTTCCATGCTCATGGGTTCGAAGAACAAATATTGTTAGAACATCTATACTGTCCAAAGCAATCCAAAGATATAATGCAATCCCTTCCAAAATACCACCAGCATTTTTCAGAGAACTGGAACAAACAATCCTAAAATTTATATGGAATCTCTGGGGCGCCTGGTGGCTCAGCTGGTTAAGCATCCAACTCTTGGTTTTGGCTCAGTCATGAGCTCAGGGTCCTGGGATCGAGCCCAGTGTTAGGCTCCACGCTGAGTGCAGAGTCTGCTTGAGATTCTCTCTCTCTCTCTCTCTCCATCTCTCCACAACTCGCACTCTCTCTCTCTCTCTCTCAAAAAAACTTAAAATTACAATTAAGATAAAAAAAAAATTTGTACAAAATCTCAAAAGACCTGAATAGCCAAAGCAATCTTGAAAAAGAAAAAACCAGAGGCGCCCGGGGTGGCTCAGTTGGTTACGCATCAGACTCTTGATTTCAGCTCTGGTCTTGATCTCAGGGTCATGAGTTCAAGCCCCATGTTGGGCTCCATGCTGCACACGGAACCTACTTAGAAAAAAAATTTCATCACAAGAAAAATAAATTTGCAAGTATGTGTGGAGATGGATATTAACTAGACTTATCGTGATAACTGTTTTGCAATATACTGCAGTATATATAAATATCAAATCATTATGTTGTATACCTGAAACTAATGTTATGTCGATTATATTTCATTAAAAAACAATAAAATATGTGTGGGGGAGAAAAAAAGAAGCCATTCCCAACCCTGGGGCCATGAAATACACATCAACTTCTAGAAGCTTCACTGTATATAGCCTCTCACACTTAGGTCTATAATCCACCTAAACTTGATTTTTTGTACACAGTGCAAAGTATGAATTCAATCTCATTTCTCTCCATCTGGATATACAGTTGTCCCAGCAACATCTCCTGAAAAGGTCCTTTCCCATAAATCAAGTGCTCACACACACATGAGCTACTCTGAGCTCTTTACTCTGTTCCAGGCCTACTGATGTCCCACTGCCAACGTCATTCACTGACTTAATAATAAGTCTTGATACCCAAGAGCATCCTTCTACCTTTTTTCCTTCAAGAATTTCTTGGTTATTCTCAGCCCTCTGCATTTCCATGTATATTTTAGAATTAGCTTGTCAAGTTGCACACCAAAATAAAGCAAAACAAACAAAAACCTGTTTTCAGATTTTGATTGGAATTACATAGGACTATAAACCAATTTGAGGAAAACTGCCATCATAACAAAACTGAGTCCCCCAATGCATGATTATGGTGGATCCTTCCATTTATTTGCCTTCCTTAATGTCTCTAATCATGTGATACAGCTTTCTTCACAGAAATATTGCACATTTTCCTATTACTATTCTTAGGTACTTAATTTTTTCTATGCTATTAAAAATGGTCACTTTTTGGGTGCCTGGGTGGCTCAGTGGGTTAAAGCCTCTGCCTTCGGTTCGGGTCATGATCTCAGGGTCCTGGGATTGAGGCCTGCATCAGGCTCTCTGCTCAGCAGGGAGCCTGCTTCCTCCTCTCCCTCTGCCTGCCTCTCTGCCTACTTGTGATCTCTCTCTGTCAAATAAATAAATAAATCTTTTTAAAAAATGGTCACTTCTTTAAAAAAAATTCATTTTCTAACTGTTGCTGGTACATAGAAATGCAACTAATTTTTATATTAATTCTGTGTCCAGCAACAATAAAGACTAGAATGGAAATAAATGAAACAGAATAGAAAAATAGAGAAAATCAATGAAACCAAATTTCCTTTTTTTTTTAAAGATTTTATTTATTTATCTGACATAGAGAGAGAGAGAGAGATCACAAGTAGGCAGAGAGAGCCTTAAGAGAGAATCAACCTTAAGTAATACAATGTGAGAAGGGAAGAAAAAACAAAAACCACATGCTCATCTCAATAGATACAGAAAAAGCATTTGATAAAATATAACACCCTTCACGTTAAAAACATTCAACAAACTAGGAATAGAAGGAAATTTCCTCACCCTGATGAAGAGCATCTATAAAAACCCACAGCGAGACAAGGACGTCAGCTCTTGCCACTTCTACTTTCCATTCTACTGGAGGGTCTAGCCAAGGAAATCAGGTAAGAAGAAGAATTTTTCCAGCAATCTATGAAACTCATTTATTAATTCAAAAATATTGCCTATGGATTTCTTTGGAACTTCCGACATTCACAATTATATCATCTGCTGAAAATGGTTTTGTTTCTCCCTTTTTTTTTTTAAGATTTTATTTATTTGAGAGACAGAGATAAGCAAGAGAGAGCATGAGTGGGTAGGAGAAGGAGAAGCAGGCTCCGTGCTGAGCAGGGAGCCAGAAGCAGGGCTCAATCCCATTTCTCTGGGATCACGACCTAAGCCAAAGGCAGCCGCTTAATGACGGAGCCACCCAGGCGCCCCTAGTTTCTTCATTTCTAACCTATATTCAGTTCCTTTCTTTTTTTCCTGCATTACTGCTCTGGCTACAATCTGGCTGAAGTAATGGGCATCCAGTTCTTACTCCTGAGCTCAGAGCACAAGTTTTCAATGTTAAATACTGTGTATCATCTTTATTATAGCTTTAAAAAAAAAAAAGATAATCTTCCCTTCTACTCCTGGCTTGCTGTTTTAATCATGAAAAGATAATACATTTTACCACACTTTTCCTCTATTTATCGAGATGATCATAAGACTGTCCTCCATTAACCTGTTAGTGAGGTGGATTACAGCGATTATGGAATATGAAACCTCCCATTCCTCTCCAAAACTAACTTGGTCAAAATGTATTCTTCTTCTGTATTACTGCTTTTAGTTTGCAAATATTTTATTTAGGATTTTTACATCTATGTTCCTAGAACATGAAACTGGACTGGACTTTTGCATCCTAGAATTGTTCTTGTAGGGTTTTGGAATTAAGGTTAAGTTAGCCTTGTCCATTTAAGTCAGCCAACAAACACTTACTGAGCTCCTGCTATGTGACCAGCGCTGTTCTGAGTGCTTACTGAATTAAAAAGACAAAGATCCTTCTTTTTGTGGTGCTCACATTCCAGAGGGGGTGACAAACTCAATAAAAAATACAATACATACACTTTAGAAGGTGTGAAATACTATAGGAAAAAAGAAAAAGAGTAGGTATGATGAATTGAAAATGATGGATGAAGGAATAGGTTTGCAGTTTTAAATGGGACTTCATCAGGAAAGTGACATCTGAGAAAAGAATTGAAGGACATGAGGGTGTCAGTCATGCAGACAGCTCTGCGAAGTATGTGCAGGAAAGGACAGAGCCAGCACAAAAGCAGAGAGGCGGAAGTGTGCGGGCGTGTTTGAGGGGGCACACAGGTCAGCGCCCAGGAGGGAGAACACCCAGACGTGTGCGCGAGGACACTGGAGGGAACAGGGGCCATGTCACTCAAACGCCTGCACACGCCCGGAAGGACGTGATCCGAGTGAGGTCTGCACAGGGTCAACCTGGCTATGTGTCGAGCACAGACTCTACAGGAACGGATGGTAGCAAGAATAAGGTGGGAGAGACAGAAATGCTGGAGAGTGATCAGATTCTCAGCTCTCGTGAAGGCAAAATCAGGATCTCCAGACAGGTAGGATCTGGGTTTCAGAGGACAGCGCAATGACCCCACCATCTGACCTGTGTGGAAGGGCACACCCCTACCAACTGAAATGGATATAAGTGACCCGAGGTTAGAGCACATTTGGAAAGGGGAAACAGGGATGAGTTATGGACAAGACACAGTCTGAGAGATCTATCAAATGTTCAAATGGAGATGTCAATTAGGTGACTGGATGTTTTAAGTCTGGAAAAGAAAAAAGGTCTGGGTTAATGACCTAAATTTAAAATACATTCCATCATATGCAAATATACAGAGATCTTCATGTTATCTCTTCACTGATTTCTACTATAATTGTACTGTGGTCTAAAACACACTCTAGGACAGGGTTGGCAAGTGGTCTCTGAAAGGTCCAATTTGTAGGCCACAGATGGTCTCTACAACATATTCTTCTTTGTATTTCTATTATAGCCCTTTAAAAATGTAAGAATCATCCTTAGCTTGTGGACATATAAAAAAGCCATGGGTTGGGGCACCTGGGTGGCTCAGTCGGTTAAGCATCCAGCTCTTGGTTTCGGCTCAGGTCGTGATCTCAGGACCTCCGGGTCATGAGATCAAGCCCCGTGTCGGGCTCTGCACTCAGCACGGAGTCTGCTCGAGTTTCTCTCTCCCTCTGCCCCTCTTCCTCATGCTTGCCAAGGGCTGACCTGCTCTAGAGGCGCAACAGCCACTACCTAAGCCCCCACGCAGCACACACAAACATTTCCATCACTGCGGGAAGACCGACCAGACAGACGGGACAGTTCGACAGTGAATGATTTCAATCCTCTGAAATTCAAGTATGTGGTCTATGGTACAATTTTGTGTGTAAACTAAAAAACCTCCAGGGGAAAAGAAAGACAAGGAGGGGCAGGAGAACTCAGTGACTAGGCATTCACAGACTCTGTCCCATCCTTGTGAAACTCGGCTGTGGATTTCGCTTTGGGGGCAACGAGAGAGGGAGCCACACTCGTACATATGCTTCAGCTCGTTTGTCCTGAGTCAAGCCCCAAGTTTAACTTCGAAAAATACTAATAAAAATAAGACTTACTAATACCTACTGAGCAATCTGCTAACTGCCAAACTCTGTCCTGATTAGAGTCCCTGACTCGGCGACCATATGAAGTAGACAGTATTACCACGTCCTCTCACAGAGAAAGGAAGGGAGGCCCCATGAGGACGGCGTGGTACTTGCCAGGCTCACGTCACCGGTAAGGGGCAGAGCCAGAATTCAAACCCAGGCAGTCCTGCTTCGAGTGGGGGAGTGGGGAGAAGAGCCCCTCTAGTAAAGGATGGGTGCCTTCACTACCCCACCTCTCTTCCCAACTGCATCTCCTGCTGCTCTTTCAAAAGCAGCCTCTTTTCTACTCTACCAGTTTTCTCACCATCTCCCTGTTGTGAATCTGGGCTTTGTCGGTCGTGCAACAATTCCTTGCAATCCTCTACCTCATCTTCTGCTTATAAAACTCTCTTTCATGGGGCGCCTAGCGGGCTCAGTCGTTAAGTGCCTGCCTTCGGCTCAGGTCATGATCCCATGATCCCGGGGTCCTGGGATCGAGCCCCGCATCAGGCTCCCTGCTCAGCGGGAAGCCTGCTTCTCCCTCTCCCACTCCCCCGCTTGTGTTCCCTATCTCGTTGTATCTCTGTCAAATAAATAAATAAAATCTTTAAAAGACAGAAACCTCTCTTTCCTATGTGGAATGTGTTCCATGTTGGAGAGCTGGGCCTGACGGTGTGGTCCCCCCTCCTTGGGCCTGTGACCCAGGCCGAGGCAATCTCACTACACCGTCACACCAGGTCATACTGATGGGCTCAAGAACAGCCAAATGGCCCAAGCTGATCTTTCCTGTCATGTGATACATTAGCTCTGCCAGCTGGCCCCAGGAAATGGGGAACATTTTTTTTTAAGATTTTATTTATGTATTTGACACAGAGAGAGAGAGATCAGATAACAAGTAGGCAGAGAGGCAGGCAGAGAGAGAGGAGGAAGCAGGCTCCCCGATGAGCAGGGAGCCCGATGCGGGGCTTGATCCCAGGACCCTGAGATCATGACCTGAGCCGAAGGCAGAGGCTTTAACCCACTGAGCACCCAGGTGCCCAGGAAATGAGGAACTTGAAGGACAGTGTATCTCAGGGACTGCCAGCACCTCCTGTCATGCTGAGAGCCACAGAGGGACCCAGAAGAAATGCATGCAGACATGAGTAAAGCCCACACTAGCCCCCTGCAGGGTCAGTTAGTTCCTTTTCATGTCGCTGGTTTAAACCAGGGGGAGCTGGATTTCTGCTCCCCAGATTCAAGCACATATCTCATTCTGGCTTCTGAGCCTCTGTTCAGGTGACTGCCTCTGATCTGCCAGACGTGATTCCCGTCACCGCTAAACTCAGCAAGGCCTCTAGGGGGCCTTCCCCAGCTACTCAGGCCCACTCTCACCTCCCTTTACTCTGACTCTCCAGTGGGCGTTCTCTGCCACCACACATTTTAGCAGGCGTGACATAGCTCTTTGTGTTCTTTAACGTGATTCCGCCATCTGGACGACCGGAATGGTGAGTCTCACCCACACATGCTCCGTTCCACCCGCAGCTATGCCCTGATTAAGCTGCTCCCTCTCCCTTAGCCCAGCTCTGCGGCACCCACCTCCCACACTCAGTGCACGCCCAGCTCCTCCGGGCAGCTCTTACCTCTGGCCTCCAGCCTCAGAATCCTACAGTATTTCACCTGATCTCTTTAACGTCTCTCTCTCCTGCCAAGCCACATTATTATCGCCTTCGGGACAGGTCTGCATCTTCTGCGTTTCTATGTCACACTACCTTGTACTACTACATTTATCTGCACCATCACAGAGGACTTGCTGAACGAATGGATGTTAAAGAGAACCGCAAGTGCAGACCTAGAACTGGGTCAGACTACCGGCGATAAACGACCTATTGTAAACATGGGCCTCTGGGAATGCGGCCACCTTGGGTCTCATGTCCCCCTACAGGCTGGACAGTTGGTGATGACAGCACCATCTCTTTCTAGCCACAATGGCCCTGGCCTGTGAGGCGCACAACATGAGTGCACAGACATGGACTAAGGTGAGGACTGAACCAGCTGACAACATTTATTACACAATGCATATTATATTTATATTATATTATATTTATATTTTGGTGCTGGGATCATGGTAACTCATTCTAATACAGTGAACTGTGCAGCTGTTTTTAACAAAATTCTATTTTAAGTCTAAGTAATTCCTAGCAAGCTACCATCTTTACTTTTTAAAATCAAACACAGTGACTCTCACATCCTAAAAGTTACAAATATATATGAAATTTAATTCATCGAAATCTTTTTAGGAGGCATATATCATTTCCAAAATGTTTTTGTTAACTTTAAAAACCACCTGAGAAACTGAAAAACTAACCTCAGGTCCAGAATGTAGAGTCAGGAAACTTTCCACAGCAGTCAGAGTGCCTACGAGAGCAGCAGAACGGTAAAGTCAAATAAAATAAAACCCACATAACTGAGACATGCAGTAATGCATTATTCCTATTTTTTTAAGATATTATTTACTTATTTGAGAGAGAGAGCACGAGTGCGGTGAAGGGCAGAGAGAGAATCAGACTCCCCGCTGAGCAAGGAGCCTGATGCGGGGCCGATCCCAGGACCCTGGGATCGTGACCTGAGCCAAAGGCAGATGCTTAACAACTGAGCCACCAAGGTGCCCCAAAATATAGCAATTTCTTAAGATCAGTGTTCCTAGTTTTAATTCCAAGAGAAAACAAATCATGGGGCCTTAGAAAGCCGACCCTGAGAAAGAAAATGAACAACCATGTCATCAACAATTACGAGAACCACAGTCATCTAAATGTTGCTAGGTGACCATGGACAAACACCTAGATCGTGAAATGTAATGCCCTGAGATGATTCTGAGGTTTGCTGAGAGAACGCAGCCTGGGTTTATGGCTCCACAATCTACCCTTGCCACAGAAAGAACGTGGACTGCCTAAGGCAACACGCAGTAACACGTGGACCACTTGTACCAAACAATCAGTGGGGGCACTTGTCAAAATGCTCCCTCTTAGGATTCGGTATCTGAAAACAAAGTTTTCAAACAAGGCTTAAAGTATTATTTCTCCCTTAAAAGAAAAAAAAAAGACCTATTCAAAATAACAGAAGCTATTAAACATGTAAAAACAACCTTAGTAAGAAATATGTAAAACTATCATGAAGAAAATGTCTGAACTTTAGAAACTTAAAAGTATTTTTTCGATAAGTGGAGACCTAGCAGATCCATGATTTGAAGACTAGTGTTTTAAAGATGTTCAAGCGGGGAGTGCCTGGGTGGCTCAGTCTGTTAAGCAACCCGTCTTGGTTTCAGTTCAGGTAGGATGGAGCCGGGGATCGAGCCCCACATCGGGCTCCACGTTGAGCACGGAGTTTGCTTGGGATTCTCTCTCCCTCTCTTCCCATCCCTCCCCCTGCCCAACACTCACTCTCTCTAAAATAAATAAATAAACCTTTAAAAAAAGATGTTCGTGTTCTTTTTATTTGGAATGGTTCTAGCATTTCATCACTGAGTATGATATTGGCTATTGCCTTCTGACATTAATTATGTTAATAAAGTATTCTATTCCTCAATTGCTAAAAACCTGCAGTCAGTAAATGGCATGAATTGTCAAATCATTTACTGAGACGGCCATCTAGCTTTTCATCTTCGATATTCTGATGTGATGATTATGTAAGTTCCCAATAAGCCTTGGTCTTGATATATTATTCTTTTAAAATGCCATTGAAAATTTATTAAAATTTTTCCTTTTTTTTTTTAAGATAAAGGGTTTTTAGTTCTAAACTGGTATTATTTACATCAAAAAGCTTTCAAGAAGAGCGCCTGGGTGGCTGGGTGGCTCAGTCAGTTAAGCGTCTGCCTTCAGCTCAGGTCATGATCTCAATGATCACAGGGTCCTGGGACTGAGTCCTACATGAGGCCCCCTGCTCAGCAGGAGCCTGCCTCTCCCTCTCCGTTTGCCTCTCCTCCAGCTCAGTCTCTCTCTCATTCTCTCTTGCTATCTTTCTCTCAAATAAATAAAATCTTGGGGCGCCTGGGTGGCCCAGTCGTTAAGCGTCTGCCTTCGGCTCAGGTCATGATCCCAAGGTCCTGGGATCGAGCCCCACATTGGGCTCCCTGCTCTGTGGGAAAACCTGCTTCTCCCTCTCCCACTCCCCCTGCTTGTGTTCCCTCTCTTGCTGTATCTGTCTCTGTCAAATGAATAAAATCTTTAAAAAATAATAAAAATAAAATAAAATCTTTAAAAAAATTAAACCCTTAGTTATACTAGCTACATAAATTATATTCTTAAATGTGTTCATTCCTAAACCAACCAAGTTTGAATTAAAATGGCTGTCAGAAATTCTTTTCCCATAAATTTTGCAGCTTTAACCGTAACTAAGTTGAGAAAATGGATTAATTCCTCGCTTTGGAGTACACATAGTACTAACCGCATCTTAAAACACTGAGTCAATAGCATTTTATAACAAGTATAGCTATATTAAAAACAAAGAAAGTGGCTTTTATTTTTAAATTTTTTTGGAGATTTTATTTATTTATTTGACAGAGAGACAGAGAGAGAGAGAAGAAGCTTACAAGCAGGGGGAGCAGGAGAGGGAGAAGCAGGCTCCCCACTGAGCAGGGAGTCCCATACGGGCTCCAATCCCAGGACCCCGGCACCATGACCCGAGCTGAAGGCAGATGCCCAACCGACTAAGCCACCCAGGCGCCCCTTAAATTAAAAAAAATTTTTTTTTTTTTAGAGAGGGAGAGTGGGGGTGGGAGGAGCGAGAATCCCAAGCAGTTTCCACACCCAGCGCAGAGCCTGACAGGGGGCTTGATTCCACAACCCTGAGGTCATGACCCAGCTGAAATCAAGAGCTGAATGCCTAACCGACTGAGCCACGAGGTACCCCAAACAAATGATGTGTTTGAACATTACCCATTTATAGCTGTGTTTCTCTTCCCAAATAGATTTTAGTTTATCACAGTTATAAACATGAAGATTTTCTATTGTTAAATTACTGCTTAGTGATTGATAATTACCGTTCATCTTATTTCTGGTATATATTATGCCCAGATCTGCTGGAATGGAGTCGAAGCCACTGCTTCCAATTATATAAGACCCTTTTTCTGCAGCTTTCTCATGATACTTCCAATACATTAGTTCCAGAAACTAAAAAATTCAGGACAAAAATCTGTATCAGAGCTATACAGAAACATGTAAATCAGCATTAAATGATAGACCTGAAAAGACAAAGCAATTCCATCATGAAAACGCTAACCAATGTGGCTTTGTAGCGAAATATTAACTGTGGAAATGTTTTTCACTTATTCAGCAAGTATTTACTGTACATCTACCACATGCCAAGTGGTGTGGGGCACGAGCTGATCTGACACTATGAACTTTTTCAGAATGACTTTTAAATGCAAAAATAATATCTACTATGAAAGACTAAATTAATATGCAAAAAAATACAAAGACAGCAGGAAAACATCACCTAAATTGTATTACTCAGAGGGGCATCATTACGGACATGGATTGGCACATTTATCTAAAGAGGATGAAGAAAGTGGGGGAGAGGAGGGGATGGAAGAGAATAATGTCTGTTCAAATCCTCTGCCTAGTTTTACAAATTACTTTTAGAACAGTTTTAGATTCACAGAAAATCTGAGTAGTGGGTAGCTCCCATGTACCCCGACCGAGTTTCTCCTATCGTTAGAGCTTTTCCATTAACATTTGCTATTAATTGGTTCAGTTAATGAACCAATACTGATAGCATAATCATTAGCTAAAGACCATACTTTATCCAGATTTCCCTAGTTTTCACCTAAAGTCCTTTTTCTCCCCCAGGAGCCCACATCACATTTCGCTGTCATGTGTCCCGAGGCTCCTTTTGGCTGTGAGTCTCCTCGGACTCTCAGGACCCTGACAGTTTTGAGGACTTTTGATCAGGTATTTTGTAGTGTGCCCCTCTGTTGGAATTTTTCTCCTGACCAGCGTGGGCTTACAGCTTTGGGGGGGACAGGGGGAGAGACCGCAGGGGTAAGGTGCATTTTGTGACATTCTATCAAGGGTACACACCATCACCGTGACTTATCAGTGTGGATGGGGCCCTGAGTGCCTGGCTGAGGGAGCACTTGTCAGGTTTCGCCACCATCAAGTTATTCTCTTCTCTCCTCCCTTCCATACTGTTCTCTTGGGGAGGGAGTGACCGTGTGGCGCCCGCCCAGAGAAGGGGTGGTGAGTCACGCTCCCCACCTCAAGGGTGGAGTAGTTATACAAGCTCTTTGGGATTCTTCCACACAGAGTATTTGTCTCTACTCATCTCTTTGGCCATTTTTTATTAGGTGATTTGAATTTTTATTACTGCCTTGTAAGAGTCCTTTATACAGTCTGGATCTTTATTAGGTTTTGCGATCACTTTTACTGTAGTCTATAGGATACCTTAGAAAAGTTTCATCATTCTCTTGGCTCTGAGATTTTTTTTTTTAAATAAAGACAGGAATTGGTTTCTGTTTCATGCAGGTTACCTACCTCTTCTTGACTCGATTTTGGTAATTCACACTTTCCTAATATTTTCCAGTATGTTACTATATTGGCACATTGCTGAGGACAATGGCAGAGAGCACAGGGACAGACGAGGTGACAGTTTTCGAGGAGCTGGGGTAGCTCGGTGCTTGCTGACACCCCACTTCCTGCACCCAGGCAAACCTCAGCTGGAGTCCTGATTCTACTGAGTGGAGGCAGGACTCAGGGACACGATTTAACCCCCCGCAGCTTTGGTTTCCTCATCCACAAAACAGGAAAGACGATCCCGACTTTAGAGGAACGTGGAACATTCAGACGAAAACAAAATGCTTGATTAGCAGAGTGTAGGGGTAAGCACTCAAGTGTGACTATCTACAATGTTTACATTTGGAGGGTTTTATACTTCCTTTTCTGTAATGTTGTAAAGGTGTCTGATTACAAACAGGGAATTCATTATGAAAAAGTTACAAAAGTGAGATTCTAAGAATTTACACACAGCGCACCATTTTAATTAAACCCTCTCACAGCATGCAGTAGCGACAGAAACCAGCACATCCTACACACAAAACACCTGAAATAAATGAGGTGGCAAAGAAGAAAAAAAATCAAGAAAACAGAAGAAAAGACCCAGCCATTGCACTCTCCTTCAAGCCATCAGTGGAACACCGCCTCTCAGCACAAGGGAGGGGTCCCCGACTTCTAAACTAGGTCTGCAAGACGGCCCTAAATATTTCCTACTCTAAGAGACGGTCGTGTTGTTAAGGCCATTCCTTCTTTTTCATTTTACATACCTGAGGTTCTCCAGAGATGTCAATACAGCTGGTTCCATTTTCAATACATGCTTTTACCACAGGTTCTCCATAAAATCGATACTGGGGAGAATGAAGAAAACCAAATGTTTATTCTTACTTAGCAAGCCTGAAGACTTATTTATTATTTATTTGAGAGAGAGAGAGAGAGAGAATGTGTGCACATAGGGGGGCAGGGTCAGAGGGAGAGAGAGAATCTCAAGCAGACTCTGGGCTGAGCACAGAGCCCAACCTGGGACCCGATCGCACGACCCTGAGATCATGACCTGAGCCTAAATCCAGAGTCGGACACGGAACTGACTGAGCCACCCAGGCGCCTCTTACTTAGCAAGCTTAAATGAATGAAATGCCATGAGTTTTGCAAGTAGAGTCTTAGTTATTAAGAATCAAATATCATAAAGGAGCAGAAAGATAAATTGAGAAAAATCACGTAACTGCACCATGCCACTTCTCACAGTGTAAACAAAAGCACGATGGAATTAGAGGAACGTGTGCTAACCTCTAACCGAAAACCAAAGGGGAAGTTTTATACAACAAGTGATCCATTTGAGTTGTATTCTGAAGAATAAGGATTTGTCAGGAAAAAGAAAAATCCAGATACAGGGAAAAGTATATGTGAAGGTATGAGAAAGTGTAAGTGTCGCTGAAGCTCAGAGTAGTTGAGAGGGACGGGACGAGAGACGGGACTGGAAAGGAACACTGGGGCCAGGTCAGGGCTACTCGGCTCTCCTTGAGAATTCTAAATAGGACGGTGGTGTCAGGTTTACAGAAAACACACATCAAGGGCGCCTGGGTGGCTCAGTGGGTTAAAGCCTCTGCTTTCGGCTCAGGTCATGATCTCAGGGTCCTGGGATCGAGGCCCGCATCGGGCTCCCTGCTCAGCGGGGAGCCTGCTTCCCCCTCTCTCTCTGCCTGCCTCTCTGCCTCCTTGTGATCTCTCTCCCTCTGTGAAATAAATAAATAAAATCTTTAAAAAAAAAAAAAAAAGAAAACACACATCACTCTGCCTGCCCCACTAGAAAACCACACCCATGGCTGCTAAGAAATGACAAAGGGCCAAAGTAAGGAAGGAACAGATACGCCAAGGACGAGACTGTTAAAGAGGCAGAAACGACTGGGCTTGCTGATTAGACAGACAAGGGCCCAACAGCACGGGGGCTACTGGTCTTATTAGTCAAAATACAGATCAACAGGAAGAGGAGAAAGTTCGTCTGTTGCTATGACTGGCATCACTCTCCACAGAATTCACAAGTGAGAAACCCAGAAGCTGTTTTTGACTCCACCTACCCTGGAAGTCACCAAATTTTACTGAATTAGTTCCCTAAAAATCTCAGATCAGTTCCCTCGCCTCTACACATCCAAATCTGAGTTCAACCTTTACCACCTCTTATGCAATTTACTACGCATGGTAACTGGCTTTCCTGCAGCCAAGGTAGCCCCATGTCCAAAGAAACACCAAATCATTATTCTAAAACAAAAATGTGATGTCATCTCTGCTTCCATCGTATAGGAAAACACACACGCACTCACGGATACATACATATCTCCTCAAGTCGTTTGCTGGCTCCACGGTGCCTGTATCTTCTAGAGCATCAAGTCCAAACTTCTTAGCATGTCACAGAAAGCATTAGGTCACACCACAACCCCCGCAGCCCCATATTCCAACAGCTCTCAACACCCTAGAGCTTCCTAATCATGCTCTTTCTTCACCCTCCACTCCCTGCGGTGCCCTGCCCTGCTTATGGCTGCCAGGCCAGCTGCTGGAACCTCCATCTCAGCCTCCCGGCCTTGGCTTAACTCCCCAGGCTCGGACAGCAAGCTACAGCCTGTCGGCTACTCTGTTTATCTACATGTACTGGTGAGCAGCAGTAGAGCATTAATGAGCCTTTGGAAAGAATAACAGCTCCTTCTGGAATGAGTACGTGCTTCCCTGTCCGCCACAATCCCCCCATCCCCACATCGTATTCTGTCCCAACCCGCCCACCTTCTCTCTCCTCGGGGCAATCGGAGGTTGAGACTTGGACACTAACGTCCCTATGTTAATACATTTTTTGTTGTTGTTTTCTCTACTTTCTAATCTTGGGCTTTTATGAGATAAATGAACAAACGGTAACAATCCTGGATTTCAGAGGAGACATTTCTCCCCAGCGAAGCCAATCAGCTTATAGGTCAAAACCACAATCCTGTTCTCAGCATCCCATGTTCAAACACCACTGTCTCCTACGTGGGCAGGCTTGCCTCACGGGGCCTATAGACCCTTTCCCTCAGTTATGGAAATAAACAGCAGTATGTTTACTCATGCTACTTTTTACAGGAAACACAAAGAAAAAAATGAAGTTTTATTAAGAATTAATACATGAATTGACTTGGGCACGTTACCTGGGCCACATGACATAGTCCCATGCGGAATGTGAAGCTCCCCAAGGGACCCTGAGGGCAGCCTGGGAGCGTTTCACACACAGAGGGGCCCACGGTGACTCCCTCATTCATTCATTTTCAGTATATTTCAACCGAATGCCTGTTTACTCATGCCTAAGTAGTTTTACAGATATCCTGTTTTTTAACTGAATAAATCTTCACAAACAAACAAAAATCTGCAAAGAAACCAGCAATGATCCCAAACTCGCAAGGTGAAAATGCCAATCCCAGGAGAGCCTAGGAAGGAGCAGGTTTAGGGGCAAAAACCTAGGGACTCGGATGCCCATGAACCATCAAAGTGGAAACATCAAGAAGGCAGCGGGACCTACCAATCTGGAGTTTCAGGGCCAGTCCTCACTGGACGTTAACACAGGCATCATCAGCATACAGATGGCATTCAAAACCTTTTTGGCCACAACCCATGCTGAGAAATCCACTTGAGGTGGTAGTCAATATATGTACAAATATACACAAATATATCGACCTGAAACACAAGTTTCATGAACCAGCACTTCCCCATATTATGTGTCATTCCCCCTATTTCCTACTCTAGGCTATCTGATCACTTTCTTTTTAATGCTGAGTCTCAACTCACTACACTATGCTGTTCAAAAATGCTGGCCCAAAATGGACAAGTAGGAAGCACCAAAGATCTCTCTTCCAAAAAACACACTAATGAAAACCAACCTTCTGGTTTTCTGTCTGGGATGATGACAAGTTCTGGAGATAAGATAGTGAGGGTTACACAACAATGTCAATGGACCAAATGCTGTTGATTTGTACACTGAGAAATGGCTAAAATGGTCATTTTGGTTATGTGCATTTTATTACAATACTAATAATATATTTTTTTAATATATTTTTTAAAAGCCTGGCTCAGAGAGTGTAACAAAGAAGAATTTGTAGGGGCTCACGCTCTGAGCCTCTGGTACTTAGAGGAAGATGAGAATATCCAACAGAAGGGACAGGGACAAAGCTGCCAGAAAACCAGGAAGGACCAGACCCTAGAAGCCAAACACAGGAGGACGTGACTGAGGGGGACAAATGCCCAGAACTTGGATCAAGGTGAGTGTAGGGAGCTGGTGAGGGCGAAGCAGAGCAGGCTCCGTGAAGCAGAGGTCAGGCAAGAGTGGCTTAGGATGGAGTGGGAGCTGAGAAAGTGGACGTAGAAGGAGAGAGAATGCTTTCAAGGAGTTAGCTGAAAAGGGGGCACAGAAACAGTCCGGGAAAAGAGCAAATGTGATAAAAATGTCGACATGGGGTCCTCAAATCCTCAAAACAGGGAAGGAAGAGTCAGAAGAAGGTACGCAGATGAAGAAATTCTCTTTCAACAGCTTCAATTGTCATAGTAAAAAAAAAAAAAAAAAGGAAATAAAATCACCAGATTAGTGAGGGAAGAGAGATGGGAGGCTAAAAACATGAAGACAAAGAGGACGCCAAGCCTCTGCTTTAGACAGCAGGAGAGAGAACAGTCCAGGCAGGTGGGGCAGGGTGGCTGGAGGTGCTGATGCCCCACGTCAGGTCTGTCACCACATATTTAAAGCAGGACTGTCAGCAAGGGGACGCACTTTCTCGATGTTCATCGATGTTTCTCGATGTTCATCGACAGATGGAGGACTAAAGAAGATGCGGTATATATATAATGGAACGTTGCTCAATCACCCAGAGGAATGGAATCTCGCCATTTGCAATGACCTGGATGGAGGCAGTGTGTTACGCCAAGTAAAGTAAGTCCATCAGAGAAAGACAAATACCATATAATCCCACTTACATGTGGAATTTAGGAAACAGAACAGATGAACACAGGGGAAGGGGAAGAAAAATAAGATGAAAATTGAAAGGGAGGCAGACCGTAAGAGACGCTGAACTTGGGCGCCTGGGTGGCTCAGTGGGTTAAAGCCTCTGCTTTCGGCTCAGGTCATGATCCCAGCGTCCTGGGATTGAGGCCCACATCGGGCTCCCTGCTCAGCAGGGAGCCTGCTTCCTCCTCTCCCAGCCTCTCTGCCTACTTGTAATTTCTCTCTCTGTGTCAAATAAATAAATAAAATCTTAAAAAAAAAAAAAAGAGACGCTGAACTCTAGGAAGCAAACTGGGGGTTGCTAGAGGGGAGGTGGGTGAGGGGATGAGGTAACTGGGTGATGGGCATTAAGGAGGGCACATGATGTGATGAGCACGGGTGTTATGTGCAACATTCTACCTCTGAAACTAATTTTTAAAATAAACAGTGAATAGAGTGCACGCGCGCGCACACACACACACCAGTTTTGGGTTTTTCCAGAGTACTGGGGAGGGCAGGGCGAGAAGGCTGACTGATGGTATACATAAGAGAATGGCTGTAGCAAGAGAGCACAGAATCAAAGCTAATTAGGAATGAGATTAATCTAAACAAACAATTTAAATACATTTTTTACTGGATAATCGAAACACCTTTCTGCTTTCATTTAAAACTTGATTATCAGGGGCGCCTGGGTGGCTCAGAAGGTTAAGCCTCTGCCTTCAGCTCAGGTCATGATCCCAGCATCCTGGGATCGAGCCCTGTGTCAGGCTCTCTGCTCGGTGGGGAGCCTGCTTCTCCCTCTCCCTCTGCCTCTCCCCCTGCTTGTGCTCTCTCTCTCTGTCTCAAATAAATTAAAAAAAAATAAAATCCTTTAAAAAAATTGTTTAAAAACATGACTATCCATCTCCTAGATGCTTAGTTTTCAAATATTCTGGCAATTGTGATAGCTTCCACAGATCTGTAAACATCACCAACATTCACCCTGGGACACAGGCCATAAGTGTGTCCTCCACGTCCAGAACAACAGCCAAAGCTGGTGGTTCTACTCTCTAAGCATCCTGAGCCCAACCACTCTCGGGGCCTCTTCCACCCCATCCCGTGCTCAGCCTGCCGGGACCACTCCCCTGCGGGTCCCCTATAACCCCTTTTTCCTCTCAGAAGATCAGGAACTACAAGACCATACCTCAGCTTGTGCTCTGGCTTCCAACCACTCAGAGACTCTGCCACACTTGCCTGCTCTACCGTCTGACCTAACTCCCGGGTTTCTCTCAGACGTAACCTCCCACTCTGCCCTCTCTGCCATTCCTGTCTTGCCAAACACACGCTCATCTCAGGATGTCTGTAGCTGCCCTTCCCTGCAGCACCCTTCTCAACTACTCCCCCAGCTCACCCCCTCACCTGGCTCGGGGCTCGACACCAATGTCAGGTCCAGACGACCATCTACCTCACAGAGACTCATGTGCCAATCTGTCTCCTTACCCTGCCTGATTTTTCTTCAAAGCGCTAATCACTACCTACAGCGATAACCTTATTTTTGTCTCACCCACTGGACTGTGAGCTCCATGAGGGACTCTCAGTGTTGTTCACCCCTACGTCCCAGGTACCCACACTAGAGCAGTTTCCATGTAATAAACATTCAATGAATATTTGTATTGATTAATTAATACAGGAATATCATTTATCTGTACATAAAAAATGTATTAGGGGCACATGCTCAAACATTTTTTTACTTAAGAAGCACGCAGTCAGAAAAAAAAAAAGCTGGCAATTAGAGCTACAACCAATGAAGGAACCGGCACCCAGTCCCTGAGGTGGTGTGACCGAGAGCCTGTCTCTCTCTCAGGAGACTTGGGTCACATCCACTGGCTCCTCATAAGGAGTGAAAACTCCCCCACATGGGCCTGAAGGCCTGAACCAACTCTTCTGTCCCCTGTCCTTATGTTCCTCTGGAATATCAAATACCAGATTCTGCTGGAAATGAATACATTCCTTGTTCTGACACAAAATGGGGCGGATGACTTACTGGTCCCACACAATTGAGGACAACTGCTGCCTGTTTAGCCATTTCATCTAGTGAGGCTAGATTTGTGACATCACAAATTATTATTCCAACTTCGGACGGGAGTGTCGGTCTTCCTGAAATAAGAAATAAATCGTTTGAAGCAAATATTGATACAGAATAAAATCTTCCAGATAGTCTTTTTATAGTAATCAGGGATGGCAGATTTACTAAATACACTGACAAGAGATAAAACATTTAAAACCAGATAATTAAAAAAAAAGAATGAAAGAAAGAGAAAGTTATGAGGATAATGGAGTTAACGCTACGGATTGCTAGAGAAAAACATCATTAAGCTTAAAACAAAAAATCTAACTTAAGCAACATGCAAAGAATAACCCTGTGTAAAACGACAATTTTATAATCATTTAGATACTGAGTGGATGACTGTTCTGATTTCTTCTCTGTACTAAGAATTCCATTATAAAAAGCTTCTCAACAACTACCAACAAATTACATATGACAAAATATGGGGGTAAAAAGGAAACAAAAGAAGGGCTCTGAGATAGAAAGCACAGTCTAGGTAAGAACACTCATTATAAGCTTATAATGAGTAAATGACTGGAATTAGCAGAATGGAGGTTTTGATGGATCAAGGTGTCTTCCCCACAGTAACTGAACCTGGGCATTACAATCAGGGCTACTTAGCTAGGCTGCACCTGTACAGTCTTAGTGAGCAGGAAAAGGAAATGGAAGAATATATTTTAACAGCGAAATTATTTCTTCTGAACAAGTAAAACAAATCAACAAAAAACACCAAAAAAGCTCTTCAGTCAAGAATGTCTCTTGGTGGTGGCAGCAAAAGGATTCTATACTCCGGGGCTCGGTGTGGAATCAGAAGTGAGATGACGATGAAAGAGAAGAATGCAGGTGCATTTGTCTGTATGAGGACCACTCGGGTGGGGAGGAGCCACAGTTAAATGCTCCTGGGACCTAAACGTGTGTGTGCTGTCTTGCTCTTTCCCATCCGTATCCCCAGCCCTTAGGACAGGCCCCCCACGGAAAAAACCACGCAGCAAAACTATGTGGAACGAATGCTAAAAGAGTAAGTCAATGCAACGAAGAGTAAGCCCGCTGGCGAATTCTTACAAGCAAAAAGAACCTGAGAAACGAGGTCCACAACGTGGCCCAAACCTGGAAAGCTGCCTCGTCCACCGCCAAAAGCCAAGGCGGGAGAGAGGACAGTCGCGGGGAAACCACTGCCCAGCCCTCCCGTCCGACCTCAGGATCAAGAACCCTCCAGCCCCCCCCCCACCCCCGCCCTAGAGGGACACGGGGCCGGCCAGGGAAGAACCGAAGTCCTCGGCTGCTTGGGCCGCGGGACCCGCCACGCCAACGGGGGACCTGGACAGAGGAGACACACATGTGCTTCACGTGGGGAGCGGCCCAAAGCCACGGCAGCCCAGGCGCCGCTCCGAACGTCCGGCCGGCCCGGGGAGTCCCCCCTTCCCCGCAAGGACAAACGCTCGCTGCGGGCGACCCGAACCCCTGCCCCAGCGGGGAGCCGCCCCCGCCTCGCCGTCCGCCCCTTTACCCAGCTTCAGGGCAGCCCTCTCCACCGCTCGCTGCAGCTTCTCCCGGGAGCGGCCCGCCA
>LNAC01000466.1:1292693-1337499 GCA_002007465.1 Ailurus styani
GGTGGAAGGGCCTCGCCCGGGTCGCCATGACTAGCCCACAGCGAGCCGAAGCCCGGGGAGGGCAGAGTCCACTGCGCCTGCGCCTCACGCAGCGTCCCCAGTACCGGGCGCAGCAACTGCCTCTGCCGCGGCCGCCGCCAGCGCGCCGCGCTCCCGACGCCCGGCGCGCGCCCCCGCGCAAGGACCACGCCCGGGCCCGCGGCTCTGACGCAGGGCTAGTGCGCACGGGAGGGCGTTGCACAGGGAAGGAGTTGGCGGCAATTCTTGATGTCTGGAGGGACCCCGCGCCCGAGAACTGTTTTCCCAGCGCCACGGCCGAGGAATGTTCGCGAAGCCGGAGCAGGTGGAGGGCGAATGGGTTCTGGGGCCCAAGGCCGCAGCGCCCTGGACCGCAGGACCCTGACCCCACCGCCCTGGTGCCCCTCCGCCCTCCGCCCAGGGACTTGGGGGCCCCCTTCGTAGTTGTCACTGGCCTGCGGCTCCCTGGGGAAACAACTCCCAGGGCTAGCCTGCCTTTGAGCTGGGAGGTTAGGGAAATCCACCAAATGCAAAAGAAGTAAGTTTCTTGAGCTGTTTTATTCATATATCCAGAGCATTTTAATACACTTAAATGAATTAGTAAATGCATGGGGGAGAAGAGATATCTCCCAGTAGAGAAGAATTCCAAGTAATTGTGTAGTTACTGCCTCCTCCCCTTTGGATACAGGATTTGCCTAGAGACTTGTGTTACCCTTAAAAACAGCCCTGCCAGCTTTTTCACCAGCAAAAAATGGGTTTCTTAGGAAATAGCAGAGAATTGCAATCCCGGACAAATGAGCTATGCCAAAATCAGGTGCAAGTCCCTAGAACAAAGGAGGAGAGCCCTTATTTACAGAAGAAAAGTGGAGCCCGGGAAGGATTTTATAAACAAAAAGTCCATTGGAATAAACTGGGAACTCAGAGTGTAGTAGCTTCTCATTGGCTGAGCTGTGACAGTCTCTCATTGGCCGGGCATTGCCAGGGAAGCCGATCTTCCTCCTGTTGGGATAGCAACCACTGCAAAGGTCCTCCTGTTCCAGTTGGGTCTGCAGTGGACAAGAGTGCTAGATCTCATTCATCATCAAGATTCCAATGCAGGGACCAGCTCCCTTCTTTGGCTCGTCTGTACCACCATACGATCTTGTACCCTGAATCTCTTCTCCAGGGTGACAAAACTATTCTTCCTATCCCAACAATTTAGTTTTTCCAATGGAGAAAAAATAGAAATGGGAAAAATAAAAGCAGGTTGCCTCTATTCATAGTCACTTTTGGACCAGGTTCCTATCCACACCAGAAGCATAGGCAAGGATACTTTTCTTCTTTGTTTAGTTTGTATGGATTCTGTCATCCCCCAATCTTGTATTCGGAAAATAACAACCAGGAGCTGTCATCATTCCAATGAATGATGTGAGCCTTCTCTACTCCCAGAGTGCGTATCTCCTTCCTGACCCTTGATCCAAGGCAATTAAGAAAAGCAATAAATTCACAAAACCTCACTTTCGATCAATGCATTCCAGCCAGAGGGAGGGAGAGTGGGTTGTCCTTACAGAATATCTATAATTAGATTGGGTTTGGAACTTGGACTGCTGCATTGAGAAGAGAACAAGCATAGGTTTAAATCGCTGTCTCAACACTTCAGAAGGAGCTAGAGGGATCTCAAAGCTCTGAGCAGAATTGGGGGTGAAATCAATGCGTTTTGAACTAGTGACCTTATTGCAACACCTTATAAGTAGGCACATAAGTAATTAGGTCTTGTACAAATGAGGGGTGGTATTTGGAGGTCATCCTTTTTTTGCAGCCTAATGAACTAACAGCAGTGAAGGGGAATAAGGTATTCAGATAGACAGGACAGATTCCCTTGCCCCTCATAACACCTCGAGATGCCATGAAGCTACAAACTGGATTTTTTTTTAATTAACAAATTTATTGAGGTACCATTTATGGTCCACAACTGTATCTATGTAAATTGTATAACTGAATGCATTTGGAAAGACGTATATACTGACAAACTTATGACCACAATCAAGATACAGAACATTTCCATCAATCCCCAAAGTAGCCCTGTGACCCCTGCAGCCCATCCTTCTGCCATCTTCTGCCCCTCGAAGACCCACTGATCTGTTTTTGTCACTGTGGATTAATTTGCATCTTCTAAAATTTTATATGAATTCTTTCACTCCAAATAATTATTTTGAGATCAACCCATATTACTTTTATATTCACAAGTTTGTGTTTTCTATTGCTGACTAGTATCCTATTAGTGATAGGCACTAGGGTGTTCTCAGTTATTGGCTATTATAGATAAAGCTGCCATGAACACGTATGTATAAGTTTTTGTGCAGACACCTTTTCATGTCTCTTAAGCAAGAACCTAGATGTGGAATTGATGGGTCATGCAGGAGAGGTGTACTTAATTTTTTAAGACACTGTCAAGCTGTTTTTCAAAGTGGTTGTACTATTCCAGACTCCCACTAGCTGTGTGTGAGAATTTGGTTACTCCACATCCTTACCAACACTCTACAGTGACAGTCTCCTTGTGTAACTTAACATTTTAAAAGATTCATTTATTTATTCGAGAGAGAGAGAGAGTGCAGGGGGGAGAGGCAGAGGGAGAGAGAAACTCAAGCAGACTCTGCACTGAGTGTGGAGCTCGATCTCGTGACCCGGAGATCGTGACCTGAGCCGAAACTAAGAGTCAGACGCTTAACTGACTGAGCCACCTAGGTGCCCCATTTTTTGTGTAACTTAAAATTTGCCTTTTAAACTATCTTTAGGTGTACAGTTCAGTGGCTTTACAGGGTGGTACAACCATCACCACTATTCTCCCCTTTCAAAACTTTCTCAGCACCCAAACAGAAACACTAACAATTCAGTGATAACTCCGTTTCCCCTTCTCTCCACCCCTGGTAACCATCGTTCTACTTCCTGTCACTTTGTATTTGCCTCCTATCCACACTTCACTTAAGTGGAATCACACAATAATTGCTCGTGTCTGGCTTATTTCTCATAATGTAGCGTTGTCCATGTTCGTCCATGTTGTAGTATTGTATCATTTCTTTGATCTTATTGTGGCTTTGATTTGCATTTCCCTGATGACCAAGGATATCGAGAGTCTTTTCATGTGTTTATTGGCCATTTGTATATCTTCTTTAGAAAAACGTGTATTCAAGTTCTTTGCCCATTTTTCATTGGATTTTCTTGTTGAATTGTAGAATTTCTGTGTAGATTCTGGGTATTAAACCTTTAGCAGATATTTGATCTGCAAGAATTTCCACCCATCCTATGACTTGTCTTTTCATTTTCTCCGTAATTCCCTTTGATGCACAAAATCTTAAAGTTTTTGTGAAGTCAAACTTACCTGTCTTTTGTTGCTTGTACTTTTGATGTCATATCTAAGAATCCATTCTCAAATTCATAGTCATGAAGATTTACCTTTATGTTTTCTTCTAAGAGTTTTACAGAGTTAGCTTATTCATTGGCCACTGATCTATTTTGCACTAATTTTTGTATATGGTATGAGGCAGAGGTCTAACCTCACTCTTGTTGCATGTGGAAATCCAGTTGTCCCAGTACATCCATCTGTTGAAGAGGGTATTCTTTCCCCCTTGAGTGGACTTGACATCCTTGACATCAAAAATCAACTGGCCAAAGATGTTTGGGCCTATTTCTCAACTCTCAATTTGATTCCTTTGGTCTATATATTTATCCTTATGTCGATATCACAGTTTTTTAATTACTATAGTTTTATAATATGTTTTGAAGTCGGGAAATGTGAATCCTCCAATTTTCTTTTTTCAAGACTGTTTTGGCTATTGGGTACCCTTGCAATGGCACATAAATTTGGTACTTAACCTTTCAATTTCTGCTACAAAAAAATGGCTGTTGGAATTTTGATGGTGATTATACTGGATTTGTAGATTGCTTTCAGTGTATTGATACCTTTAATACATGCTGTCTTCCTATCCATGAACACAGGATAACATTCCATTTACTTAGATATTCTTTCATTTCTTTCAGTGATGTTTCTTAGTTTTCAGTGTGCAAGTCTTCTCTTCCTTGGCTAGATTCATTCATATGTATTTTACTCTTTTAGATTCTTCTTCTTATTATTCTTTTAGATTATATTATAAATGAAATTGCCTTCTTAATTGCCTTTCTGGAATTTTAATTGCTGGTGTTTAAAAACAATTAATTTTTGGGCACCTGGGTGGCTCAGTCGGTTAAACATCTGTCTGCCTTCGGCTCAGGTCATGATCCCGGGGCGCTGGGATGGAGTCCCACATCAGCCTCCTTGCTCAGAGGGGAGTCTGCTTCGTCCTCTGCCCCTCCCCCTGCTCATGCACTCTCTCTCTCGAAAATAAATTAAATCTTTAAAAAAAAAACACAATTGACTTTTGTGTGTTGATCTTGGACCCAGTAAGTTTGATGAGTTCATTTATTAGTTCTGGTAGCTTTCTTGTGGATTCTTTGGGATTACACATATAATACATATATAGTCATCTGCAAATAGTTTTATATCTTTTTCAACTTGTCTTTTTTTTTTTTTTGGTCTAATCTGGCTAGAACTTCAGTACTATGTTGAATAGCAATGGTCAAAGTAGAATCCTGATCTTAAGGAGAAAGCTTCCAGTCTTTCACTGTATTAGCTGTGGGGGTTTTGTTTGTTTTTGAAATTCTCTTTATCATGTTGAGGAAGTTCCCTTCTATTCCTTAGTTATTGGGAGTTTTTATGATGAAAGAATATTGGATTTCTGTCAAATGCATTTTCTGCATCAGTTTAGATAATTGTGTCCTTCCTTCCCCACCCCCCTTTGTTCTATTAATGGCATTATTACATTGATTTTTTTGCCAAACCACCCTTGCATTCCCCGGGGTAGTGTCAGTCTTGGTAATTTTAATCATTCTAGCAGGTTTCTCATTGTTTCAATTTGCATTTTCTTGATGACTAATGATATTCAACACCTTTCGTGTGCTCATTAGCCACTGGTGTATTTTCTTTTGTAAAGGGTGTCCAAAGATTTTTAACTGGATTATTTGTCATGATATTGAGTTGTACGATCTTCACATATTCTGAGTACAAGGCTTTACCAGATAAAGGTATTGCAAATATTTTTTCTGTTCCTCTGCTTGCCTTTTCATTTTCCTATGTAATTCAAAGAGCACAAGTTTTTATTACTTATTTATTTAAGACTTTGTTTTTAAGTGATCTCTACACCCAATGTGGGGCTTGAACTCACAACCCTGAGATCAAGAGCCACACGCTCTACTATCTAAGCCATCCAGGTGCCCCCAAGGAGTGTGAGTTTTTAAAGTTCAGCTAATAAATTGTTTTTCTTTTATGGTTTGTATATTTTGTGTTCTAAGAAACCTTTGCTTAATCAAAGGGGCCAAGATTTTCTCGGTTTCTTTTAGAGGTTTTATAGTTTTAGCATTTACATTTGGATCCATTTATTTCTGGTTAATTTTTATGTGTGAGGTAAAGGTCTAAGTGTATTTTATTCCAAGTGGGACATGTGGTTGTTCCAGCCTAGGTGTTGAAGACTTTCCTTTGCCCCACTGAATTACCTCAGAGCCTCTGTAGAGGATCACTGGTGCCGGTAAATGCAGGTACACGTCTGGACTGTTCTCGGGTCACGCCAGTTTGGTTACCGTGCCACTCAGTTTCAAAATTGAGAAGTACATGTCTTGCAATTTTGTTCTCACGGTTTCATTGGCTATCTTTTCATTTTCTCCCTTTTTGTGTTTTTAAGATTTATTTATTTGAAAGCGGGGGAGAACTCTAGAAATAGGGGCAGAGGGAATGGGAGAGAGAACCTCAGGCAGACACTGCAGTGAGTGAAGAGCGCAGAGCCCAAGGTGGGGCTTGATCTCACGACCCTGAGATCATGACCTGAGCGGAAACAAAGGTCCGGCCCTCAAAGGACTATGCCACCCAAGCGCCCCTCATTGGCTATCTTCTAAGTCACCTGCCTCCTTGCATGAACTTTAAAATCAGCCTGTCCACTTGTAGACACTGTTGGGACTTTGAGGTGTTATCAAGTCTGTGGATCGATCTGGGGGGAACTGACATCTTCACAACATGGCGTCTTCTACTCCACGAGCAGATTGTGTCTCATTTATTTAGGTCTCCTGCCTTCAGCAGTGGTTTGTAGTTTCCATTGCACAGGTTTTGCACACGTTTTGTAAAATTTGAGTCTTTCATGTTTTTGGTCCTTTTGTACATGAAATGAATTTAGATCCACTTATTCATGGTTTTTAATTTCATGTTCCAATGGTTCATTGCTAGTACCCACTAGCAAAAATACTATGTTTTTGTATATTGACCTTGCAACCTGTGACTTTGCTAAACTCCCTTATTCTAATAGCATTCTATGGATTCCTTAGGGTTTTCTTGATTAACAATCATTTCATTGGCAATAAGTTTTATTTTGTCCTTCCTAGGTGATATGTCTTTTATTTCTTGCCTTGTCGTAAGTCATCCTGTACAACACTGAATACAAGTGGTCGGAATGAACATTTTTGCCTTGTTGTTGACTCAAGGAAGAAAAGCATTTGTCTTTTTCAACTAGACATTCGGTATTAGCTGCGAGTTTTTCAGAAATGCCCTTGATCAAATTAAGGAAGTCCTAGTTTGCTCAGAGTTTTTATTGTGAATGGTGTATGAATTGTATGCATTTATTCATATGGTAATAAGGTTTTCTTTTGTTTGTTAAAACGGTGAATTATATTGAATGATTTTTGAATGTGAAAACATTGTACTTCCGGGATTAATTAATTTTGGCTGGTCTCAATGCTGTATTTTCTCTTGTGTATATTGTTTGACTGGATCGACCAGTATTTGTTAGGGATTTTGTGTCTAAGTTCATGAGTGATATTGGTCTTTAGCTATGTTTTCTTATTGTCTTGTCTGGTTTTGGTCTCAGAGTGATACTGGTCCCATGAAACAAACTGGCAAGCACACTCCCCTTTCTGAGGTGTTTTGTAGGATGTATGATTTCCCACTTAAAGGACTTACAGAATTTACTGAGGAAGCATTTGGACCTGGAGTTTTGTGAGGTTTTCATTTGTTACTCAAGGCTACTTGGGCTTTCAGTTTTTTTGTTTTTAAAGGTTTTATTTGAGAGACAGAGTGAGCAAACGAGAGACAGAGCACGAGCAGGGGACGGGGCAGGGGTTGGGGGAGAAGCAGACTCCCCACTGAACAGGGAGCCCGATGCGGGCCTTGATCCCAGGACCCTGGGATCATGACCTGAGCTGAAGGCAGAGTTTCACCGACTGAGCCACAGGGGCGCCCTAGAATTTTACTTTTATTCCTTATACTGCACGACACTTGGTCGGAGAGAATGAACTCCAATTTCTACTCCCACGGGTGTAGCATGATCCTCAGTTTCTTCATTTTGACTCCTTCCCAAACGCATGTGCCTCATCAAACACTAACCTCTTTAAGCTGCTACGATTTCTTGTTCCTGGAGCTCCAGCACCCAGCTCAGTTCTAGGCACATGGCAGGCACACACTCGATTGTGGAGGTGCAAGCTGGTGACTGACACTGCTCACGGCTCTGCGCTGATCTCAGGGCAACAGGCAGAAAGTTGAGTTCCGGAGTTACCCCTATTAGAACCAGGGAGAAGCCATACCTTGTCTCTCAGCACCCTAGACCCAGAGAGAGTTAAACTGTCCTAGAATCCTTCAGGAAATTTTTAACTTACTGTAGCTTTTATAGGGCTAGTGCATGAGGCTCCATAGATGTTGATCTCTGAGGTTGTTCAAACAGCAGATGGCACTAGAATTTGTGCCCAAGCCTCGATCACGCTCATTCTTTTCAAGGGTGGAGATAACGTGTCAGGATGGAAAGCAGACGGGGTTGGGGAGATATAAACCTGGACTGAGGGATGTGTGTTTCATGATGTAACCATCACAAGAATACAGGTGATATTCATGTGGACATGTGAATATACACACATGCACGCTGCACGGGGAAGTATACAAGGGTGCATGGATATTACCGAAACCCACAGAAATCCACGAGAGTTCGGCAGGTCGTGTCAGTGAGAAGACAAAAATCAGTCTGTCTTTGAACTGGGGGGAGGGGAGGGGTAAATGCCCACAAAGCCAGCCTCTCAGCAAAGCAGGTTAACAGTCAAAGGATTTCTCTGTTCTTTCCCTACCTTCCCTCACTCCCTTTTCAATTCCTGCTCCCCGCACCCCCCCCCCTGCCCCCGCACCTGGCTGCCCCAGCCTGCCCCAGTTCACACCTGTCCTTTCAAAATAAGACCTGCTTTGGAATTTCAAATCCTCTCAGCATAATACAGATTCACAGCCCAGTGGATTTTGATTTTTAAATCCGAAGGAATGAGTTTTTAGAATAAATTTCTGTTCCTATGTCAGGCAGACAGGGGAAGGGCTTTAGAACCAGAAGCCGCTTTCACGTAGGGACCTCTTAGACTTCCCAAAATAGATGGCCATCTGCTCGTAGGGCCAGACCAACCTCTCAAGGCATTTCACTGTCGCTTTAAAGCAGTTTTTGTCAGCACCCCACGGCTCAAATAAACTCTCCGAGACGCTGTGTTGGTGTCATTTTAAATTACAAGCTTGATCTGTTACCCTCAAATACAGTTTTTAGGGAAGATTAGTTACAAATAGTTGTCAGTACTTTCAAATGGCAGAAAAAATTACATTGTAGTAAAATCAGAATGAATTTTTTACACGTGAGGTAACAATTTCTTTTTTTATCACCAGATGGAATTACTCCAATTCATGCAATAAATGACTATTACATTTTTTCAAGTTGCCCTAAGTTTTTCTAGTTGAGATTTCATGCTTATTTTAGGTCAAGATATCAATATGCTCCTGAGCTGACCTCACACTCCCTGGGAAGTGGTGAGGACACACATGGTCTGTCTGACACCCAACTGGGCCCCTGAGAACCAGGTATTCTGTCTCAGTCCTTGTGCCTCAGTGTGAGGTCTTCGGCTTCAGAAGCGGGCAGCCCTGGTGGCTTTTAGGCAAATGTGATGCTATGGATTATTTAGGACTTCGATAGTGACCTAAAAGAGGTGAACAGGAGGGAAATTCTGATTTATCTTGACATAAAACGGGCAGAAATCCCCACCACCAAATTCCTGTAACTAGAAATCACGAGGGTTAAACAGAAGAGGTCTGTCTCCGATGGGGACGCCCCACACGGCGGACTTGGGTGAACGTCTTTTCTAGAACCACGTGAGATAGTACCATCAACATTTTACATAGTTTACATACCATCTGAATACAAATTCTTAAAATTTATAATAGAACATTAAAATAATCCTCTAATAAAATCAGCCTTAAGTATAAGGAATCTAAATTTCAGTCTCTTGTACACTTCTAAATAAATATCTTTGATCTATAATCCTTGAAAATATTACAGTTTACAGTGATATGATAGAGACAAGTCAAACAGCATTATAAGTGAAAATAAAACATCGACTTAAAAATTAATGGGCCTAAAAATACACTGAACTGAAATTGTAGAAAATCAAAACACTAAGTACATAGCAATTAAATACGTAGCATTGGGATAACGGAATGCATGCGCAACAACAGACTTCCAACTTATATAAAAAGCCCTTTAAAATTCATATAATCTAAATAAATAAGCAGAAACACACAGGGAGGTACTGTACCAGCCAGTAACAACTAGAAAGTAATTTCTCCCTTCTTTCAAACGATCCAAACAACAAACATGAAATAAGTCGCTTGCTAAAAAACTAGAATTCATGTGTTCTGTTTCTGTTAAAAGGCTGCCTATGCTGTAAAAAGCCAAAGCGAGGCTTTCTAAATGTTAGATCACTGTACCTTAGAAAAGGAAATGCCACTGAACTGACAGATTGAAACAAAAATCAGACACTTACCTATTTAAGATATGATTGATTGAATTTTCGCTGAACGATCTTGTAAGAGGTCTAAACCAAGCCCATGATATGAATGCACTTTCAAACATCTGAATGCATGATTTGTTAATACTGAATTATATATCGTGATTTAATTTCATTTGCCAAAGTAGGAGTTTATTTTACATAAGACCAGAATTAAAACATCTAGAGCAGAAACTAATATCTTCTTGATCTTTGTATTCTGGTTCTGAGATTCTCAGAACCTAATAACAGGTATCACCTACTGAGAAGTGAGTCTAGCACTCATCATTCCTCAGGAAGCACTGAATCCATGATGAAGCCAGGTACCTGAGACTTAGAGGGAGCTCTTTAGTTTTTCCTCTTTACCTCTAGGCCTGTGATTAATTTCTGCCTAGTTAATCAAATTAATTGTCACAGATCCATCACAGTGTCTGATTTCAGGGCAGAGATTTCTACCACTCATCTGTTCCACAGTTAAGCCTTCCATTTGTGCCCACACATCTATAGTCAGGTTCAAATAAAGATCATCTTTGTTATTCTGCCTCAGGTATTTGCTTATGATAACCATCTGAAACGCATATGCGTGCACACACCCCCCCCACACACAATCATTTCACAGGTGAAGAAAGGAATCTGGAAATAATGCACAAAGCCTAAATGACATAGCTCCCAAGGCTAACTAAAAAAAGACAATGAAACCGTAAGGTAACTCCTTTTGATTATACACAAACTTATTGCGTGATGGCTGGAAGCAATGTCTTTGGACCAACAAATGTAAACCAAGTGTCCTTTAACCATTAGCTTGACAAGGCAGCTAAAAATGGTGGGGCTCCAACAGCACCCTTGAGGTTCTGCTGAGCATAGCTCCCTCCACTAGGAAGCAGCACGGAGGGGGTGGACGTGCTCTCCAAAGACCATTCCTTCCATCCACAATGCTCAGATCCATCCACAATGCTCAGATCGACATGTGCCTCAGGGTTATTCTGAGAGCTCCCCTGGACTGCCATTTAAAGCTGCCGTTTCTGGAAGTCCAGGGCTCCTCGCTGCAGGGAGGGGATGCATGTTACAGAACTCTGAAAATAAAAGCTGTTTAGAAAGTTTCTCTCTTTGATTCTCACTGCCAGCACGCCTGTGCCTCTTGAGCGCTGCTAGGAGAGGTAGATCCAGTGTTTCAGTTCTGCCATTCCCTGCAGTAACTTAGTGTAATAGAAGTCCACGTTGTCCGCAAAGTCTGTACAAACGGGCGACTCCATGTCACCAAAAGTGCAGTACAATGCAGTTCCTCCAACACTCAGGAAAACCGTTGCTATGCACAGCAAGACCAGTAAAATACAGGAACCACCTCCAACTTCATCTGCAAACATGAGAACAGAGGAAGGTTAAATTGGCATAAAATGGAAATCCCGGGGCCTGCTGTCTTCTCGCTGATCATGAAAAATAGATGTTTCTAGTTAACCTGAGTCCTCCAGGGGCGGGAGTTGCTTACAGACAGCTAGTGCACATGAGGACTGCATGGGACCTACCTGTCAGTCACCACAGAAACACACCTGTTAGTCACCAGACACACACCTGTCAGTCACCACACACACATACACCTGTTAGTCACCACACATACCTGTCAGTCACCACACACACCTGTCAGTCCCCACACACCTCTTATCACACACCTGTCAGTCACCACACACCTGTTAACTAACCACAGACACACACCTGTCAGTAATCAGACACACACTTGTTACCACATACACTTTCAGTCACCACACACACCTGATACCACAGACACACACCTGTCAGTCACCACAGACACACACCTGTTAGTCACCACAGACACATACCTATTAGTTACTACTGACACACACCTGTCAGTCACCACAGACACACACCTGTCACCACAGACACATACCCATTACCACTGACACACACCTGTTAGTCACCACACACAACTGTCAGTCACCACAGACATACACCTGTTAGTCACCACAGATACATACCTGTCACCACACACACCTGTCAGTCACCACAGACACACACCTGTTAGTCACCAGACACACACCTGTTATCATAGACACACACCTGTTACCACAGACACATACCTGTTAGTCACCACACACACCCGTTCGTCACCACAGACACAAACCTGTTAGTTACTCAAACATACATCTATCAGTCACCACAGACACACATACCTGTGGAGCCTGTCTAAAATGAAAACTAGCTCATTTATACAATGAATATAATCGCTTCCATTAAAAAAGAAAAGAAGGGCAGTGCTTCTCTGATGTGCTCATAGCCTTATTTTAGGGTACAAATTACAATCCAAATATTACAAGATCTTTGGAGTTCACATCATGAGCTCACCTTAATGCAAGGTCAATTTGATATTAAACAATAAAAAATTGTATTTGGGTGGGATCACTTTTGCATCTTACTCAATTTTACTCATTTTAAAAAAATCTTTACTTATTTGAGAAAGAAAGCAAGCAAGCAGGGGTAGCAGCAGACAGAGGGAGAAGCAGGCTCTCCACTGAGCAAAGAGCCTGATGTGGGACTCGATCCCCAGATGCTGAGATCATGACCTGAGCCAAAGGCAGACACTTAACCCACTGAGCCACCCAGGTGCCATTATTCAATTTTACTCTTAACATTTAGTGGAACGGTGATGTTCTAGCTAACACAGTGGTTTCTTTGTGTTTTGCTTAACAATGGGCAGGTCTGTTTTTAATAAAAATGTCCCTATCAGTCTCTCGATATTAAGAAAATAGCTATTTGGTTGGAAAGCCTTAATGATCATTCGTAATTTAAATTTTAAAATTTGGAAAAAGACTCAAAAGTTTTATGATCAGCACGATAAGAAAGTACCAGAACCTTCTTGGAAGGTTATTTGACAATATCTATTAAAACTTTAAATCAATTCATCTTCCTGACTGGGACATGGTTGAGAGTGAGGGAGAGTGGGGGAACAAAGCTGAGGCAACACATGTAAACCAGGACCACTCAGAGCAGCTGGACCTTATCACTTAGTCCAACAAATTCACTTCCAGGAATCAGCCTATAGATTAGCACATCACAAACTGGCATATTTACAGGCATGTTCACTGTGACAAAGTCTGTTAGAGCAAAAAGTTGAGAATAACTCAGTTATTCCAGTTATAATGGAACAGTTAAATAATCATGGGATCTTCATATAATGAAGTAACATGCAATTGTTTAATAGAATGTAGTAAGTTTAATATGTTCTCTCATAGGAAGACATCCAAGATTGATGGTTAAATGAAAAATAAGTGACAGGGGCGCTTGGGTGGCTCAGTTGGTTAAGCAACTCCCTTCAGCTCAGGTCATGATCCCGGAGTCCTGGGATCGAGTCCCACATCGGGCTTCCGGCTCTGCAGGTAGTCTGCGTCTCCCTATGACCTTCTCCCTTCTCATGCTCCCTCTCTTTCTCACTCTCTCTCTCAAATAAATAAATAAAATCTTAAAAAAAAAGAAAGGAAAAAAGAAAAATAAGTGACATAACAGTATATAATGAACCCATTTGTGTTAAAACAAAAAACATGCATGTGTCAGTGTGTCTACACACATGTGCACACATATATACACAATGTGTCTTGAAAAGATGGTAAGAAACTTCAATTAGTACTTGGGAGAAATCCTCAAGGGAAGATTGGAAGACTTGACACTGTTTTACTTCAGTACTGTGTGAGGTTTTGGTTTTTAAGATTTTATTTATTTATTTATTTTAGAGAGTAAGAGAAAGAAAAAGAGAGAGCATGCACATGCGGCGGTGGGGAGGGGCAGAGGGAGAAGAGAGAATCCCAAGCAGACTCCTTGCTGAATGCAGAGCCCAAAACGGGGCTCCATCTCACAACCCTGAGATCATGACCTGAGCCGAAACCAAGAGTCAAACTGTACCACCCAGGTGCCCCATTACTGCAAGAGTTTTTTCATGATTAGCACATATTACTTTAATGATAAAAACTCCCCACATTTTGGGGCACCTGGGTGGCTCAGTCAGTTAAGCATCTGCCTTCGGTTCAGGTCATGATCTCAGGGTCCTGGGATCGAGCCCCAACTTGGGCGCCCTGCTCAGCAGAGTGTCCGCTTCTCCCCCCCACTGCTGTTCCCCCTGCTTGTGTGTTCACTCTCTCTCTGTCAAATAAAGAAATAAAATCTTTAAAAAAACCCCACATTTTATAAACATAATATAAATGAAATAGACTTTATTTCAAAGATTTTACAGGATTATGTGACTATATTCTTCCTGTAAAAATTCAAACACAAAAACATTTAAGAATCTAAGGGACTCTCTGTTTTTCTCCTACTCAAGCATATTCCCCTCTCACCCCAGAAGCAAACACACTCTGGTGTGTATCCTTCCAGTTCAGAGACACAGGTTTCAGGATTGTTATTTAAATACGATTATGTAGGGGCACCTGCGTGGCTCAGTTGGTTAAGTGTCTGCCTTCAGCTCAAGTCATGATCCCAGGGTCCTGGGATGGAGCCCCACACTGGGTTCCCTGCTCAGCGGGGAGTCTGCTTCTCCCACTCTCTCTTACCCCCACCCACCTGTGTGCGTGCTCGCTCTCTAATAAATAAATAAAATCTTTAAATAAGATTATATAATATTTTCTATGACATATAAATTTATAGTTCAATAAATTTTAATAGCAATAGGTTTGATAATTTGTATGCAAACCTGCAAATATATTTTTCTATAAGTGAATAAGTATAATATCATTACTGTATCTCTTGGGGTTTTTTATGGTCAGTTCAGTTTTTTTCACCGTCTTTTCTGGTTATTTTTTGCATCACACTCTCCCACCCCCTCATCTATGTTAACCATCTAGTGCATGTAGTTTTCCACGTTTTTCTTCATAATCCTGTATTTCTGTGTGAACATTCTTCACAGTTTATTTATTTATTTTTTTAAAGATTTTATTTATTTATTTGACAGAAAGAGACACAGCGAGAAAGGAAGCACAAGCAGGGGGAGTGGGAGAGGGTGAAGAAGGCTTCCTGCTGAGCAAGAAACCTGATGGGGGCTTGATCCCAAGACTCCAGGATCATGACCTGAGCAGAAGACAGAGGCCTAATGCCTGAGCCACCCAGGCACTCCTTCACAGTTTATTTTAAAACATTTGTCTTGTTTGTTTTATTGACAGGTGCTGAAACTGTTTAGAGCTTCGTGGCCAAACCCGGAGGCTGTGAGGCACAGGTGGCTGCCGGGCAGAAGCTAAGTGACTGGGCTAAGATGTGACAGCCACCAAGTACATAGGAACGTCCTCTGTGAATCCAGGGCTCCTCCTGGTAAGCAACGATTCAGTACCGTTCATGCAGAGAACCGAGTACTCTCTCCGGAGAAGCCTGGGTGCAGAGGTAAAAGGATGCAAACTGATCGTTTCCAAGGCCTCTTTTCTACTGTAAAGGTTTAGAGGCCTCTACGGCTGTCACTTTGTGTACCTAGAAAGCACAGCTACGTGTTTACTCTGTTATGTGAACAATGGCATTGTTTTATAAACTTGAGAAGCCCCCTGAAAAGCTCTTGCTGTATTTCTTCTCACTCTTATTGAACTAGGTCTCGGGTAGCCTAGAAACCACCGCACACACAGGCCCAGGAGGGAGGGGGCAAAGGCGAACATCTCGAGAGGCACTTTCTCTTGTACGGTCTTGAAGAAATCACCAGAGAGGGATGCCTGGGTGGCTCAATAGGTTAAGCATCTGTCTCCGGCTCAGGTCACAATCCTGGGATTGAGTCCCGCATCTGGCTCCCTGCTCAGTCTGCTTCTCCCTCTGCCTGCTGCTTCCCCTGCTTGTTCTCTCTCACTCTCTCACTCTTGTTCTACCCCAAATAACTAAAAAAAATATTTTTAAAAAATAAAATAAGGGGTGCCTGGGTGACTCAGTCGTTAAGTATCTGCCTTCAGCTGAGGTCATGATCCCAGCGTCCTGGGATCGAGCCCTGTGTTGGGCTCCCTGCTCAGCGGGAAGCCTGCTTCTCCCTCTCCCACTCCCACCGTTTGTGTTCCTCTCTTGCTGTCTCTCTCTGTCAAATAAATAAATAAGTCTCTAAAAAATAAATAAAATAAAAGCAAAAATACTTTAAAAGAAAAAAAAAGAAATCACCGGAGCGAATATCCTTGTAATCCAAAAATATTTCTTAGAACTACAAAGGAGTATTAATGGCCACTTAAAAAAAAAAAAAGACAACAGCAGGTTCACTTAAAAAAAAAAAGTATTAAACAGAAACTGAAATGAGCTCCAAGCAGAATGTCAGTGAGATAGGGAGGCCAGGAGTTGAAGTTTACGACTTGCTCACTTAAATGAATCAAATGCTCAGGAATAACAGAATTGCTGATGATCATTTGATTCTATGTGTTTCTTTACAGCATATAATAAAGCAATGAAGTACACATGCTCTTTTTACAAACCCTATTACCAAACATGCTCTCAAGTAGAGACCTGCTCTCGGCCAACCTGGAGAAATAGCTAGGTGCCAGAGGGGGCCCCCCTCCCCACCCCCCAGGGTGCATTACCTTGATCTAAGTCATCATCGATCTCCTGGAACCTCACTCTTCGTTTCGATGGTTTCTGCTGCATCTGGGCAGGATGGTCTCCTACACCCTCATTCCTCTTCTTTAATATAGAGACCAGTCCTTCCGCAGGGACAACCTGTCAGAGATAGATCACACGAACAGTAAAGGGGCCAATTCTACTCAACAGGCACTTGAATTTCTATTACAGGTTTATCCAACTCCAACAGAAAAAAAACCCCACCACAATTAAGTATCAGAATTATTACAACAGAATAATACTTTGACTTTATCCAGATGACTGCCAAATACACACATCTGAACCGCGAGTGGCTGTCCCTGCCCGGAGCCAGCTCCGGGACCAGCGGTCTGATGCAACGTGCAGGGAAACCAGGCCCCCTGTACCCACCCGGCTCTCGGCTCCACGGCCCCGGAGGGCCCCCGTACAATGATCACTTGCGGCCCCACTCTGCTTAATCATGAGTTCGCTGTACACCAGATGCTGACGGCCCGCCACTTCTTCTTCCATTCACCAGCAATTTGTAAGAAACGAACATGTGAGATGCGAAATATACTTGACACCATGAACTCAAGTACCCGAGATGGAGAGTCGCATGTTCTACGGACTGAGGCAGCCAGACGCCCCCGGTGCCAACTCTTAACATCAAAGTGGGCGGTAAGCTCAGGTCCTCTGAGACACTATGTATTTATGAAATTAGGCTCTACTGCTCCAAGTATTTTAAGGACTTCTCTTCTGGAATATCTCAGAGCCAGTTTCCTAGGGATATGTTGCTTTGTAATATGCAGAAGTTGGCAAACTATGGGCGATAGGCCAAAGGCCCCTTGCCTTCTTTTTGTAAATAACATTTAATGGAACACAGCTAAGCCCATTCAACCACATATCCTGCAGGGCTGCTACAACAGCAGAAATGAGGAGCTCCAACAGACCCTAAAGTCTAAAATGTGTACTATTTGGCCCTTCGGGGAAAGAGCTGGCTAAAATCTGCCCCCCACCTCTACCCCTTTCTATGCTGCCTCCACCCCACCCCTTCTTTAGGAACAAAGACAAAAACAAAAACCCTTGCCATTCAGGAGTTACAAGACTCCACGGTGTAGGGAGAAGGGGATCAGCTGGTCGAGCCACCCTAGGAAGCAAAGGCTCCCCCCAAGCAGCAGGTTGATTCAAAGAAGTTAACCTGTGAGCTGGCCTGATAGCCAAGCTATAGGTGATGACACAGGTGGGCATTGTGGGCCTAACACGCAGATGTCAGTGACTTGCTGGGAGCAGGTCACTGGAAGCTGAGGGCTCTGCCTGTGATGTCATTCATCTGATCGATGGCATAAAATACTTAATGCGATTTCCAGCTCCAGCCAGCCATCTCTGATAATGTGCTATGCATAAATATTACTGATCCTGTTCGTTCTTTTTATAACTCAAGGCTTTTAGGGCCAAATGACTCAATATAATCTTCTACTGGGCTTCCCTGAACATGGGTCTATAGAAACCATTATCTAAAAAAAAAAAAAAAAGAAAGAAAAAAAATCAATGTTAGCCATTTATTCTTTTTATAGGAAATGTGTACTTCAGATGATGTCCTTCTTTTGAGAAAACTAAAGCATTTTAGTGACATTAAAATGGAAAGTACAACAATACAAAGGAATCTGCAACAGAGAATGATTTTACACATACCATACTGAAATGGAGAGGAAAAGAAGTCCTAATAAATCTCTAAAGAGCAAGAGCTAGAAAATGGAAATGACTTTTAATGGCTATATTACTACTAATGATATATCACTGATATTTTTTTATTTTTCATAAATGTAGAAAAGAAGTAGGGGCTTTTCATAGACTATCTATTTTCATGATCTATTTTCTCCATAAAATAAAGTCATACATTTACCTACAGTGAATTCACCTAAAACCATAAGTGTTTTCAAGTTTCTTTAAATACTAAGAAAAAAAATCCTATTAATAACTGTGGGGGGGAGAGAAAGAATAAGTGTGTGGATGAGACCCCAGAGTGGCATTCCTGTTACCTTTATATCTTTGGAATATGAATTTCCCATCTGTAAATTCAAGAAACAGATTCAAATCACAAATCAAAAGACAGTGAATGTGAACAAAAGTATGTTAAAGGACTGAACGAAACTCTGAAGTCCTCTGGAAAGACACAGATGTGCTCCCGAGACCCAGCAGCCAGTCCTAGTACACTGGCTGGTAGGTCCCTCCCCTGGCCCCTGCTTGGCCCCCTCTGCGGCATCTGGAAGTCATGCAGTTAGAGGACTACAAGCCTTCCCAAGTGGCCCCACCTTATTCACTGTGGGTGGCAATGAACTTTGGCAAGTTTTTGAAACGGGAGAAATTGCAATTGTGTGGGATGGCTCAACATTGTTTTGACTGCCTCCCCCCACCCAACCCTTAACTCTTTTTTTTTTTTTAAGAATTTATTTATTTGACACAGAGAGATCACAAGTAGGCAGAGAGGCAGGCAGAGGGAGAGGAGGAAGCAGGCTCCCTGCCGAGCAGGGAGCCCGACGCGGGGCTCCATCTCACGATCCCAAGATCATGACCTGAGCTGAAGGCAGAGGCTTTAACTCACTGAGCCACCCAGGCACCCCCCCCAACCCTTAATTCTTGACTAGAAATCTAACCACATCTTATACTTTCTTTTCCTTTTCCTCTCCCACCCAAAATCGCTTGTTTCAGCAGGCACACCCCAGTGTGAAGTGAGGGCGTGTGCTCTTTTCTCTCCTTTCAGTCGGGTTCAGGGACCTCCTCCAGGGAGTTTTCTTTTCTCAGGGCCCTGCAGTCCTATACTCTATAGACACGGAACAAGGGATGGTGGAACCAAGTTTAGGCCCAGGAGATGAATGCCGAGGGGGATGCTCTTAGAAGACAACAGGTGGGTGCGGTCCTTTCGGTTTGGGCAAGAGTTTTGGTCAGGAGGGCACCTAGGTGGCTCAGTCGGTGAAGCATCCGCTTTCGGATCAGGTCAGGAGTTCCTGCATCAAGCCCCGCACTGGGCTCCCTGCTCAGTGGGGAGTCTGCTTCTCCCTCTGGCCTCACCCTGCTTGTGTTCTCTCTTGCACTCAAATAAATAAACAAAATCTTAAAAAAGAAAAGAAAAAGAAAAAAAAAGTTTTTTGGGCAGGGGTCTTAGAACCTACCTCCAACACAGAAATTCTACCTATCACACCAAGGCGGTCAAACATAAAAAGTTTAAGAAACAACTCTGGCAGAATTTTCCTTGATTCTATGGTAGAAAGGCAAATAAGCCAAAGCAAGGTCAGGGTCTCAGTTTAGGGTCTCACTCAAAAGACTGCCAAGTGTTTCAAAGTAACACTGTGATTTAGGACACAGGGAAGCGTGTCTTCTCCAAACTACCCCCCAAAAAGTTTCAATGCCTTTTTCTCCCCTTTTTACCATAATGTCAGCATAAAGGTTAATTTTTAAATCTCAAAACAATAAAGCTTTTAAAACCCAAATTTAGTTGCCCACTTCAACTACCAAGTTTCTTTCCTATCCAAACAAAATAGAACAGCCCTTCCACTGAGGAAAAAAAGACCGTCTAAGCTGTAATTAATGTAATTGTCGCTGGTGATATTCCATGAATAAGTGAAGAATTAAAAACAAAAGCAAAACAAAACATCCATCTGGCCTAGTCCTGTATATTTGCAAATAAATCGTTCTACTGCATGGCCCCTCAAATATCAATGATCTTCTTAAATAGCGTTTTAAGAATTAACTACTCATAAAAAACAAAATTATTTTGCAACTCTACTGGCACACAGTAAACCTGTGACAAGGAAAACACTGAGAGGACCCTGCTGTTAGAACTGCCCGCACACAAAGTTAAAGAAGAAAACAGATAACACGTAATATTCCCCTAATGACAGAGGCTCGCTCAATCCAGACCTTCAAGACTGGTGAATTTTGAGCAGGAACACATGCTTGGTTTCTGACTAACCTGAGAATTAACATTCACAAATCACATTTGTATACCGAAAGTAGCTTACACACCAGTGAGTTCACTCTAGAAGAATGTGTCAAATTTACCACCACTGTTCACTGATGGAATGTGATGCTACCGGCCTGCTCCTTTAGATTTGGGCTCCATTGTAAGACCTGTAATTATGGCCAGTCGGTATACATTTACACAACATGCCACATTTAATCTTCACAACTCTATTACACAGGCATTATTAGTCTCATTTTATGGAACAAGCCACGCTCAGCTCATATAACCTGCTTACATTTGTCACACCAAATACCCGCAGAATTTGAATACAAGCTCATTAAACCTCTTGCTATTCTCTTTATGTGAAGAGATCTTATTTTCTGTGAGTATTAAAATTTTGTTTAGTGTCGTCTGTTATATGTTACCATTAAAGAGAGATGAACAGAATTTTCAAATAAGACTAAGAGGTTTCTTTTGTCTTTCTGGAGTATTTTGTATCTCTAGCAACAAATCCTTACCTTATACACCACCCCAAGGAAGAGATGCTTCAGCTAATGGCTAATCGATTGATCTAGCGACGTGGGGGAGGAGATGGGGAGATGAAAGATCTCTTGTGTCATTCAATTAATCTGCAAGTAGATTAATGTCATGGCTCCTAAGACAGCAAATTAACATTACAAGTGACAGCTGGAGCAAGAGGAGGCGGCTACGGGGAGGAAAGCCGTCTTCCGGAAAGAACATGGAGGGGACACGTGACCCCACAGTGCTGCACCTTACAACAGTGCAGAACGGAGAGAGCAAAAAGGAGGGAAAAACACATAGTGTCGAAGTCTGTCAATGCGGAAGTCTTAAAAGATGAGTCTAAAGAGGAAAAAGTTAAAAAAAAAATAAAAACAGGAGTTTTATCATGTCTCTAAGTTTCCACATTAGGCACTACCTCGTGTTTTTTGTAATTTGCTTAATGGGACGATTTCGTAAGTACAAAACAGGAAGAGAAATAGGAATGTCATGAACCATTCCGCTTTTTAACACCCATTAAATTGTTTAAATAGGTAGACTCCAGAACAAAATGCTTGGTTTTCCAGTCCACATCCACTGCTGAGACCTGAACTCCACCCTCGCTGCTTCTCACACCCACTGTGGCGATAACCTGATGGGTCTCCTTGCTTTGGCCCCGGCTCCGTACCTTCTAGTCCCCACAGAGCAGCGGCAGGTCGGGTCACATCTCCCGCTCCAAACCACAGCTTTCCACCACTGACTGAATTTGATTCCGGAAACTTACCCTGGTCTGGAGGCCCCAAAGGCACCGGCTTCACCCTCCCCATCTTCCCGAACTCTCTTCTGTTCTTCCTCTGTTCACTGTGGGTCAGCTGTGCTGGCTTTCCCAGTGCCTTCCCTCCCCGTGGACTAAAGGGGCCCACTCCTCCACCTGCCCACCAGCTCTGTCTGTCTCCATCCCTCACCCTGCTGAGATCTGCACAGCGCTTACTAGTGTCTGAACCTACATTTACTTTTATTTCATCTTATTTTTTTTTATTTTAAAGTAGGCTCCATGCCTCGTGTGGAGCCCAACACGGGGCTTGAACTCACAACCCTGAAATCAAGACCTGAGCTGAGATCAAGTTAGACTCAACAACTGAGCCACCCTGGCGCCCCTACATTATTTTACTTTATTTTATTTTATGTTATGTTATTTTTAAGATTTCACTTATTTATTTGAGAGAGAGAGAGAGAGATCACAAGTAGGCAGAGAGGCAGGCAGAGGGAGAGGCGGAAGCAGGCTCACTGCTGAGCAGAGAGCCCAATGCGGGGCTCGATCCCAGGACCCTGAGATCATGACCTGAGCCGAAGGCAGAGGCTTAACCCACTGAGCCACCCAGGTGCCCCAACATTGTTTATTTTTATGTGAACTTATTTATTATGTGTCTCTCCCTCTACAGAGTAATCTCCACAAGAGCAGGGGCCTGACCTGTGTTCACTGGTGTGTCCTCAGTTTCTAGAATATAGTAGGTGCTCAACAAATACAGCCAAGAGAAAATGAATACACAGATGAGCAGTTTACATACAGACAGAGCCTAGCTTACACTTATTTGCCTAATATAGATTTTTCCCTTAATATAATCAAAACTAAATATGTCTTCGGAGGTTATTTATTTTTCTAAGTACACTAGGTGTAAAAGCAAAACCAAAGCCTTACCCTGTAGAGGTCACTGTTACTGACAATAACGTATTGGCTTTGTAGAGGACACTTTCCAGGAAGCCTCTTTACGATTGGAAGACCGCATCTCCTCCGCTGCAAGGAAGCAGGACTTGCCCTGCGCCCCTGCACAGAACAGCCATCATCACTGTTTCTAAAACCCTCCTTTGTGCAGGATCCACAGGCCAGGTACCTACAGGATTTCCTAAACTGCTGCTGAGTCCTGGCCTCCCACCTTAACTCCACGTGGAATCCCACAGTGGCTTGTCTTCACGTAACAGCCCCTCCCCAGCGATCTAGCCGAGAGACAGAGCTAAAGACTGCACAGAGGGCACTCTGGGGACACAGCTTCTCTGAAGATAAATCCAACAGCAACTCTGGGTCATCAGCATTCTCCCCATCAGAAAGTTTAAGATTTTATTTCCTGAGACCCAGGGAGATCTGAAGATACCTAAGTAAATGCGGCCAATACAGACAGAGCCCGGAACACGTTTTGCCCTCTTTCAGATTAAAAACTTTTTTTTTTTTAAAGATTTTATTTATTTGACACAGAGAGAGAGATCACAAGTAGGCAGAGAGGCAGGCAGAGAGACAGGGAGAGGAGGAAGCAGGCTCCCTGCCGAGCAGAGAGCCTGATGCGGGCCTCGATCCCAGGACCCTGAGATCATGACCTGAGCTGAAAGCAGAGGCCCCAACCCACTGAGCCACCCAGGCGCCCCAGATTAAAAACTTTTTAGAGCCCCAAGCAGTAGCAAACTGGCTTCTTCCCCAGCTATCACATCTTGCAAATAGATTACACGTGTACATATTAATGAAGATAAATGACTGGTTTACCTCCATATGGCGTATTATGCTGCTAAAATGTGCTCATAAAGGGGATCTCTTGAATTGTATACTATTTTCAACGTGAAAAGACAGATTAATTTTCATAAAATTCACCCAATAGTCAATGTCACTCATCTAGAAAACAAAACAACACCCCAACCCCCTCTCTCTCATGGAACAATCTACTATAAGCAGAGTGGACTTTTATTACCAGTATGTTGGATCATGACACCACCCTGAATTTGAAGAATATATTTCTTGTCTCAGGTTTGGTGCTAGGAACAGCAGAAGAGTTTTTGTTTGTTTGTTTTTAAGATTTTATTTATTGGGCGCCTGGGTGGCTCAGTTGGTTAAATGACTGCCTTCGGCTCAGGTCATGATCCTGGAGTCCCAGGATCGAGTCCTATATCCAGCTCCCTGCTCAGCGGGGAGTCTGCTTCTTCCTCTGACCTTTCCCCTTCTCGTGCTCTCTCTCTCACTCTCTCTCTTTCAAATAAATAAATAAAATCTTTAAAAAAAAGATTTATTTATTTGAGAGAGAGTGAGCATGCGTAGAAGTGGGCGGTGCAGAGGGAGGGGGACAAGACGACTCTGGGCTGTCGTGGAGACTGTGGTGGGGCTCAGTCCCATAACCCTGAGCCCAAGTACAGAGTCGGACGCCCAACTGACTGAGCTGCCCACGTGCCTCAGAACAGCTGAAGGGTTTTGTTTTTTTAAAGATTTTATTTACTTATACGACAGACAGAGAGATTACAAGTAGGCAGAGAGGCAGGCAGAGAGGAGGAAGCAGGCTTCCCGCTGAGCAGGGAGCCCGATGCAGGGCTTGATCTCAGGACCCTGGAATCATGACCTGAGCGGAAGGCAGACACTTAACCAACTAAGCCACCCAGGTGCTCTGTGATAATCTTCTTATGATAAAAATCTATGAAGTGAGCCTAAATATTTCTGATCCTTTTTTAAAAAAACAGTGCTGGTTCTACTTCTGGTGAGAGTGTGTTCTGCTCTTTTTTACGTAAGAAAGAACATCCGTGCTCCAGACACTAAGCTATCCTTTTACTTAGCAAAGTTATTATGGATTTAAAAATGTTCCTCAAACCCAGTAAAGTTTCATTTACACATGTCTCTGCATCACTGAATTAAATGGGTGCAGATGGTTTTAGGGTGTAGATGGTGCATGAATTATTTCATCTGATGGGATGAACTTGATGGTTTAAAGGACACAGCAAACGTTCCCGCTCAGACCGGCAGAAGGAAAATGTGGCCACGAAAGAACATTCCACCATAACCAGAAATGGGAAGACGGGGGACCAGTGAAGAAGTCAGTGAGGGGCAGAGTCACTCACAGGAGAAGGGACAGGGTGGGAAGGGAGACCAGAGGGCTCCCCAGGACGGCACAGCCATGTGGACATTAGGCTCTGTATCCCCTACTCACCCAAGTATGGAAGCATGAAAAATATTCTAAAAACAATTCTAGTAAAATCACCCAAGTGAGCTCCCAAGAGATGAAATCAGAAGTCTATCTCATTCCTCACTGTGGGAGACAGCCTTAGGAGGATTCTGCTGAGAGCATGCAACCGGGTTTGGATTAAAAAGGAGTTTGTGGGGGCGCCTGGGGGGCTCAGTCGGTTAAGCATCTGCCTTCAACTCAGGTCATGATCCCAGGGTTCTGTGGTCGAGTCCTGCATCGGGCTCCCTGCTCAGCAGGGGAGCCTGCTTCCCCCTCTCCCTCTGCTACTCCTCCTGCTTGTGCTCTCTTGCTCTCTCTCTCTGTCAGATAATAAAAAAAAAAGAAGAAGAAGTTTGCACTTACAAGCAAATCCACTATCACCTGGACATTTTACTCAACTCAAAACTCCACTCTTACAGTTTAAGGAAATTGTAATCATTAGTGAGTTAGCGATTTTTTAGTTGTGAAATTTTAAAAACTCTTTTCCTGACAGGGTAAGGCAGAATTTATTGAAGTATCTTCTCAGAATGGAGAAAGAAGTACTTGGAAACAATCTGTTCAGCATTATCACAAGAATGCAAATTAATTTTGTTCATCGTGGATATTTTGAGGTTCTTCAAACTGCACAAATTAACAGATCAATAGAATTTTAGGAAAGGGAACCATCATGAATAAAAAATAACTTTACAGGGCGCCTGGGTGGCTCAGTGGGTTAAAGCCTCTGCTTTCGGCTCAGGTCATGATCTCAGCGTCCTGGGATCGAGGCCCGCATCGGGCTCTCTGCTCAGCAGGGAGCCTGCTTCCTCCTCTCCTTGTCTCTCTGCCTGCCTCTCTGCCTACTTGTAATCTCTCTCTCTGTCAAATAAATAAATAAAATCTTGAAAAAAAAATAACTTTACAGGAAAGACAACTTTAAAATGTAAATAGTTTCTACTGCCTGCTAAATGTTATCCAGCAGGAAAAACTGACATGAGTTTGAAGAAAGAACACGCCACTTTGTTCTAATACAATAAAGTGAGGTCAACAGCACGCCCCCCACCATAAGTGTTCTGCAAAGTAGGGAGACCCAACAGGGGAGCTCTGACCCTTTTTCACCACCCTTTATACTTAAAAAGGTAAAACCAGACCTGTGTGTTCCCCAGAGGGCCAACTTAATTACTGGTGTGAAAAGCAGAGATCAGAGAAGGGTGATCTTTTGGTATTACAGCTAGATCTGAATACAGGTGTAACTTCTGTTTTGATAGTTCCCTGTATCAGAGGCCTGATAAACAAATAAACAAGGGAAGAAGTACTGGGTCCAGTGCTTTACTAATGGCTCTGTTTATTATTGTTTTTTAATGAAAACACTAGTTTTATTTATTTATGATTTTATTTGTTTGAGAGAGAGCATGATTGGGAGCAGGTGGGGGAGAGGGAGAAGCAGGCTCCACACTGAGTAGGGAACCCAAGGCAGGTTCGATCCCAGCACCTGGGGTCATGACCTGAGCTGAAGGCAGATGCTTGACCTACTGGGCCACCCAGGTGCCCCAACACTTCTTTTAAAAAAGATTTTAAAAATCTAATAATAGAAAGATTAATAACTAATAATAGAAAGAACAAAGATTTTTTTATTTAGTAATCTCTACACCAAAGGTGGGGCTCGAACTTATGATTCTAAGATCAAGAGTTGCATGAGCCAGCTAGGCACTCCTCTATTTAACTTTTTTTAACTTTAAGGAGAAATTGTGGTAAGCTATGTCTAACATAAAATTGCAATTTTAACAACTGAGTGGCATTAATTACATTCAAATGCTACTTCTAAAATTTTCATCCGCCCAAACAGAAACTCAGCACTCATTAAGCACTATGAAGCAATTTCAAGAGGAAATTAGGAAGAAAAAAAATCATAGTTCACAGAAGGCTGATTTGTAAGTGGTAATAAAAATCTGGTTCAAATAAACAAATGAATGAATACTGGATCTAGTGCTTTACTATTCTATCCAACTTTGTCAAGAAAAAATGAAGATGAGTTGCTGGAGACATGACCAGAGGAGGCAATGCAGGCAGCCAGTGACCTCATGGCCCACCATCCCAGCAAGCTCCCATAGGGCTCCACCTTCCCCGGAACTGCAGCGCCCACTTTAGCTCTGTTGCTTTTCTAGTTTCTGCTTGAAGTTTGTTTTTTTCCCCCCCAGTGATGATGCAGAATTAGAAAACAATGGCTATAAATGGGACTTAAAAGCTTACTTGGAAAAAACTATAAGATGAAAAACAGGAAGAGTAGCTGGTGTCCTAATTTTCAGGGGAGGAAACTGTGACATGGAGAGATTAGCAGGAACTCTGTGGGTCTGCTAGCTGGTGGGTCTGCACGCAAACTCAGGCTAAGACCTCTCTTTCCACTGCACAAGGCCACCTTCTCGAGGGGCTACAGTTTGTATATGGCTTTTTTGGTCCTTTTTTTTTTAAAAGATTTTTATTTATTTATTTGAGAGAAAGAGAAAGAGCACAAGCAGAAGGAGTGGCTGAGGGAGAGGGAGAAGCAGGCTCTCTGCTCAGGACTCGATCCCAGGACCCCGGGATCATGACCTGAGCTGAAGGCAGACACTCAACTGATGGAGGCACCCAGGCGCCCCCTTTTTTCCCCTTAACTTTAAAAAATTGTATTATCAAACAAAGGAGAATAGTCATCTTGACCCTGTCTACCATTTTTTGTTTGTTCTGTTTTGACCAGCTTCATTACTGTCTGAAGAAACTTTGGATTATGTATAATATTTGACTTAGTCAAGTAGTAAGTATGAAGTTTGTTCAAACCTACAGCTTATAAATTAATAGTACAAGAAAGAGAAGACTCACAATGTACAAATTAATGACTTTTAAAAATCCACCCAGTATCTCCTTGTCTTATAGTATTTTAAGATAATCTTGTAGCATTTTAAGATGTTTCCTTTGTTCTGTTGTACTGTTTTAAAGAATTAAAAAATGTCAATAATCATAAGAGTATGGACTATAAGGGGAAAAAATGAGATTTCCTTACAAGAATGTAACTAATCTTCTCTTGATCATAATTGCCAGAGCTGTCAAATAAAAGTCACAGCCATATAAAAAACAGTGTTCATAACACTTACTGTCCCCGGAGGCATGCAATAAAAGTTCCTGAAGTATAAACATCATGATCAAAAGTCATCTTATTCAATCCATATAAAAAAACAAAACTACTAATTAGTAAAAGTTTACGTTAAGCAGATTTTCCCCTCATGCTGGAAACCGGGGAAAATTTACAAAAACAAGGCACTATTGAGCAGAGATGTGCTTGTAAAATTTCATTGTACTTCTAATTTCACTTCGGTTAAATCCCACACTTACCTCTGCAATTTCTATCCTTTTTGCGAGATCGTCAAGAGAAAGACAGCTCTCGTCGGAAGGCAGCTCCTCCTGCAGACTGTAGGAGGCTTCTTCGGGAGAAAGATCTGGAAGGAGGTCCGAGTCCTCCTCCTGGTTGTCTTCACATGACAGGGAGTCTTCAGCATCTTTTAAGCATCCTTCTAACAGGCTGTTCAAATAGTCTTCCGTCTCTTTACTGACTTGCTCGTCCTCGCCCCCCCTCTCCTCGGGGGCCATGCACACCTCCCGACGCCCCGCACTTAAGTCAGATTCTGGATCACTCTCAGAGCGCTCCGGGTCCCGCGGCCCCCGCGGGGATTTTCCATCGCGGTCTGTGAGATCACGCTGCTGCGGCTGGTGGAATTCACTGTTCTCAAGTCGGCCCGTGGGCAACGCCTCCGAAGCAAGCTTCAGGGGCAAGCGGAGGCCCTTTCTTTGAGTCTGGGAGCGCCGTCCCTCGGGGGCGGGCGCGGGGGCGCAGGGGGCAGAGCCGGCCGAGCTCGAGGGCTGGAGCGTGGACTCGCTGGGGAGCGACGCGGTGGGGGCCGCGCAGGGGGCTCCTCCTGCGGCCGCGTCTCCGCCGGCCTGTGTCTGAGGCGGCTGCGGGCGGCTGCCATCCTCACGGGCGTCCCCCGGCCGGCTCCCCCCCCCNCGCCGAGTCCCAGCGCTGGGCGTGGAGCTCCCGCGCGGCCTCGGCGCCGCAGACCGGCTCCTCCGTGGGGCCCCTCCCTGCAGCTGCCGGCAGGCCCGGGGGCTCGGCCCGCCGCTCCATGGGGTGACAGCAGGGGCTGCCCTCCTGGGGTCGCTCTGGATGCTGGCTTTCTTCCCTTGGCTCCCGGCCGGGACAACTTGCAGTCTCTGAAGACGAAGGAAAACAAGTTGTTTTAAGGTTCAAGACAACACTTGGCACAGGAGGGAAGCGAGGGAGGACATAGGTGAATGAGTACGTGTGACACAACAAAATTCAAGACCTCTCCAGGGAAAATGCATCTGCTTGGATTAACGGTGTCTCTAGACAGAGGAAACACTCTCATCAGTCATAACCCTTTACCGACAGAAATTAACAGAGATTGTTCAGAACATGGTAAGAATATGAATACATAATTTAGTCTTCGTTGTCATTGACAAAGTTATTTTTCAAAGGTGGAGGGGTATTTTTCTGAACTTTACTGGCTTTCTATATTTCCTTTCATATTTACCCTCCACTGAAGATCAGATTTATACTGTTATATTTGTGGATTTTTCCGTTTTCAAGACTACCTACTGTGGATAAAGAGCATTCATTCTCTCAGTTCTATTCCTTTCCCCCAAAGATAATATTATTTCCCCTCTTCTAGCTTCCCAATACAATTCAACACAATTCTGGGGCAAATCAATATTCACGTTTACCCTGCTAGGGCTTTGTAAATATTATTCACAACTGACCCACCCTATATATGAGGATACATTTTCCTTTCTCATTTCCACTTTTTTTGTGTGCTGTTGATAGCTGCCTGCCTCATTCCTTCATTAAAAGAAAAAAAAAAAAAAAAGAACCCCTGCCAGGGTTCCTGGGTGGCTCCAGTCGGATAAGCATCTGACATCAGCTCAGGTCATGATCCCAGGGTCCTGGGATCGAGTCCTCCGTCATCGGGCTCCCTGCTCAGCGGAGAGCCTGCTTCTCCCTCTGCCTCTGCTCCCGCCCCCCCTCATGCTCTCTCACTTTCTCTCTCTAATAAATGATAAAAAAAAAAAAATCCTTGCCTATGTATTTCCAAACTCTGACAATCTACAACTATAGCATAGGTACCAACAGATAATCTATCAGTTTTAAAACATATCCTTCTTGGGGCAAGTGGAGTCATGTGGAGCATGTGACTCTTGATCTCAGAGTTTTGAGTTTGAGCCCCCCGTCAGGTACAGAGATTATTTAAAGAGCAAAACAAAACAAAACAAAATCTTAAAAAAGCAAACAAGTGGGACTGCTCTCTAGGTCAGCTACATGACCTTGTCCGGAATTCCCTTCCTGTGATCCCCGGAATTCCCTCTAGTTTTGTGTTGGGAACATTGTTTCTGAATCCCAGCTCTTTCTCACTGTTTCTTCTCTCGCGGATTTTTTTTTTAAGGTACACGGAAGGCAAACTTCAGACTGTTCAGATCTGAGTCTTTTCCTTCACCCCTGACCAAAACTTTGGTTGGGTTGTTCTCTACTTTGGAGAAAACTTTCTCTCTCAGCTTGGAAGGCACTGCTGTGCCGTGTCCCACTTCCGGTAGGGATGTAGAGTCTCTCGATCAATCCGAACACCAATCCCTATCACCTACATTTGCTTCCTGGAAGATCTGGATTCTTTTCTTTGTATCTGATGTCCTGAAGGTTTGTGAAGTTTCTCATTCTTCGTGTTGGGTACTTGGTGGGACTTACAACCTGGAAACTTACGACCTTCAATTCTGGCAATTTTTTAGTATTATTTCCCTACTCATTTGTCCCCTGTTGCTTTCTGTTCCCTCCCTTCAGAACGCTTGTCTTCGGATCTGGGCCCCATGGACTGATCATCTCTATCTTTTCTGCCTCACTCTTCCTCTCTTTGCCTTTGGATTAACTTTCTGGGATGCTGCCTCAATTTTATCCTTTGACTCTTCTAATTAATTTTTTTATTTTAATTTTATTTTTTTTAGAGAGAGAGAGAACAGGAGTGAGGGGTGGAGGGGCAGAGAGGGAGAGCGAGCAAATCTTAAGACGGTTTCATGTTCAGCATGGAGCCTGACTTGGGACTCGATCTCATGATCCTGAGATCATGACCTGAGTGGAAATCAAGAGCCAGAAGCTCAGCTGACTGAGCCCACCCAGGGGCCCCATAATAAAATTTTTATTATGGACATCACACCTTTTATCCTCTAAGAACATTTTCTTTCTCTGAATGTTTTTCTTATTTTATTTTTTATTTATTCATTTGAGAGAGATACAGAGACACAAGAGAGAGCACAAGCAGGGGAAGAGGCAGAGGGAGAGGGAGAAGCTCCAATGTGGGGCTTGATTGCAGAACCTGGAGATCATGACCTGAGCCGAAAGCAGACACTTAACCATCTGAGCCACCCAGGTTTTTTAATTATTATTATTTTTTATTTTAAAACTGCTCTTTATTCTTTTTTTTTTAAGATTTAATTCATTTGAGAGAGAGAGAGAGAGCACAGCAGAGGGAGTGGTAGAGGGAGAAGCAGACTCCCCGCTGAGCAGGGAGCCCCATGTGGGGCTCAATCCCTCAGGACCGGAGCTGAAGGCAGACGCTTAACTGACTGAGCCACCCAGGTGCCCAAAACCACTCCTTATTCTTGTTTTCATATATACAATATTTCTTTAACCTGTAACACTGTTCATTTTCCTAAAGTTTTCATCTGTTTCTCTTCTTTTTATTTCCTTTGAGCTTTTCTGGGTTTGACTGGCTGGTCCGGTTTCCATCTCTCCTATCTGGGGCTTTCTTAGGTGAGGCAACAAGCAGCTCTGTGGTTAAAGGCAAGTCTTCACCAGGAGTGGTCAGTCCTCCGCATGGGAAGAAGAAGGCCTGGGCCATTTGCTGGGAGGCCTTTACTATGGATATCTGGAAGTTTTATCTCCTGGACGAGTAGCCAGTTCCCCAGAGAGGAAGCAAGAGACCAGCTGCCACAGTTCTGGATGCTACCTGCAGAGAGCAGGCTAAGGGTCTTACCATTCAGGTGGTAAGATTTTCACTCAATCCTCATTTTCTACATAATACCCCTTCCTTGAGTTGTGCCTGGTCCATGTCCACATTTGCTCTAGCTCAGGCGTGCTATGAAATAAATGTCAGCCTCCCGCTTGGCAGAAAGGGCGTATAAAGATCTACGTGTTTCTTGTATAGTTGTGGCCCAACCTCCCATTGCCAGTCCAACCCTGAATGCTTGACATCAGAGGCACCTCCGTGCTTCCCATTCCAAACCTTTCCAGGCAGGACTCAACATTGTTCCCATAGACACTCAGCTTTCCACTTTCTCTGGTGTAATAAGCCAGTTGCAACCCATCCACCTGCTTTCCAGCTTTTGGAACTTCCCAGATGTCACATGTGCTGCTGCTTCCTTGCCAATTCCATGGCTGTGGGTTTCTGCCTTGAAGGATGCATTTCTGGGGGCGTGTGGGGGGTTCAGTCAGTTAAGGGTCTGACTTCAGGTCAGGTCACAATCTAGGGGTCCTGGGATCAAGCCCCGCATTGGGCTCCCTGTTTAATGGGGAGTCTGCTTCTCCTTCTCCCTCTGCCCCTCCCCCCGCTAGTGTGCACTCTCTCTCCCTCATATATAAAATCTTCAAAAACAAATAAAACCCATAAAAAGAAAAGAATGCCTTTCTGATATTTCAGTGGTGTTCCAACAAAAAGTGCAGGTAAATGTCTGATCCACTCTGATTAATCGAAAATATTTTCTGAATTTTGACAAGTATATATTCTGGTATAAAATTTATTGTTAATGTTTGTTAATATTAGCATGAATGTCAGTTAATCGGTGCTCCTGAACCCAAAGATCTAGTGACTGAGTTTGTTACTCCCTACTGCATTCACTCACACCTAACAAAAACTCTACTCTGATGAAAAAAAAAAAAGGAGTAAGGGCTGAGTACATGACAGATGTTTCGTACACACTGAGTTAAAGGGGGAGTTCTAAAAGGAGCAGTTAGACTTAGCCTAAGTTCTAACACATAATCCACAGAAGTGTCCCTGTCTCGGAGTTACTCTTTCCCATTCCCCTATGCGTTCTCGCTCTCCTTTTTAAATTAATTAATTAATTAATTAGTTTATTTATTTATTTATTTTTAGTGATCTCTACACTCAATGTGGGGCTCAAACTAACAATCCCAAGAACAAGAGTCACATGCTCGACCGACTGAGCCAGCCGGGCGCCCCTCCCATGAGTTCTCTTTACAGGAAAAGCCCCCACACAATTCATGATGTACGATTAAATCATTCATGAGTTAACACATCTTATACTTTCTGAATATCTCATTAGTTAACATTAAGTACAAACATTTGAGTGGTATCAGGACTGAAGAATACATTTTCACAGTACACTGAAAAAAAAATACTTGAAGTATGAACTGTTGGTAACGTACAGCTTCTACAGAGAATTCAAAACTAAAATTGTTCATACCCAGTCATCAGGGAAAAGTTAAAACCACAGTGATATTCATGTCCCCTAAAATGCACTAAAGAATGACAACAGTAAATGCCAGCAAGGATGTGGAGAGATGGGAACCCTCGCACGCCGCTGGTGGGTATAAATGGTACAACTGTGCCACAGAATGGCCTCGCAGTCTCTTGTAAAATTAAAAATGTACCTTCCCTATGACCAGCAATTCCACCCTCAATTTTTTCCCCAAGAGAAATGAGAACGTAGATCCACAGAAGACTTCCCAGAAGGTGTATTCATCTCCTCCCCTAGTCATGTTCTCTCTCTCTCTCTCTCTCTCTCTCTTTCAAATAAACAAAAAAATAGAATTAAAATCTTCTTTTAATTAGCAGTTTTATTCATGATATCCCCAACCTGGAAACAACCCATATGTCTATGAACAGGTGAATGGATAAACAAATTGTGGTATAGTCAAAGAGTGGAATATCACTCAGCAACAAAAAGAAATGAACTAGTCACACATGTAACAACATGGGTGACTGTGAAAAACAGTATACTGAGAAATCCTACTTATGTTAAATCCCAAAGCAGAGAAAACCCCCCAACAGTAACAGGAAGCACTGGGTTGCCTGGGCCTGGACATGGGAGGAACTGATTATCAAGAGAATTGGGAGGAAGATTTTGGCATGAAGTGCTACATTTTGATTGGAGTAGTAGTTATGTGAGTGTATACAGTTGTCAAAAGTCCTCAAATTACACACTTAAAATACGTATATTTCACTGCATGGAAATTGTACCTCAATAAAGTTGATAAAAAATGGAGAAGGAGGGGGGCCTGGGTGGCTCAGTTGGTTAAGCGTCTGACTCTTGAGTTCAGCTCAGGTCATGATCTCAGGGTCATGAGATCGAGCCCTGCGTCGGGCTCCGTGCTCAGTGTGGAATCTGCTTGAGATTCTCTCTCTTGTGCCCTCTCCCCTTTCCCCCACTTACAGGTGTGCACATTCTCTCTCTTTCAAAAGAAATAAATAAAATATTTTTTAAAAATTAGAAATAAAGTATTAAAAATGGGAAGAGAAGGAGAAGTATAAAATCCAGGCTGATGGTTTTCTCAGGGGTGGGGTGAAAGCAGGAGACGGAACAGACAGGAACACAAAGACAGCTGTAACGGAACTGACAGTAATTTAGTCTTTAGTTGGGTATTAGGCTCATAGGTCTTCATTTTGTTATTGTTTGTTATAATGTTTTATGTAACATGTATTATTTTTTACATATAAAATATTACCTGATAAAAATTAAGAAAAACATAAATTAATAAAAATGCATGGACTTCAAGGTCAGAAAACTAGGGTCTGGCTTTGAGTTCTAATGAATTCTTTCCTGGATAAGTCACTTCCTGGAGTTTCTTAAAAATAATTCGGTCTAATTTATACGGGTTGTTAAGATAAGGAAGAGATGAAATAATACATATAAAGGTGTTCTGAAAATATAAAATATTGGGGTGTCCGGCTAGGGTGCCCGGTTATAAGCATCTGTCTTTGGCTCAGGTCATGATCCCAGGGTCGTGGGATCAATCCCTGTATCAGGCTCCCTGCTCTGTGGAGAGCCTGCTTCTCCCTCTGCCTCTGCCTGCTGCTCTGCCTGTTTGTGCTCTTGCTCTCTCTTTCATAAATAAATAAAATCTTAAAAAAAAAAAGAAAATATAAAATGCTGTGTAAATTACTTAAAGAGCTATAATGGTAGATTGATTACAAAAGTAGTAATGAGTAATATATAGAGAACACTAGCAGAACAGCCTGCTTTTCTTTCTCCCTCTGCCTACCGCTCTGCCTAGTTGTGCTCTCTCTGTCAAATAAATAAATAAAATCTTTTAAAAAAATGAGGAATATGAGATAAAACAAGAACAATATATTTAATACCAATCATTTAAAGGATTATTTTCATATTTCTCTTTTTCTCACATTCTTACACTTCTATGCAACTATTCAGAAAATAACCAACCAAAGGAAACTAATTCTGGGAGAGTTGACATTCTTCTTTAAAAGATACTGTTTTACCAGACTTGGCAAGACTTCTCTCCCCAGACATTACCTTCTTCATAACATGGTTGTCAGTGAGATGTCTGCATTGGGAAAGTCTGGATAATGTATACAATTTACTCAGCAGAACGATGCTGCATTCAGTTAGAAACCAGAAGACCTGGTTCTAGCTGTGAATCAAAACACAGACAAGTGACTTACACGGGGTAGCTCAGTTTCCTCATCTGTACCAAATACCTCACAGTGGAGGCCAAGCCAGAGAGCTAGAAGTAGTGCCATGCCTGAGCCACACAGCAATCAGCGCTCACAGTCAAATCAATCCACCAGTAACAGCACCATTCCCAAAGCACAGGCCATGGAAACACAGCCATGCCCAAACCCAGTGGCTACTTTGTGAATTTCTCCCTCTTTAAGATCTTTATAAAGCGGGCGCCTGGGTGGCTCAGTGGGTTAAAGCTTCTGCTTTCGGCTCAGGTCATGATCTCAGCGTCCTGGGATCGAGGACCGCATCGGACTCTCTGCTCAGCAGGGAGCCTGCTTCCTCCTCTCCCTGTCTCTCTGCCTGCCTCTCTGCCTACTTGTGATCTCTCTCTCTGTGTCAAATAAATAAATAAAATCTTTAAAAAAAAAAAGATCTTTATAAAGCTCATTTTACTATGATTTCCAATATAAATATGACTGGAAAAGAAGAGACAGCCGCTGTGGTATATGGTCAAGGGGCTCCTCAAAGAATTTAAAAGAGATTTACCAGTTGATCCAATAATTCCACTACTGGGTATTTACCCAAAGAGAACAAAAACACTAATTTGAAAAGATGGGCACTCCTATGTTTATTGCAGCATTATTTACAATAGCCAAGATATGGAAACAGACCAAGTGTCCATCGACAGATGAACAGATAAAGATGTGATATATATATATATATATACACACACACACACACACACACACACACACACACACACACACAATGGAATATTACTCAGCCATAAAAAAGAATGAAATCTTGTCTTTTGCAACAACATGGATGGGCCTAGAGCGTATTATTCTCAGTGAAATAAGTCAGCCCAAGAAAGACAAATACTATATGATGTCACTCACATGTAGAGTCTAAAAAAACAAAACAAATGAAGAGAAAGACAAAACACAGAATCAGGCCTATAAATACAGAGAATGAACTGATGGTTGTCAGAGAGGAGAGAGAGTGGGGAGGATGAGCAAAATTGGTGAAGGGGAGGGCGCCTAGGTGGCTCAGTCGTTAAGCGTCTGCCTTCAGCTCAGGTCATGATCCTGGGATACTCAGATCGAGCCCCACATCAGGCTCTCTGCTCAGTGGGGAGCCTGATTCTCCCTCTCCCACTCCCTCTGCTTGTGTTCCCTCTCGCTGTTTGTCTCTCTGTCAAATAATAAATAAAATCTTTAAAAAAAAAATGGGTGAAGGGGGAGTGAAGAAGGAGTGAAGAAGTCAAAAGAATAAAAAATACAGCACAGGGAATATATAATCAGTGATATCATAATAGTATTACATGGTGAGGACGATAGCTACACTTGTGGGGAGCCCAGCATAATGTATAGACATGTCCAGTTACTATGTTGTACACTGAAACTAATGTAACATTGTGTATCAACTATGCCAAAAAAAATATCAGAAACTTATTTGTACAACACTTTTTTATAGATTGGGGTAAAATGTAGGAAGAGAAGTTTGCATTTCAAAAATGCAAAATATAAAATAAAATTTTATTTGTAGAAAAATCCAATTTCTTTTTTTTTTTTAATTTATTTATTTGAGAGAGAGGGAAAGCACAGAGGGAAAGGGAAAGGCAGAGGCAGACTCCCCACTGAGCAGAGCCTGACATGGGGCTCAATCCCAGGACCCTGAAATCACGACCTGAGCCAAAGGCAGATGCTTAACTGACTGAGCCACACAGGTGGCCCGAAAAATCCAATTTCTTAAAAAGAAAGAGAGAAAGAGAGAGAGAGAGAAAGAGAGAGAGAGAAAGAAAAAAAGAGAGAGAGAAAGAAAAGGAGAAGAAAAGACAGGAAGAACAGAGTATAGCAGGAGTGACTTGAGGCAATATCCCCAATTCGCCTCACAGAAGAAAAGGGGATAATGAAGTGGGGTGGGGCTTTGTAAAGAGAAAAAGGCAGATTAAATTGAAGGCATCATCATCACCATCATCTTATCTCTTTGGGCAACTCAGTCAAAACAGCTGATGCTGCGTGTTTACCGCAAGGGCTCTCAGGCCCAGGGACATGAAGCCTTAGACTATAAGTCAGTACTAAAATCATACATCATGAAAAACAAACACCCGAAGATGTATTTACTTATCTTTATTTTCTGAAGTTTTTATAACGAACACACTTTAGTTCTGTAAGAAAGAGTTTTTAAAAATCTGTGAACTTTTGGCATAAGACACAGGTGTAAAATATATCATAAATGTTTTAGAAATGTATACATGCAAATTAAAGTCAGTTAACAAAAAAGAGGAAGAGAATAAATTGCTAGAGATACACAACCAAGAAACAGAGCTCTTAAATATCTAGATTTATAGCACAGATTTCTGGTGAAGTCTGTACAATAACTGTAGGGGTTTATTTATTTATTTTTTTTATTCTTTGCCCCAGGGGTACAGATCTGTGAATCATCAGGCTTACACCTTTCACAGCATTCACCATAGCACAAACCCTCCCCAGTGTCCATAACCCAGCCACTCTATCCCTGCCCTCCCACCCCCCAGTAATCCTCAGTTTGTTTTGTGAGATTAAGAGTCTCTTTTGTTGGTTTTTTTTTAACAGACAAGGGTATCTGAACCTACACCAAAACCAACACTGATTCAGAGCATTTTTGTGCAGTTTTGTCACATTCTGTTGGATAGATATAACTATCTCCTGTAAACATGGAAATAACTTTATGTTTTTGTAAGAATTCAGATGTTATAATTCCTACTACTAGTTTCCTAAAAATAGGGTTATACAATATAAAAAGAATCTCGGTTTGCAATTTGTCTGGTAGGATAAATATATGCAAAAAAAGGTAAATGCACAGATTGTAACACTTATAAATTTAACATAATAATACTTGTAATTAATACTTGTAAATGTAACACTTGTAAAATTTAAGAAGCAGGTGTCTCTTACATTGTTCTCTACTGTAAAAACATACCTGGTTCTTTGGCTGTGGCTCCTCTGTCCTTTGGGTCCCCGGAAACTATTAACTGCGTAAAGCATTTCCTTCCCAGAGGATTTTCTACAGCTGCTATCTAAAAAGTAAAACAAAACCAAAAAAACACACTTTGGGGGAAACTGTTGTGTTAAGTTAGAAAACTGAAAATACTCTGAGAAAGGTTTCATTAGTTCCTAAAACAGTCCATACAACAGACATATGACTCTTAACATTTCTTCCCATAAATACTTTTGAGGAGACAGTCTCTTACCTTAGGTTTGGATAAAAGAGGACTGTAGGAAAAAAGAGAAAAAAAAAGATTTAAAAAAAATTACAGCTGCAATATGCTTCCAAACAAATGTCACTGAAATGGCTGTAAAAATAAATTATAGCTTCTCTGGATTCTAATATTAGCACAGAACATTTCCAATGCTGAAACACTGCCACTGGTTCACAGAGTTCAAAGGGCAGCTCTCTCGTGTCAGCTCCTTAGCTAGTCAATTACTACTGAAAACCCCCTTCTTTGGGGTAAATGCTGAGATACAGGAAAAAAAAAAAGTTAATATTTTGCTCATAATGTAAAGAGTATTTCACATACATATTTTTTAAATTTCAGTTTATGTCTTTATCGTCTGAAGTAGGTTATGATGGAAGATAATTTTATTGGCATTATCCGTGGAAACAGGTAACAAAAAAGGGATTTTTAAAATATTCTATGTTTTAGGAAATATCAAAGATAACGGAATGCACTTGCCCACAGAAAAGGTATGCACAAAAATATTTAAAGCCACTTTATTCATAATACTCAAAAAACCAGAAACAATCTGAAAGTCAATTAATAATATCATGGACAAATAAATTGCTACATAGTCCTACAGTGAATCCATACAGGAATAAAATTGAGCAAATTACCATTACATGCAACAACATGTAACCCAGACATAGCATAATGATGGGCAAAAGCAGTTAATACAGAAATCTCCATTCTGCATGATTAGGTTTATAAGAACTACAGAACAGGCAAACATACTATTATAGAACTTAGCAGTTATTTTGGGGGGATGGGTGCTAAGGGAGCATTCTGAGGGGGCGGGCTATTCTGTGTCTTGGTCAGGGTGGCAGTTACATAGACATATATGTGTGTATAAAACCTGCACTGAGCTTCTGTGCTTTAATGTATGTAGAATTAAAAATTATTTTTTATAGTAAAAACTTTAGAAGTAATAATTTTGGGGGGATTATCCAAATTTGAAGCATGAAAACTCCATGCTGTTATTATATTAAATACTTGTTTTCAAATAACTAAAACATCTGTAACACATTAAAAAATGATTAATTCCATGGGAAAGGCAGGGAAAGTGTCTACATACTGAATATTTGAAAGAACACAATCTCCTTTATCTATTGTAAAAGATTCCATTATTTAAAAACTCTATGAAGTTGAAAGTTAATCTATTTAACGTGCTGAGAAATTAGATTATAATGCAGAGTCCCTAAAAACACTGTTTCCAAGGTTCAAATCAAGAGCAGAAAACTGTCATCATGAAAGGTGAATGAACATCATTTCTGAATCTACAAAGATTCTTCAAAGGCTGGTGTTTAAAATAATCAGAGCCTAAAGCAGCTATCCACTATGTGGGTCTGTTTCATTACTGACACGTAAGAGTTTTCGTTTACTCTTTGTGATTCTGGAGGAAAAGGAGAAAAAGTTATCCACAGGATAGAATCTTGCAGCGTCTGTATCGAGGATTCTTGTTGTACATCCCAGAAATCTCATTTAAACATCACTAGTTTAAACACTAGTTGTGCCCTCATCTGCAGAATTCTGAGTCTTAGAATAATGAATTCAAAAAATATATTTAAGTGATTTATTATTACTATGATTTAGTTTTAAAAATCCCAATCTTGGATACAAATCAAGCAATTTAAAATTATCTGGTAAATTAGAAAAAAATTTATCTGGTAAATGCAGCTTTCCCTCTGCAGTATTTTGGTTAAATATTGCACTGTTTCTGGGGCACCTGGGTGGCTCAGTTGGTTAACCAACTGCCTACGGCTCAGGTCATGATCCTCGAGTCCCGGGATTGAGTCCCACATGGGGCTCTCTGCTTCCTCTGACCTCTCCCCTCTCACACTCACTCTTTCTCTCTCTTTCTCTCAAATAAATACATAACAAAATCTTTAAAAAATAAATATTGCACTGTTTCTGCTTCCCACCATTAGACAAGTCTTACAGATGCATTTTCACTACAACATACAAACACTGGCAAACAACTACAATAAAAATTCTAATACACGGTTTTTCCCCATTTCAATCACCTTATCTCTTCACCAAAAAGAGATCAAAATTAAAAGTTATATTTTAAAATTTCTGATTAGAAGGTGCTTGAACTTATGTAAAGTTAAACTTTTACTGAGTTCTCAGAAACTATGATAAAAGCTAATCAGATAAAAGCTAATCATTTTATTTTATCTGTTTTAATATCTCCCACTGAAAACATTAACAAATAAAAAATGGATCATGAATTTCAAATATATAGTGCTACAGTGCTTCCTCAATACTCTGTTTCAACTCATTCTACACAAATACTGATGTACTTACTCTTGGTGTGTTGTGCAAAACTTAGTAAGCCGTTCAAAATCTTCACCATTAAATCCTTTTTCTGAATTCCTTAGAGATGTAACTGTATGTGGTTGTACAGTTTTCCATTTTGTTTCTAAATTTAAAATATTTGTTAATTACTGGCTATTACAAAACATATTTAGGGGGGCAAAAGTAGTTAACTGGCACTACCAATCAAGATCCCCATGCAAAATTATCTTCTCATACAATCCAAGTTAACACAGTGAGAAAAGGCTAAGTGATTACTTTTCAGTATGAGTAAATATTATCCCAGGGGCTAAATTAGCCAGTAGGGCATGCCAAGGGATTGGAAGAAATGCAAACAGTTTTAAGTGTGTTCTTTTCTTGGCATTGATATGAAGAGCAAAAGACAGAGAGAAATTTTCTCACAATGACATAGACTCGTGGTAAAATTGCTACTTTCTTTGCAACATTAATTTAACTGTTGAAACACCTCTTTCCTGACTTACAAAACCATGTCAAATATGTTAAATTTCTAGATAGGAAGGTGTTAGGAAGAATAATTGCACAGGCCATGTGAGTCTGTACTTACCCCACTCTTCCTGAATGGCAGAGAGATTTGCGAGCAATTTCTCATGATACAGTCGTTCAAGCTGAATGAATCTCATTGCTTTCTCATCTGAATAGAAAAATTGAGGAAAATAGAAATCCAGACTCTGCATTTAGCCTTATATTTGAAGAATGTCCTCTTGCAACTGGGAAATTTGGAGCTTACCAAATATTAAATTAAATATTTAATGTTAAATATTTTTAAATTAGGGTTTCTTGGTTTGGAGTGGGTAAGTTTTGATGCCATAGCTTCTCAGGTTCTGCTCTGTCAGCAAACAGAAACTAAAAGAGAGTTTTAATGCTCAAGGAATGCCTGTTTGCTGGTATGACTCTAGCAGAATTAATTAAAAGGAATTTTTTTTAAAGATTTTATTTATTTATTTGACACAGAGCAAGAGAGAGATTACAAGTAGGCAGAGAGGCAGGCAGAGAGAGAGAAGAGGAAGCAGGCTCCCCGCTGAGCAGGGAGCCCGATGCGGGCCTCGATCCCAGGACGCTGAGATCATGACCTGAGCCGAAAGCAGAGGCTTTAACCCACTGAGCCACCCAGGTGCCCAATTAAAAGGAATTTAATTGGAAACAGGACCCACATGGAATCCTGGTATCTAAATGTTTCCCATTTTGTTTCCCTCTCCTTAAATCACCTTCTGTCAAGCAACTACATTACCCTCTAGTCAAGTGTGTGTTCCTGATTTCGACTCACCTTGACTCTTTACTGTTTTCTCACTGAATGCCTTTCTCCCACAAGACCAAAGGCTTGCAAGCCAAAACAAGGACAGGGCATGACATTATATGAATCTGTTATAAAAATTTAATTAACTGGCCAGAGTGATTTTCGTAATTATGTGAGTATACTCTTCTGTAGATTTTCCCATAAAATTCTGCCTTCTCCATCTGTATCACACATTTAGCATCATATGAGGTCGTGGTCAACCGTCCAACTGTCTACCTTCCTTTGGGCCACGTTCTAAATGTTGACCCAGAAAGAGGGGAAGAAAAAAATCGCCGGTTAGCTTTTTGCCCTTCCCATGATCACTTGGACACTTAGCTCTCTCTTGCATCTGTAGCCTTCAGAATATGCTGGGCATCATAAACTAGGCCAGGGAGAAGTGGGGGCAATTCCACTTCCCTCTGCCCATGACATAAAGTATACCAAAGTGTCTCAAACTTTACTGAACATAAAAGTGATCTGAAAAGCTTGCTGAAAATGTACATTCCTATGCCTGATCTCTAGAAGCTCTGATTCTGAGGTCCATGGGTGTGCACATTACAAAGCCTCCCCCTCCCCCTCCTGCAGGAAGTGGATGCTGGCCTACACTACACTACACCGTGCTTACCATTTGGTAAGAAAAAGAGTTCTAGCTTCCCTTCCACCAGAATTAGATCTCCTGCGTACTCAGTCACGAGCTCCAGTGTCTGAGGGGGTGACCACAGTCGATTTGACAGCATTCGGGATAATAACTGCGTTTCCCTCAATCTTCCTGGAGACGTAGAACAAAGTCAACAAGGTGAGGACGAAGTTGAAATCACACAAATGGGGAAACACAGATGGTTAGGGCACATTTTTTCTCAAGAGTCTATATGGGGCCATTCCTGGAGAAGAGAAGCGATTTTTACAAAGGTCAATTGGAAAACTGCGGGAATAGATGTTTCCTGTATAAAAGCTAGTATGCAGTCTCACTTGACAGCACTTGTTCTGTTTATGACGAGGGAAGAATTCAGTCTTCCTTTTGCAGCCAAAAGCTAGACTAAGATGGTCACGAGATTTACTATGTGTAATGTGGTCGCCAGGCCCTATCATCTGAATATCATTTGACTTGTACTTGTTTTAATTGAAAGAAAGAAAACCCAATGGATTTTAAAATTACATTTTTCAGCAATGTGCTTTTTTCTGCCCCCCTAAACACACAAATATTTAAATTGTGGTAAAATTGGGGCTTCTTCATGGAAGGCTAAATTTGAGTGGTTCTAGAGAATTTTCTGGAGTGGCAGAAACTGTCTACACCTTGCTTTCTGAGGTGGTTACATGGGTGCACACAGCTGTTAAACCCCATCGAAAATACACACACACACACACACACACACGTTATTCTATGTAAATCTCAATTTTAAAAAATGGGCAGTTCTCCATGAGTCCTGTGAATTTCTTCCTGTAATTAAGAAAAGGATACAGTCCTCCTCCTGGAAATAGGATTCGGCTATCTGTTAAAAACAAACAAACAAACAAAGACAGGAAATTAGATTAACATTTGGATGAAAAGGCAAATTTGGAACAAATCAAGACCCCAACACTCTTCAAGTCTTTGACATCAGACTAAGAAAACTCTGAACTACACTCACTAGTTGAGAAGAAATCTGACTGTAGCCACAGGACACATTTCTGAAGTCACTGATCGCAAGCAAAGCAAATGGACACATTCTTTGGTCTTTATAACAATCCCTCTCTCCCTATTCTATTTCAAATCAAAGTCAACTTCACCGAGTCACTAGAGTTTAGAAGTACGAACTCTAGAGAATGAGGAAAATACTATGGGCCTTATAACAATGTAACGGGTGAAAGAGTGACTCCATATTGTAAATCAAAAAGTTAAAATGTGTAAAGTCACATGAGACTCATTCACATTTCACCAAGTACTTCATGGGACACTGACTTTTGGTTCTCTTTCGATATTTCAGAAAACGCAGGGCCAACTGCTAAGAGTTGAGCAATGATCCTTGGAGTACATACAAAGTGCTGCACAGGATAAATGGCACCGGATGGGGGGGGGTGGGGGGTCCAGAGATTCAGGATCTGGTCCCAGTCGAGGCTTATCAGTTACCGGATTCATTCTAAGGCTTATTTAAATTGGAAAATTCTTTGATTCCAAACATTTTGGGATCTTTAACTTATATTTTTATTTAGATATAGCATTTGTAAATAGAACAACAGCAAAACTGAAAGTATTCACTGAAAAATTTCACTGAGAAATACTTGCATAGACTGTTGTCATATTTAGAATATTCCACATACATAGTTCACACTTTTTTTTTTAATTTTATTTTTATTCTTTGCCCAAGGGGTACAGGTCTGTGAATCAT
>LNAC01000467.1:0-54385 GCA_002007465.1 Ailurus styani
CGCCATCTTGCCGCTCCTCTCATGTCCTGTATTTTAGCCTGTGTGAGGGTCCATTTTTATTAGGCTGGTCAACAAACACATTGATGGTCAACAAAGATGTGTGCGTTGAAGACCATGAAGTCGTTTGCACAAAAATGAAGATGGTTTTCCACGTGGACGCTGCACAATGCGTTCATTGCAGGTGAAGTCTCCTCGGGCTGCTGGGGCAGGACCGCAGCGGGCACGTGCAGTAAACAGGGACTGTCCGCTAGGAGCATAACCCCTTCACAGCCGGAGTCCCAGTGACCTTGGCAGGCAGACCGGAGAGGCGCCTCCGTGCAGGCCGCCCGGACCCTGTCGGGAGCCTTCCCACAAAGCAGAGCCGTTCTGAACTGAACTCCTCGTGGCGTGACTCAGGCTGGAGAGGATTTATTCACATTTTAGTCTAAGAAAACAAAAAATATATCTCTCGATCTTATCTTTCATTCACATGATTTTGAAAAGCGTATACATTTTTTCCCTTTGGATTTCAACATAAAGTATTTCCAAAATGAAATAATTTTGGATGAAAAAAGTATAAAGTTAAGGCAGCAAAGAGTGGCTGCAGTGATAATCACTGGCTCTGGTCAAGAACAAGCGCACAGAAAATAACAAACCTATGTGGTTGATTTTTCTAAATACCATAAAAGTTTGAATTTAACAGAATGTGGAAAATGGCCACATGTTCATTTTGAAGTGACCCCAAAATTCATAATGTCTATAATAATGACAAGATTATGACATTTTGATGTAAAGGTGCTAGAAAGAAAATAAAAGTTCTTTTTTAGCTTACATGGCCCTTGATATTCATGATTTCTGGATCTAAGAGCTAAATGTCTCCCAATTGCACTAAAGAAACTATTAAAAATCTGATTGTTAAGTGAACATTTTCCAAATAATCTTCAGGTTGTATTAGAACAAGACTNAATATTCATGATTTCTGGATCTAAGAGCTAAATGTCTCCCAATTGCACTAAACAAACTATTAAAAATCTGATTGTTCAGTTGCATTTCTATATACCAACAACAAAACAGAAGAAAGAGAAATTAAAGAGTCAATCCCATTTACAATTGCACCCAAAACCATAAGATACCTAGGAATAAACCTAACCAAAGAGGCAAAGAATCTGTATTCAGAAAACTATAAAGTACTCATGAAAGAAATTGAGGAAGACACAAAGAAGTGGAAAAACATTCCATGCTCATGGATGGGTAGAATAAATATTGTGAAAATGTCTATGCTACCTAGAGCAATCTACACATTTAATGCAATCCCCATCAAAATACCAGCAATTTACTTCAAAGAAATGGAACAAATAATCCTAAAATTTATATGGAACCAGAAAAGACCCCGAATAGCCAAAGGAATGTTGAAAAAAAAAAGCAAAGTTGGCGGCATCACAATTCCAGATTTCAAGCTCTATTACAAAGCCGTCATCATCAAGACAGTATGGTACTGGCACAAAAACAGACACATAGACCAGTGGAACAGAATAGAGAACCCAAAAATGGACCCTCAACTCTATGGTCAACTAATCTTCGACAAAGCAGGAAAGAATGTCCAGTGGGAAAAAGACAGTCTCTTCAACAAATGGTGTTGGGAAAACTGGTCAGCCACATGCAGAANGGAATTTGTAGGTGTTCAGAATAGTTTGATAGCTCTCTGGGTGAATTCCTGGGACCTGATGATAATCGGTCTCCTACTCCTCCGCCATCTTGCCGCTCCTCTCATGTCCTGTATTTTAGCCTGTGTGAGGGTCCATTTTTATTAGGCTGGTCAACAAACACATTGATGGTCAACAAAGATGTGTGCGTTGAAGACCATGAAGTCGTTTGCACAAAAATGAAGATGGTTTTCCACGTGGACGCTGCACAATGCGTTCATTGCAGGTGAAGTCTCCTCGGGCTGCTGGGGCAGGACCGCAGCGGGCACGTGCAGTAAACAGGGACTGTCCGCTAGGAGCATAACCCCTTCACAGCCGGAGTCCCAGTGACCTTGGCAGGCAGACCGGAGAGGCGCCTCCGTGCAGGCCGCCCGGACCCTGTCGGGAGCCTTCCCACAAAGCAGAGCCGTTCTGAACTGAACTCCTCGTGGCGTGACTCAGGCTGGAGAGGATTTATTCACATTTTAGTCTAAGAAAACAAAAAATATATCTCTCGATCTTATCTTTCATTCACATGATTTTGAAAAGCGTATACATTTTTTCCCTTTGGATTTCAACATAAAGTATTTCCAAAATGAAATAATTTTGGATGAAAAAAGTATAAAGTTAAGGCAGCAAAGAGTGGCTGCAGTGATAATCACTGGCTCTGGTCAAGAACAAGCGCACAGAAAATAACAAACCTATGTGGTTGATTTTTCTAAATACCATAAAAGTTTGAATTTAACAGAATGTGGAAAATGGCCACATGTTCATTTTGAAGTGACCCCAAAATTCATAATGTCTATAATAATGACAAGATTATGACATTTTGATGTAAAGGTGCTAGAAAGAAAATAAAAGTTCTTTTTTAGCTTACATGGCCCTTGATATTCATGATTTCTGGATCTAAGAGCTAAATGTCTCCCAATTGCACTAAAGAAACTATTAAAAATCTGATTGTTAAGTGAACATTTTCCAAATAATCTTCAGGTTGTATTAGAACAAGACTGAATTTACAGAAAATATTTGGGATCGTTCTGAAGTAATCTTGACACGGGATTCATTCTGGAGAAACGACGAATTGCTGGGTGCTTCCGGGAGGCTGGACGGTGCGGGTCAGAGGCGCCCGGGCTCCTGTCCTACGGCTGCCACCCCTCTCACCAGGGACGGTCGCCTACATCCCACCACGTCCAACCGGGCAGCTCTCACGTCTACTTCCGGATGGGAAAACCAAGGTTTGGGGACGTCCTTCCCAGGAGCACTCGGTTGTCAGGCTGACTGAGCCGAGCTCGGGGACCATCCAAGCAGACGCGACGTCTGTGCCCGCAGGTTCTCTGCATCTCCCTCCACGTTGCCAATAAAGCAGCCCATCTCTGGTTCTGCGATAATGTCCTCACAGCACTGTGTTCACCACTTTTGTCTTCGTTGAAGGTGGATTTGGATGCGTGGCTACTGTCTATGGGGCTCCCAGGGTCCAGCCCCCTGACGCCGCACCACACGCACGGATACCTGTGCAGAGAAGGGACGTCCTTCGACACACGCCAGGTGTGCTTGTAACGCGCACCCAGCGCGGTCCGTAACCCGTGCACGTGTCGTCACCCGTCAGGTTGTCACCCGATTTCCACATTCCTGTGTGTTCCATCTTTCTAACTCTCAGAAGACCACATTTCACTTTTCTGTATTATTCCACTCTTTCCTTTGCAAAATAACCAACCACTGATACCACCTTGAGGTGCAACCCAGGACCACAGAAATGCAAATGTGGTAAGCAAGCCCGCCCACAGGATTCTCGTTGGTGCTATAATTTGGTGTAGCCAACAGGTGCTTTCTAGTCACGACTGGTAGAAGGCATTCTGGTAACAAAGGAGTCTCCAAGACCCCCTTAACTAAGTGAAAACCAAGTCACGGAATAAACCCCATGTCTGCCCCACTGCCGTACAACCACCACCAAGCTGAAGGGGGATCGCCCACGTGCCCAGGTGTGTCTACAGCATCTTCGTGACGGACACTGATCTCTATTCAACTGCTTCTTTTAAGTCAACCGTCCCTGTCAAACCCCGGAACTGGACAGGCTCTCCCGCCTAATGCCTCCTCTTCCTTGGGGAGACATGGTCATCCCCAGAAAGAAGTGCTCCCTTCCTAGAGGGTCCTGTCCAGGCATGGCTTGAAAGCCCCCAGGGACGGTCTTCACGTCTGAGCCTCTAAAGCTCCAGGCACAATGCCCTCAAATTCTCAAAGTCATTGGACCAAAGAACATGATTGTGGCGTCCAGTGAGGCAAGGAAAGGACCCCTCCCACCAGAGTCACCTGGCCTGCGTCGGCCCTCACTTCCCGGCTGACGTCAGCAGCCTGGTGACAGGGCTCCTGGCTCCTGTGCGTGAGCGGAGCACGGGCACACTCCGGCGTCCCCGGGTGGTGGAGGCCAGGCTCCCCGCTGACCAGCTGGCCTTGGTTCCCTTTGAAGACTCGATGTCAGATGCGCTGGGAGAAGTAGGCAGCCAGAATCTGTCTTTGCATGGTGACTCCATTTCCTCCACGCTCCTGCAAAAGAAAAGGCCAGCAAGTGAGAGACCATCACCCCACGATTAGAGGTAGGGGGAGAGTAGAAACCAGCTCTAGGGTGGGCGCTGGATGGGGGCCTGGTGAGTGTGAGATATCACGTGACCCAGCAGCAGGAATGGGGAAAATCCTCCAGCCCGTGGTGGTCTGAGCACCCCGTCGTAGGTCTGGTCACTCAGCGGATGCTCGCTGCGCCCCCAGCACGAGCGCACACCGCCCCGCCCTGTGCAGCGTGGCCGGCCTCTAGCTAGAGGGCTGTGCTGTGCACAGTTTGAGGTGACAGACACGAGCATTGCACTCAAAGGGATTGATTTCAACTCCATCAAAGGGTTGGGACGAGAGGCCTGGCTCACGGCCGATCATGCTGGATGTCCTACCAAGCCTCTGCACCAGTCTCTCTCTTTCAAGACATATCTACGATGTGCATCAGAAAGAAGCATATTTAGGACAATAGTCCGTTTGCAGGATGACTAACTGGCTGTGGGAGCCGTCTAGGACTTTGAGATATCCTCAGACATCAAATGGAAGAAAAGCCTTCCCGTTACCAAAATACGAACCATAGGAAAATCTTCAGTACTTTCGTATTTCAAGAAAGACCTTTAGTCTTAAAGAATCATCAGTAAGCAGCTTCTTCCTCTCCAGTTTCCAGAAACACCATTAGACTCAAACTCCCAAACCTTGGAAGGGTTATGGGTTCTACTTTGTGAATACAAAACAACAACAACAAACTTGGAATGTACCAAGATATAACATTAAATGGAAAATACTTTTTGGTTAAAGATTTTATTTATTTGACACAGAGAGAGAGATCACAAGGAGGCAGAGAGGCAGGCAGAGAGAGAGGAGGAAGCAGGCTCCCCACTGAGCAGGGAGCCCGATGTGGGCCTCGAACCCAGGACCCTGAGATCATGACCTGAGCCGAAGGCAGAGGCTTTAACCCACTGAGCCACCCAGGTGCCCTGGAAAATACTTTTTAACAAAGGAAATGAAAAAACATTTTTCCAGACAGTAAGTACTGGAACATTTTTCATCCGCTTTGGAACATTGTCTGAGAAATCTTTTTGCATGTAAATGGTATTTTGTAGGCAAATAAGTATCTCTTTCCCCCCTTTATTGGAATGGGATGTACTCATCCATGAAAAATAAAAGATATTTGTATTGCGGAAAATGCTCACGAAGTGACGTTGTCGGCCAACAGATATTTTCCACATGTAGCATCGAGGAGCACTCAGGGAGTAGCTGGAAGCCCCTGTGACCGTGTTTCAGCCTTCGTCCCTTGACCTTGAGCCAGTCTCTCGGCTCTTACTGAGCCTCATCCTTCCCTCCGTGAGATAAGCTCAGCATTGCCAGAGAATTATCTTATGGAAAGCCTTGAGTGTTCTACCTGAAAATCTCGAAGCACAAATGCAGAATAATAATAAGGAGAAGAAAAGGAAGACATGTGTAATTCTCCTCTGTTTTTATTTATTTTTTGGATGATCTTAGGAAAGTAAAATGCTGTTAGACAACTGGTTTACCCAACCCTGGAGAAGTTCTTAAACACGTCCAAGTAACAGACTGAGCAATTGAGTACAAAGGAAAAACAAATGTATAAAATACATTAGGGAAATCAAAGGAAAATGTTTTATTATGCTTTATGTCCAAACTTAAACTCCAAATTTTAATTTCAAGTTTTAATGTCCAAGATATTAGTGACCTTAAGTGACAGATGTTTAATTCACGGTATCCAATCAATCACCAGCAAGGAAGAACCCTGCTAACGCCCCCTTGGCCACAGCGAGGGGGCCGGCGGTCGCTGGGCCTCCGATGAAAGGCTTTCCACTCGCAGCTAAAACTAGGGAGACAGAACTCGTCTGGAAAGCAAAGTTCGTGAAGGGAATCTTTGAAGGGTTGGGTGCTATTTCATATTTATATTTAAAAGCAAATTAAGGACTGTTTAAAGGCTGTTTGCATTAAGAGATTGGATTTGCTTTAATTATTTGGTTATTTGTTGTTCCTATATAGCATTTATTAATGAAATGAAAATACAGCTTTTAATAGATTTCAATTATTTTACAGAAGAGCTCGCTAAATTATTAAGCGGCAACATCCCCTCCGGAATGGGCGGTCCTCTGCCGCGCTCCCCGGCCCCCGCCGAGCCCCAGCCTCCTTCCTCTGCGGGCTGGCAAACTCGGGTCCCTCGCTGGGACCTCCACTTGGAACGGCGCCTCGAGGGGTCGTGTTACACTGGATTTCATTTAAAATCTTTAGTCCTGACCTTGCTGAAGACTGAGGCTTCTTGACCTCAGCGGGCACAGGCTGGTCCGGACCATCCTGGTTGTGCCTTTCACCTCCCAGGGGGGCCAGCAGTGCGAGAATCTGAAAACCAACCCGGCCAGCCCTGTGCCTCTGTCTCCAGCCCCATATTGAAAGTGTACCAATTTCTGGACCTTAAGTGGCCTTTTGAGTGTTGGAAAACAAACCTGGAGGCCCAAGGACAATCACAGACCAGAAAGCCAAGTGCCCCTCGCTGCAGAACAGGTTCCCCTTCCCCAGACCGGTGGGTGCGTGCTGAGCCCGGTGCCCCTCCTCTCTGGGCACCCGCCTCACGCCTCCGTGCCCACGGCAGGCAGCATGGCCTCCTGAAGCAGGGTCCCCTCCGCTCACCTGGGGGCCGAGACCCCCTGGGCTGCAGAACAGCCCGCTGCTGGAACCCCCTCCTAGGGGAGCCTCAGCCAGGAGCCACTGTCGGAGCTTTCGAGAACTCAGGCATCGGTTTCTTGTTCCAGACTACGAGCATGTGGGGTTGTGCACACACGCCGCCCCCCACCCTCGGATGGGAAGATCACCCCCATCCTGGGTGAGGGCAGGATGGACAACCCCTCTGCTGGCCATCTCCGTGGCCCACCTGGGAGCCACTCCCTGCTCACGGGATGCGCAGTTGAGTCCATGGCTGACCAAGTGAGCCCATGACCCCAAGGAAGAGGGAATGGGTGAAGGAAGGGCCGCTGGCTCTGGGACCCAGGACACCATGCCCACTGCTTTCTGCCTCGTCTGATCTTGAACTATAGCCTTTAGTGACCAGTTTTGTGGCTCTGACCCTCCTCTCTGACTTTGTGGGCCCCTCACTTAGCTCCTGAAAATGAAACTCCACAGGCTCAAAATCAGGCCCAACTATGCCCAGCAGCCACCATCCGTGCCTCCCCTACACCCACTCCATGGCCACCAAACCTTGTTGGCTTCGGGGGAGCACGGACTCCTGTTTCCTCAAAGCTGCATCCTTACATCCTGGGATCTTAGAATGTATGCCCGTTGGTTTCCTCCAGCCCGAAGCAGGCTGGGGGCTCGGAAGCCATATCCGGAACCTTCCAAGTGGAAAGGTGGTATAGGCCACATCAGGCACCGTCCACAGGACACCAGCGGCCAGCAGGGTGGTTGGGGCCGTGCTTGAACACCTCCTCAGACGGGGAGCTCAGTCTGGCATAGAAGCAGCATTGACTTACGGAGCCAGAATCTGTGTCCCTGCACTGTCTACATGCTTCTGAGGGGTGATCCCTAGAAAAAAATGGGAAAAAAACAAATTAATGCTTTAGGCTATTTTTCGTGCAAGTGCAGCTCTTCGCCCTTTCTGGTCTCCGTGATGGTCTCCCGATGCCTGTCTGTGCCTTGACTGCCCTTCGCATGTGCGGATCACTGCTCGTCCTCGCCTGGCTCCCTCCATCCCGAGAGCACCTTCCAGGTAAGTCGTAACGGTTAACCAGCCACGGGGCTGCGCGCTCCGCTCACGGAACTTGGCCATCCCTCCTGTCCGTGGGACCCTCGTCCGATGCCCACGGAACCCGACAGACCACTTGCATGTTTGGTGCCAACGCGACATTCTGCCAACAGGGAAACGCACTTCGTGAGACGTGGCTTTCTCTCGGGGACGGGCGCCCCCACTCGTGGGTTCCTTCTTTCCGTTTCCGTGCGCGCTGGGCCCTTCCTAACCCCCAGGGGCTGACTCTCCCTCACAACGATGGTGGAAACAGCTAACGTTTATTCCGTGTTCGCCACTCCAGGTACTACTAACCATCTTACAGACTTTATCTCATTTAGTCCTCAAAGCAAACTTAATTTTTTAAGATTTTACTTATGAGAGCACACGAGAGAGCAGGCAAGCGTGTGACAAGAGTGGGGTGGGGAGGGGTGGAGGGAGAGGGAGAGGCCCCCAGCAGACTCTGCTCTGAGCTGGAGCCCGATGCGGGGCTCGATCTCACAACCCTGAGATCATGACCCGAGCCGAAACCAGCTGTCCGATGCTTAACCGACTGAGCCCCCCAGGCGCTGCTCAAAGCAGAGTGTGTGAGGCGGTGTGAGACTTGCCTCCATTTCAGTATGAGCATCGTGGTGCAGGAGGTTAATGAAAACGTCAAAAACCGCCAGCTGCTAAGGACGGGAGCAGGGTCTTGTCTCAGGAACCTGGCTCCGAGGTCCCACTCTGAACCGTGACTCCACCCAGCCCTCGGACTTGGTCCAGCTGGGCCCTCTGATGCCATGCCCCCCACCAACTCCTGACCCCCCCCCCCGGGGCTCTGGAGCCAGCAGCCGGATGCCGGCAGGTGCAGCAGGTGCTCGCAAGTGGGTGCGTGAGCAGACAGCGGCCGCAGCCCAGGACGAGCCCTGCGGAGACTCTCTCTGCCGTCCTCCAAGACTACTCTCCTCCGCCGGCTCCGCAACCCCGTGCCACATGTTCCTTCCCATCCCGTGCACGTCCTTGTTTGCTCAACGTCTGGCCTGCTTTTATTCTATTGCATTCACTTTGCACTTATTATGCATACTAGGTACTAGGTACGTTTATGTTATTCCATCCCGCATGCTTTCCATCCCTCTTATGTCTTGAATTCCTGCAATGTGAGTTCGCTGTTACTGTGGCATCAGACGCATTCCCTCAGAGGGTCACGACCACCTGTGTCTGGTCAAGTTCAATAACCTTTTCCTATGTCGGACTCTGCAGCCCTGGCTGGCACTTCTCTGCCAACGTAACTGAACCCTCTTTCTTCAAAGTGGAAAGCCCCACCCCGTCCTGTGTGCTCCTGAGCACCTCCCTGCTCTGCCCTCGCAGTGCCCGGACGTGTGCAGGCCCCCAGGGGTGCAGACGCCCGCCCATGCCCCTCAGGGTCTGCACAGCGTCCTGGCACAGCGGCGCCACCGAAGTCCTCATTCGGCATCAAAGTCGCCCAAGTTCTATTGTGTTTCCTGCTAGAAAATAAGCTCTTTGGCAGTGCCTCCAGGCCGTGTAAATGCTGGTTTGTTGGAAGGAAGGGTGGTGGCTGGGAGGGGGGGGGTGGACGGGTGGTGGGAGTGGAGGCTTTCCTTCCCCGGGGTCTGCATGGAATCTTGGCTGCCCTCCCTCTGCCGAGCTCTCCCCAGCCACCTCCCTGGGCCAGGCCCCCGAGCCCCTGCCCTCACCTCCCCATGACTCGTCCTTCATGAAACACACCCAGGCACTCACCGTATAGAGACACACGTCCCAGGCTTCTGAGACAAGCGAGAGGGCTGGAATTTATAAGGGTCCTGTAGTGACTCCCCCTACAGTTCTGAACCCCGGTTCAGAGACCCTCCCTGAGCCCCCTGCCTTGCACAAAGGTGGTGGTGAATCGGCTCACGCCTGCGAACGTGTCCCCTGCCCAGCGACCCTTCCAGCCTTGCCCTTTCCCAGCCCGCATCAGGCCACACTGCCACGGGGAGCACAGCGTGACGTTGGTTTTGTGGTTTGGATCTTCAGACGTGACTAGAGTGTGGATTTCTGGGGGCTCTGGTTACCCCTCACAGGGTGACGTGTCTTCGGAATGAACCCCGGGCACAGGACTGGATTAGCGGAAGGACGCGTACAGAGACACAGTGCGGAGCATTGCCGTCACGGTGCGTCTGAAGCTGTCCGCGCTGACCACTGAGCCCCCGCCTCGCTCGCACCCGAGGCCCCCTCGTGCGGTGCCAGCCAGGGCCCCTGCCGCCGGGTCCTGGGGTCCACGGGTCCACGGGGTCCCCCGCATCCCCACAGAGTTCGGCCTCCTCTCTCCTTCTGCTCAGAGCCCAAAGAGCTCTCTGGGTTAACTTATTCAAGCACCAGGGAAACCGACAGGCAAATTTTCAAAAAGAATTGTATGTCATTAATTCTTATTGATGTTAAAACTTTCCTTTTTAGCAAAACAAAAACTGTTGGGTGAGCATCATACTCTAGGTCAATAACAGGAAGGGAAATAAATGTTAAAACATACTAAATAATTGCCCGACGGTACTTGTACTAATGACCGTAAACTTCTACTATGCTAATTTTTCTCTACACTTTTAATTACCGATCAATAATACTTTGCAGTTGACATTTAAAAATGCTGAACCACATGTAGCAACACAGACTGAGAGAAAATCTACAATGTGGGACTGAATTTGCCAAATCAATAAACTCTGCCATTTAACAAATAGTATCATGTAAACAGTCACCAAGATTAGCTAGCGTGAAGGACTGGACCTGCAGGGTTTAATCACCGCTTCATGACACGGCGCTGCGTTTCCCAGATGAAGCCCTCTGCTGGGAAGAGTGGGGCAGCCCCTGTCCGCCCCACTTCCTCAGCCCGAGGACAGTGTGCTGGCAAGACGCAGGGCTTGACGGTCTGGAGGGAAAGGCATCTCCACGCAGGGGCATTCTCCCGACTTCAAAGGAATTCCTTCCTAAAAATCCAAGGGTCTGCCCAGTATCTGTCATCGATTGAATCGTAAAGGCATTAGATGGAGACATGTGATCTTAGAACCAGCCCTTCGTGAGGGTATCCATCGTGTGTCGATCATTCACTGGGAACTTAGGGGGTCGATGCAATGAAATAGCCATCCGCCTTGGAGACCAAAGAAAAAGAAGACTAAGAACGCCATGCAGACCTCCGGAAAATCAATTTTTGTAGAGCACTGCGGTAGAGCACAGCAGTCTTCATTTTCATTACTACTCGCAATAATAATAAATCTAGACCTTAAGTATCTGGAGCGTGTGATTATGGAAACGCCGCTGTCCGCGCTGGAGGCAGAAGCGATTTGTCTTGGCTGAGCCGGGCCGTCTCCAGGCGGCTGGGCGGTCGGCGGGCCTGTCTGCGGAATGGCCATCCTCCGTGGCCTGTGGCGCATCTTCATCTCACGGCCACTGTCCGTGGCCTGTGCCGCGTCTTCATCTCGCGCTCTCTACACACCACTGGGCGAGTCAAAGCTGAACACGAAATGAAAGCGGTCAGCTCACGCCGTGGCTGCCAAGCGGTCCGCTGGCTTCCGTAGTCATGTCCGAGTCTCCACGGGGAAACTTCCAGAAACTATATGATGCTCCTGTTTACACAGCCCCGTCCCATCTCACCCACGAACAGAGGTTGTCTCCATCTGTTTACCGTGCGTGGTCGAGTCCACATTGATGAAACAGAACTATAGAAGGGCTCGCTCGGCAGCCAGGGGCCGGGCTGGGGGGCACAGGGCGGGGGGTCTCCTGCCCGGCCGCAGCCTGGCCTTGGAGTCGAACTGACCCATGGAGACCAAGGGTCCCCCTGCGGCTCCCAGACTTCCTTATTTTCCAAGGAACGTCTTCCTTCATAAAGACGCGGGGGTCACCAGGCTGATCTGCGCACGTCGCTCCTCCTGCACCCAGACTGGGCTCCAATCGTAGCTCGGCTCCCTCCACAGCGGCGCTGACCCTATGAAAGTAATGAAGTGCAGCGTGCTTTAGGTGGACAAGGGGCTTTCTGAGCAGATTTACGATTGTCTGCATAAATCACGTGTCTGCTGAGGAGGGGTGGGAGGAAAGCACTCTGAGGTCAAGAGTGTGATTTTAGATACCCTCTTACTCACAGCCCCTGGCGGTCTTGCTGTCCTGGAGCAACGTGGAACAGATGGCCCTGGGTTTTCTAGGAGCCTCTGATGGGCTTGGCCTTCTGCTGTCGGTGCTATGGCCCTGACCTCTTCTGGGTCACTCTGAATACCCGGAGGAGCTCGGTGGTGTTATAAGCTCTCCTGTACCTGGAAACACTGAGGTGCTAACCCAAGCCCAGCCCTGTCCTTCCAGGCAGCTGTCAGGTGCAGAGGCACCCCAGCCTGGGACAACATGGGGGGAGGTTCTGAAAGCCCACATTTGATTCCAGGCTGGAGAGTGAATCAACTCAGTGTAGCAGGAGAGAGCCATGCTCCCAATATTGGGGCAAGTCAGAGTCTGGGCTTGAAGGCAGGGTGAAGGGCCAAGAGCTCAGAATCGTGATGAGGTGGGTCAAAAGGAAGGGAGAGCAAGGGGGGCGCCTTTGACCTTGTGCAGTCACCTGGAGCACAGGGCTTCCCACGTTGTGAACTAAGCTATGGGCAGGTTTGGGCTGAGGGAAGGGCATGGAGGTTCTCTTGGTCCTCTTTTCAGAGATTTTCCCATCACCATGACCAATTCTTGAAACTTGCAACAGGATCATCAATGCTATCAGAATACTCTCCATGCGCTGATGTACACGGACAACAGCAATGGCATCCCTCACCCCTCCAGCAGTGCTGTGTGCTCTGGGGGAAGCAGATGGTTGCTACCCCTGCAACCAGGTTACAGCACCTGCAGTGAGGAACATGGCAATTGAAGGTCAATGAGCACAACCCAATCTCCTGGCTGGGTCCTGGGTTCAGCAGAGCCTTACGATACCATTCAGACAGATGAACCTGAAGAAATCATCTGCTCAGGACTGCACCGCATCCTCAGAAAAGTACAAAGTAGGAATTGTTCCTTATTCACCACTATGAGAGAAACGATTTTGCAGAAGAAGGCAGTTCAAAGACAATCATAGCTAAGCTAGCCAAAGGCTTGATCAAGCCATACCTGATTTCCATACCAACCCCTGGATTTATCTTTTGTGAGAGCCACTAAGCTCCTCCTATTAAAGCAAAAATAAAATAAAATATAGGACTATCCAGGGGCAAGGAGAGATCCAAATGGTTTTTCTTTAACTAAAAGTGAAGCACATTTCTACGTACATGGCAGGGACTGGTTAACTGGGGGAAGCCAGCACTGTGGCGTTGGAGAATTCTTGGTGGGATGCAAGAATTTCCTCATAGAAATGCCATGGCCAGAGATGCTTCCACAGCATGTGGAAGTGAAAACAAAGTCAACTCCAGTCTTCGGAGCCTGGGACTTCACAAGTGTTCATCTGCACTGACATGTCAGGGTCAAGGTTTCTGCAGATCTATAAGGCATGTGATTTACCACCATGTTTGCTGAACCATCACAACCCAATTAGCCTTTCTGGACAAACATTGGGAAGTTAGCTTGCAATCTGGGTAAAAATATATCAAAATAAGCAAGAAAAATGTTATTTACATATGTGAAGAGGTAGTTAGAGTCTGTCAACTTGCGCTACAGGGGAAGGGAGTCTGAAGGCCACAGACCTACCCACAGTTGCCCCTGAAAACACGTCTCCCAGGAGAAGCCCGTCTCGTTAAGAGCAGATGGATTAGCGGTCTGGTTGAGCCGCAACAGCCACTCACTGCGAGGGACTAAATGCTCACACTTCAGACCATGACTTCATCTTCCTCCGACCTCAGAAGGAAATCCCACTTATGGGGTAGTCAGCCTTCGCGTGAATCCGGGGGGCAGAGAGAGTGGAAGAGACTGACAAGGGGTGGTGATCACACATGCCTGCGGGAGGTGGCCGTGCACGGACCGCGGAGGTTCACGTGTGTGTATGTGTTTGTGCCTGCGGGAGGTGGCCGTGCACAGACCGCGGAGGTTCACGTGCGTGTATGTGTTTGTGCACGTGGGAGGTGGCCGTGCACAGACCGCGGAGGTTCACGTGTGTGTATGTGTTTGTGCACGTGGGAGGTGGCCGTGCACAGACTGCGGAGGTTCACATGCATGTGTGTGTGTGCACACATGCATGCATTAATGAGAGCACGGAGTGCGTGCACATGCGCGCGTGCTCAGGTGAGTGCCCGTGTTCATGCGTGCTGGGTGGACCTGATGTGTGCAATGTGTGCACGGACGCCTGTGCATATGAGGAAGCCACCGTTAAGTGTGGCGGGGGTTCTGAGGGGCTGTTTCAGCCGTGAAGTCGGTGTGCACACTGTCTCACTGCTCAAATGTAACATACTGTCTCTGTTGTGCGTCTTCCAGCCCAAAGGGTGCCCTGGGAAAGAATCCCATGCTGCAAGAAATGTCCTGCCGCCAGCGTGTCTCTGGTCTTTTGCTGGTCTGCGTGCTTCCCACGTCCCCTTGGACTCCCTCACCGTGCACCTAAGTCACTGTCAGAGGCCACCTACAGCTTTCAGAACCTACTTCGCCCGAGCTGCCGGAGCCTGGGAACGGACAACAGCATCTTCCCCAGGCTGGCCCTAAGCAATCCTTGAGGGGGGGGTTCCCATCTCCCTCCCCCTCCCCCTTACCCCAAAGTCCCACCCCTTCCTGGGGCATCACCCAGGGTCCCCTCCACAGAGTTCGTGGGACCCCATGCCCAGCACAGCGCCTCCCTTTCCAGACCCCATGCCTGCGTCCCCGACTGGTCCTTCCAGAATCCCTCCCTGGTGCTGGAGTCCTCATCCCAGAGCCGACTCTGGGATAACCCCACCCAACCCAGCACACAGTCTTCTTTCTTGGCCACCACGCTTTCAAGACTCCGCTGAGGAGGCTGCTCCACCCCGTGGAACTGCTCCGCGGGCGGGTCGGCTGCCCCCCACTCCGGTACCCGCAGCCCACCGAAGCCCCTCCGCTGGGTCAGCTTCCACGGCGCGCTCGGTCCACAGTCCCCGTCCTCGTCTGCCCGTGAGGCTGCGGGTTGGTCCCACCCTGACTTTAGTCTTCCGGGTGCCACGCGGGGAAAGGGTCCCGGGATCGGGGCAGCAAGTGGCTTCCCCTTCTCTCAAGACACGCGTGTGCCCTCGGGGACCAGGCGTGCTGTCTGGAGCAGACCGCTGGCCGTCTACCTCACTGTGGTCAAGAGCGGCCCTCTCTTGTAGGGCATAAAATTTCGTATTTCAAAATCAGAGGGCGCACATGAAAACAGTTGGTAACACATGCCCCTAAAGCTTAAAATATCTTCTCAATTCTGCTGGCCATGTGTTAATCTACAAGAAAACAATATAAAATAAGTAAAAAAAAAAAAGCAGGTCATTAAACATATAAGATTCGTTTAAGTGGTAAGTATTGTAATGAATTTGGCTCCAAAGCTAAATGTGAAATCAGTTAAAATCAGCAAATCAAATGAAAATCTAATCAAATGTTCTCAGTCAGGTTGTTGAGTCTTGAGAGGAATGACCCCAGTCACCTTATTCCACCAGCGTCAAGGTGAAATGTGCATAAGGATCTTTTGGATCAGTTTTCATGTCACAACTACAGCATGGTGTTTGGGGAAACTGAGGAAATGCACAAAAGCATGTCCACCTGCGTCCCTCCCGTCTCTCGACAGGTGGCTTGCGAGGGAGGCAACAGCACAGAACGCGGGCAGCCCTGAGCCCGGCCGGCCACACCTGCTCCCCTGGGTTCCCCCCGGAGCCCGGGCCGGCACCGTCCAGTTCCCTTCCTCCAGGTATTGCTCAGCTTGACGTGAAACCAGATCCAGAGACATTTTAAAAACCTTACAAGATGTCTCAGTGGGTTTTTCACTAAGGACTTTCCATCTGCAAGTGTGAACCACTCGACGAAAGCAAACCATCCCGACAGCGGGCCTTCCCGGGAGACGCCTCGTGCTCGTCAGCCACCTCTATGGCACCGATGTCCTGACAAACACCGCGTAGACGGAAAACGGGTGGTCGCAGGGGACCCTCCACGAACCTATCTGAAGGACGCCACGGGAGCCACGAGCCCGGGTCCGGTCCGCTCCACAGCGGCTGCCCACCCACCCAGAGCCCAGGGACAGAGAGCAGGCAGGCAGGGGAGAGCTAACGTGCGGCACGAGTCGTGGCGCAGAGAGACGACAAACAATAATGTTCAAGGGTGTCTATTGGGATGTGTCTGCTAAGCCACCTTTCCAAATGTGTTTTTTTGTGGATCTTTGTTTTTCTAACTGCCATTAATTTTCATGAGACTGTCTAAGTACTTTCAAATAGTAAGCATTTATTGACATAGGTTACACAGAATTCCAAAAACCGTAGTCCACAATGTATTTTGGGGAAAAAAAAAATGATACTAAGAAAATCGAGAAGCAGCCACAAAATGAGCCTGCTGTGCCTTCCCATAAACACACCCGGCCGGACGCACTTCCCCGGCCGCCCAAGCCGGGCCCCGTTTGCTGATGGATGAGGCACAATAACTACGCTACCCCTGAGAGTGGCCTTTGGGGGCCTGCTCGCCACCGGGCCCCGGGTTCCCGGTGCACCCCACTCGTCGGATTAGCTGTGACGACATCCTGGGGGAAATTACACAACAGTCTAGATTTGGTTCTCATTTCTTCAGGAGTATTTGTACAAAAACAAGGAGTAAATTAAGCACACAGAGTGATTTCCCAGGATCTTTGAAAAGCAATCCATCCCGAGGCTGGCATTCACAGGGCCGCGGCGCCTTTCGCGGCAAGTCTGGGACGCGTTCCCTCCATCTGCCGCCCTCATTCTTCTGCAGGCCCAAAATCTCAACATGTTTTAGAAAGTTAATTATTAAATACTCTCGACTGTTGCTGAGTTGTACAATAGCAGGGGTAGAGCACAAGTACATTATGCTATCTTTCTCCCCATCTACCGCACATTTAACTACCTTTGATCTTATCTAATAGTAGATATAGAACTGAAATAATCACCATTTAAATATATTAGGTTGTTTGACATGGGTACTACACACAGGGAAAATCAATAATGATTATACAATCACCAGATACAATGTAAACGGCATACCGCAAAGTCTTTACGGGGCCAGATAACATCACAGAAATCCCAACGAGAGTCAATAGCCATTAGTTTTTAAGAGTGGCCACTTGAACTTGTGTGTGTGGGTGTGCGCCTTGGAGCCAGCTACCCATGGCTGTAGGATCTTAAAGCAGATGGGGTTCAAAGAAATAAAGAGAAGTCGGCTTTAAGAAACACGTCTCAGTGACAGCTAAGACTTGCTGCTTGCATTTAGCTCGATTTTTAGGAAAAGTCTAACAGCTAAGGGGGCTATGGATGATCATAGTTAAGTCAAGTGTCTGGAACCCTCAGGACAACACAGAGAACCCAGTCTGCAAGCAGCTGGCAGGATCCTTCACAGCTGAAATTTGGTCCTAATACCCAGCATGCCTGTCTCAGCAAGGAGGGGAGGGGAGGAGAAAATCCTAAGGACACGTCTCTTCTGTGCTATTTTCTTCCAGGCCGTGGAATCCTGACATTCTCACAAACGAATTTTCACCCCTGAGTCATTTGGGACAGAAAACAGTTTTCGCTCTGGGCCCTAGCTGCACAAGTTCCTGGAGCCCAGAGACCTGTCTCTGGCATCCAAAAGCAGACGCGTGTCAAGGGTTCTTGGCCAGTATTGAAGAATTAGGAAATGGGTTCAGTAAAATGTCAGTGGTTATCAACTTTGCAGATTGTTGTCGGGCAGAAGAGGAGCCGTGATGATCAATCTGCTCTGAGTCCTCAAAGCCAGCCCCGAAAATGCACGTGCCGATTCCATGGACATATCGGTCCCTCCTCGCTGTGCAGACGCCATTCCGACAGGCCCCCCTCGGCGGGCATTAATCAAGCTGGCAGCCAATGTGCTCTCCCTCTGATGAGAGCCATCAAGAGAGGCGTTTTGAAAAAAAGTCAGTGTTATTCCTCTATTCACATCCTCCAGTACGACACACTTGGCTCGCCTAAACCCTAAGCAAATACTGCGGGCTGAAGAAAAAGTCCGGCAAAAAATAGAATGCCGTCATTCCTGTCGTCCGAGAAAATTAAAAGCTCCTGGAAGGAATACAGGCGTCGCTTTATAACGCTTATCCTCTACCCTCTCCAACCTAGCTGTCAAATTTACTGTTTAAGCTTTTCTTTGTAATCACGCGATCATACACTGGGTCAGCTCCCCACCCCCATCATTCCATCTAATGGTTTTAAAGGGAGAGGAAATTACTTGTCTTCCCAGCCAGCCCTTGACACTTTTATGGGTCGTTTGTAATGAAGCTATTCTTCGGCTTTAATGGAGACCTTGATCCCGACCAGTGTGAATAATTGTCAAAAGGTGATTAATTAAATATTCACCACTCCCCTATAAAATTGATCGACATATTACATTACAGAGCTCCAAAAGTTATTTTATTTCTTCATTCCACTTCAAATTCTATGCATTTAAACAAGCTTTAAACCGGAGCCATATAATTCACTACACATTAATTATACATACACACTGACTAAAGTAAGAAGTGTTTTACACCTTTTTTTAACTCTGTAAAACGTGCCACTATCACTTGCAACACTGGGAAGTCCTGCCCGGGAAATGAAATGCCTTCCCTTTGCTTCCCGCGTGTACACAGCACGGTCACCTTGGTTAGCAGGTGTTAGGTCGTACAAACACGCAGCTTTGTGTGAAATAAGTCTCCAGGCAAAATAATAAAGAAGAATATTACCAAGTTCAACCGATAGACATGATTTTGGCTTTTAGAATATCATGCAGGACAAGGCGCACCAGGAACTTTGCCACCCATCCCTTAAGGCACTTGAGGCCCAGCGGCTGAGGTGGGGACGCGCCCAGGGAAGGGAGATAACCTTCGGGGAACTTGGCCGAAGTAAAATAAATCCTGACTCCCTTCCCCATCACGCCTACCCCGGCCTCGGTTTACCCCGTGTAAATAAACACGGGTCCTTCCTGCCTGCGTCCTCTCCACTCACCCAGCGTCCAACCCGTCCTCAGCTCTGAGTGGGAGGCAAGCAGAGATCACAAAAAAAGAGACAAAACCCCCAATTTCAAATGCAAACTCCGCCTCAAAGTCACCCACGAGCCTCAGCAAACGAGATTTTATTATTAACACCGAATACACGTGACGGGGTGAGTTACATTTAAATGTCTGTGAACATCGAGGGGGAAACGACCACACGTAGAGCAAAGCAGTCGGTTCTGTTGTGTCCTCGAGAGGCAGCGTCTGTGCCCTGGGCCAGCGAGCGGCCGATGAGGGACGGGGTGGCGCGGGCCCCGCACGTGACAGCAGCAGGGGAGAGGGGACAGCGCCCAGAACCACGGGCGACGCCCGCCACCCGGAGCCCTGCGGAGCAGGCACGGCTGGCGCCCACCCGGGTCCCCGCTGCGGCAGAGCACCCGGGACTGAGCCCGTGCACCGCGGGACCTGGGACCCGAGTGTGCCCCGAGCCCACGCGCCGGCGTGCTAGACGGCCGGGAGACGCCATCGATGCAGATGACTGATTTCGTTGATGTAGTCCATCAAACCCCCCCCCTTTTTTTCCAGGCTGTTAAAATGTCATTGAGTGAGCATAGCAGATAAAAAATAAATAAATAAATAACGAGCAAAAAAAAAAAAATATTTCAACTTGAACAAACTTGCTATTTGTCCCCTTGCTCATGCGGATCTGCCGGAGCCAAGATGTCTCAGGCAGCCGCTACAGGAGTGAGTCCCACAAAGGGACTGGGTTTAATCATCCAATCCCAGACTGTATTGATTTGGGGACTACTTGCAATGACTATATAAATAAGCCATTTCTTTGCAACTGTATCTGCAGCCGGTCATGAACCCAAAACCTTCACAACCTGGTCCAAAGTGAATTATGCCCCGCAGAAATAAATTAATAAAACTAACACAGCCGGGCTCCTCCACCAACTTATTTTCACGTTTCAAGAGCTTAAAAATATAAAATCAATAATCATTTAGTCATAAGGGTAAATGAAGCGACATAACATCAAAGTATACCCTTTAGCTATTCAAGTCATCCCAGGTAATTTATCTCATCAAAAGGCAGTGGTAATAATCCTTTCCACTCCGAGACAAGCTGCCACACAGCTGCTGTATTATCCTAGAGTAAACACGTTGGGAGAAAATATTAAAAATCAATATCTGTTTCCTTCTATCAGACCAGATGGCATCCATCATAAATCCGTCCCCGTAAAGAGTCCTTGGAGCTGGGTGCCAGAGTGAGGAAGACGACCGAATTAACTACATAAAACGAGGGTCTGCTCAACGGACACCGACAGCTGGATTTCTTTAAAATTTCAGGATTTTACAATTGCAAAAATTTGCTGAAATTATAATGATGCGGAAAAAATCTATCGTAGCCATAGGGCGCAGAGAGGAAGCAATTACCGGTCCTGTAAAATAAAAATGCGAACTGCAGCTTTCAAGAGTCCCCGAGAGTGATCCCAGTTATTTGATTTATTTATTCGACCGTTCATTCATTCATCCATTCATTCCTTCATGTAGCCCCGTGTGATTTCGAGCCATGAAGCTCAGGCATCAGTCCCTCGGACTGGAGAATCTGTCACAGGGTCCATGGTGGTCATAGGGCATCTGGTCCCCCAAGACACTTCCTGAAAAGTTTCGACAAGTTCTTTTCTGACTACAGTGCCCAAGGAACTGTGTGGCCAAGTCCCGAGAGCTCTGATCTCCGAGGCGGGAGAGCCGCATCCAGGCGCCCGGGCAGGGGGCCGTGCTGGTGACACATTCTTACGCCGGACACCCTGGACCCACGAGCCAGAGCCAGAGGCGACACCCACTCTGTGACCCCCTGGAAGGTGGCAGAGCCTTGCCATGAGTGTGCGGGAGAAAATGCCAGAGAAACCGGTCCCAAGAGTGTGCGGCTCCCCTTTGGCGGGTCTCCTTGCTTTCGAGTCGAGCCTGAATTTTATTATTTCTGGGAAGTGGGATGTCGCTGTCGTTCTTAGGGGGTCCTACACTCGCTTCTGTCAAAGACATCAGGACGCACGCGCACACACACAGTTATTAAACACTTGGAAAAGACAAAATTCCTCCAATACGATGACTTTTCCAGAAAAGCCGACTCAAGTCTTTGGAGTCTGCTTACAACCACCTCCATCTCGAGGAACCGTTTAAGTCTTGCCTTGTCCCCAACAGACACAACTGTGCTCTCCCCGATTCCGGCATTGACACCTTACCCCCCGCACTTCAGAATGTGGCTGGGTGAAGAGGGGGGCCTTACAAAGAGGAACTAAGTGTAGTGAGGTCGAAGGGTGGGCCCTAGTCCTGCAGGACTCGTGCCCCAGGAAGAGGCAGGGACACCTGGAGAGCAACCTGCAAGCCGAGGAGACACCTCTCTCCAGAAACGTTCCCGCCCGCACCCTGGTGGGAAACGTCCAGCTTCCCAACTGCGGGAAAGTAAAAGTCTGCGGTGCATGTGGCCCCAGCGGAAGGAGGCCCCATCCCTGAGTCACCAGGACTTAGAGCCAGAGAGCAGCTACCTCAGAGTTTCCTCAGTGCGACAGCTGGGGACACAGGGGGCTTCAGAATGAAGTTCCTCATCTACCGGAATAAACCACCCCTTGAAGAGGCCCCTGGATAGATTTCTTTTGAAGTAAATCCTACTCGTGTCAGTATAGGGATCAACCCCTATATTTTATTCCAGAATAAGAAAATTTTCTCTTCCTCAGTTCCACTGCCCAGAATGTCCCCAAGACCCAGGGATCTCGTCTCTCAGTCTGCATCCGCAGATTAATCAGCTCATTTGGGTCCTGTCGGACAAGCACCCTCAGCCTCCTATTCACATCCAGATACCAGGTATGGATGAATAGGAACCAAGATAACACTAGGTTGTGAGGGAAACCTTATCATCGCTGACTTATTGGGAATTTATATTTAATCAAAAGCCCTAAATCATTTTCACACATATTCTTATGTAGAGATTCATGATTCATCATCTATCTGACGTTTTGAAGTTGCTTTTATTTTACTGTAGACTAGGTGCATGCCCTTAGATTTTTTCTTAGCAGATGTGAGCTTCGGTTCCACTCCTTGCTCTCGGCTATGGAAAGCTCCACGCAGATCTTGGCTCTCAGATGGAGAACTTCCTATTATTCCCAGACGGAATGTCATGTCACAGAAAGTGGCATGGCGGGCCGAGCATACAGAATTCCCAGCGCCATACTGCCCGGCTGGCACAGAGCAGAGACCTCCGCAAACGCCTGCCTGTCCCTAGCAGTGTACACTTAGAGGACCAGGGACTTTCCCACCCACCTGCTGGGTATTCCCAGGGCCACTCCGCCCCTGCCGCCGCACCAGCTCAGCACACAGAGGAACGGGCCAAACAAGGGAAAAACTATTGCCTTGCGTGACGTCAGAAAATAGCCGAGGGATTCCTTATTATTCCAAGAATGATCTCAACTTGAGCCAAATTACAGGTCGTATCAAAAGTCTAAAACAACGTTCTCACGTTAGAAAAGTTTACTGTGAGGATAATGTTTTCAGCTCATTTGGTGTCTTCCACGCTCTCTTGGAGAATCTCTTTCAAACTGGGCACTTATTTTGACTAAGTACTGGAAGTAGAATAATATTTGTAAAATTATTCCATTCCTTGAATATAACTTTTCTTTCTTAGAAATGACTAACTGAGCTCTTGTTATCTGCTTGGTTCAGAACCCAGCATATAAACATTTGGATTGTGAAGAATTTGAATATCAATCCTCAGAAATATCACATTTACTTTCACATAATACTATATATCAAATCATCAAATGGATTACAAATGAGACTCGCTCACAGAAAGTCGCCTAAAAGCCCACTAAATGCCATCCCAGACCCTGACACACAGCTTCACTCACCAAGATGGCTGGGAGGCAGACCATACATCAAGACCGCTGCCAAGTGTTATCAGGGGGGTTGGGACCATCAATCACGTGAGCCTTCCACGGGACCCTCCCAAGCCGGTGGTGCTCCATGTCTTTCTTTTAGGAAACATTTAATCATTGACACACTTCTCCATGGGGATTAAGAAAGTGAACTCTTTAAATCTCTATGGTTGCTAAGAGACTCATATTTAATGTTTAAAAATTTTCATCTATATCAGATATATTATTTTCTTCCATGGCAGACAGGATCTTGAGATCTGCCAAGAGGCTTAAAAATGACTTTTATAAAGAGAAATCACACAATTTCTTAAATATTAGTCTTTCTTTTTTTAGAAATGATTCTCTGCAAGTCTCATTTATTAACGAATTTTCAGCACAGCCTATAAAGCATACTCACTCTGGATAATGGCAATTACTTATTTGTATTTAGTATTTGTATTTGTATTTGTATTTAGTAACCAAATATTTGACAAGGAAAATATGTGTGGACTAGATAACATTTTCCCATTTATGCTTTCTTTTCCTTTCTTGCTTAGGTTAGACTAAACTATTTCCTAAATCAGATTTGAAAACTTAAATGAAATGGGCAAATTAAAAGGATAACATCCATTCTAAAACTGAAGCCAGAAGGAATATTAAAAATAAACCTACACGCTCTTTAAAAAAAAAAAGATTCATTGATTAAATACAGACCCACAGCTTCATCTGCTCCATCATCATCATCATCACCATCAACCAGGGCAGGTCAGGTGGTATATCTGGTGGAGTGGAGGAAGCCATGCCTTATACTCTAGCAGTTTCACTTAATTTTAAACTACAGGGAAATTTATGCACACAGGTTCTCATATAAGAAAGTTAATTTTGGCATTATTTATGGTAGTGTTATAGCTTCCTTTCCCTAGGCAATCTCGTATGTATTTTATACTAAATATGTACATATCATTACATAAGAGCACGTGCAGGTTTTTTGTTTGGTTGGTTTGGGTCATTGATTTATATTGTACTCAATTTTATGTGTTGTGCCTTCTCATGCTATACCTTATAAAAATTCAGCCAAGAGCCAAATGGAACTTCTAGAGGTAAAAAGTCAATATCTAAAAAGAAAAATCGCTGATGGATTTAACAGATTAAGCACCACAGAAAAGTATAATTTGGAGGACAGAGGAAGCAGATATCCAAGCACAGAGGGGGATAAAAAGGAAGACTGTGCTGAAATAAAATGTATGAAATCCTAACATTGACTATTTTGTGTCAGCTATATACGTACACAAACAGACATGTGTGAGACGGAATGTGTGGAAAGCAACAACACTTGGCAATTATTTTGAAATGAAAAAAATATATATGCTTTTTGACTCAGAAACCCCACACAGAACCCTGTCACACAGAAGCACGATCAAGCAAGAATATATGCAAGGGTGTTTTGGTACGACCGTCGCAAATAGCAGACACCTAGAAATAATATCGATGTGTTTTATTGGGGAGATAGGTGATTAAATTACTGTAATCTACTTTGCCGCCATCAAAAGAGAGAGAAAGAGAGAGAGCGCGCTATACACTACAAACAGAAAGATTAGGGAACCTGAAGATACAGCAACGTAATGTCTCCAAAAAGAAGGACACAGAGGAGGAAAAAAGATAAAACAACACAAAACTAGAGCCTCAGTGACCTACGGAAAAATATCAAACAATCTAATATAAATACATTTTGAGTTTCTGAGAAAGGGAAAAGATGAGGAATGTATTTGAATAAATAACATTGGATATTTTTACAAATTAATGAAAAAAAATCTTCCAGAGCCCTGTCAAGATACACACAAAGAAAACCATGCAAGGCAGCTGGGGTTAAGCACATGATTCAGGGAACACAGATAACAGTGACTGCAGACTTCTTCTTAGGATCAGTGGAGCCAGAAGACAATGAAAAAAAATCTATAAAGTGCTTAAAGGAGGGGGGAAAAAAAAGTCAACTTATAATTCTGTGTCCAGAAAAATATTTTTGAAAAATAAGGCAAAATAAAGATAACCCCAGGTCAATAAAAGAGAAAGAATTTATCACCAGAAGACATTTAGTACAAGAAATGTTCATTTGAAAACTTCTCTATGCTGAAGTTAAGTAATGCTGGATAGGAATGTGGGTCTGCAGAAAGGAATCAAGAGCTCCAGAACTGATAAATACGTAGATCAATATTAAAGATATTTTTCTCAGTTTTGAATTTTTAAAGGTTAATTGACCATACAAAGCAAAGATGTAATAACGTATTATGAGGTTTACATCATACGTATAAATAAAATGTATGACTTGGAATTGTCTTATAAGGGTCTTGCATTATATACATAGATACATAATATTTGAAGGTAGATTCTATTGAATTAAAGTTGCATATTGTAAACTCCAGAGATCACTAAAAATTACAATTAAATAGAGGTATAATTAATAAGCCAATAATGGAAATAAAGTGAAATAAGGGTCAATCTAAAAAAGATAGGGAAAGGGAAAGAATAGAAGGGGGAAGTAGCAATAGGACAGACTTAAGCAAAACCATGACAAGTGATTATTAAATATAAAAAAAATCTAAGACACCGGCTAAAAGGCAGAGATTGTTAGACATCATAAAATGCAAGACTATAAGAAATAAGCTTCAAAATTTTTTGAAGAGTTTTGTTAAAATAAAAGGATGTAAAAAGGCATACAATGAAAACACTAATCGTAAGAAGCCGGAAGGGCCTAACTTGTGTTAGATAACATAGACTTCAGGACTAGGAATATTAGTATGTCTGTAGAAGGATATTTCATAATGATAAGTAGTTAATCAAGAAAATAAAACACTGCTAAATTTGTATGCATCTAATAATAATTTGTTAAAATACATTAGGCCAAAAAAACTGATAGAGGGCACCTGGGTGGCTCAGTGGGTTAAAGCCTCTGCTTTCGGCTCAGGTCATGATCTCAGCGTCCTGGGATCCAGGCCCGCATCGGGCTCTCTGCTCAGCAGGGAGCCTGCTTCCTCCTCTCCCTGTCTCTCTGCCTGCCTCTCTGCCTACTTGTGATCTCTCTCTCTGTGTCAAATAAATAAATAAAATCTTTAAAATAAAAACTGATAGAGTGAAGAAGGAATAGACATGAATGATTGGTGACATTAGCACTCCTCTTTCACCAATTTATACAACAAGTAGAAAGAAATCAATAAGGACATAGAAAACCTAAATAACACCATCAACCACATTTATCAATTGATCTATATAGAATACTCTGCCTTACAATAGCAGAATGGATAGTTTCTCAATTGAATCTAGAATCTTCTCCAATATAGACCAAATAATTGACCATGATATAAGTTTCAATAAACTTAAAAGGGATGAAGTTATACAAAATATATTCTCTGATATAGTTGTATTGTTAGAAATAAATGATAAGAATACATTAAATTAGAATTAAACAGTAAGAATATAATAAGAATACATATGAGGGGTTCCTGGGTGGCTCAGTTGGTTAAGCACCTGCCTTCAGCTTAGGTCATGATTCCAGGGTCCTGGGATCCAGCCCCGCATCAGGCTCCTTGTTCAGCAGGAGCTTGCTTCTCCCTCTCCCTCTGCCTGCTGCTCCGCCAGTTTATGCTTTCTCTCACCGTCTCTCCCTCCTTGTGAAATAAATAAAATCTTTTTAAAAAAGAATACATTTATGATATTCTTAAGCATTTGGAAATTAAACAAACTATGTTTAAATAACCCAAGGGGTCAAAGAAGAAGGAAAGAAGAAAGGGAAATTAGAAAATAGTTTAAATAAAAATGAAAACAGAGAATAAAAAATTTTGCAGGCTTCAGCAAAAGCAGTGTTTAGAAGTTGATTTGTAGCTTAATGCTAAATATCCTTATGTTAGAAAGAACAAAAGTTGAAAATCAGTGGTCTAGGCCTCCACCTTTAAAAGCCAAAAAAAAAAAAGAAAAGAAAAAGAAAGAAAAAAGAAAAAGAAAAGAAAAAAGAAATATCAAAGTAAATAAGAAGGAGAAAAATAATAAAGATCAGAGCTGAAACGAATGAATTTTAAAAAAAGACTTAAAATAAGAAAAAGTCAATGAAACCAAAAGATCATTCTTTGAAAAGAAAATCGATGAAATTCACGTCTCTGTAGTCGACTTAAAAAGAAAAAAATGAGAAGACATAAATTATTAATATCAAGAATCAAAGAAGGCACATCACTACAGAGCCCACAGATATTAAAGAGATCATAAGGAGACATTACAAAGAGTTTTATGCCAATGCATTTAGCCACTCAGAAGAAATGGAGACAGTTCTTGAAAGATATAAAACATAAGAAAGAATAAAAAGTCTCAATAAGTTCTGTATGTACCTAAATATTAAATTTATCATGAAAAACTTCCCTACAAAGAAAATCCAGTGATCAATTCTATCAACATTTTCAGAAATACTAATAGTTATACACAAAATATTTCAGCAAATAGAGGAGGAGGGAAATAAAATACTTCCAAACTTGTTTTGTAAGGCAGGACTACTTTGATACCAAGACACCAAAAACATAAGAAAAGAGAACTATCGAAATCCATTATGGAAAAAAAAAGGATGCGAATTCCTTTGCAAAAGACCAGCAAATTAAAACTAGCACTAAAAAGAAAATATTATGACCAAATAGAGTTTATCTAAAAAATTTAAGATCAACTTAACATTCAAAAATCAATCTATGTAATTCACCACATTAAGAAGACAAAGAAAAAGAAGGGGGGGAGGAGGAAGGAGGGAGGAAGGGAGGGAATGAAGGGGAGGGGGAGGGGAGGAGAAAGAGGAAGAGGAGGAGGAGAAGAAGTAAAAGAGAAGGAAGAAGAGACAAGATTACTTCAATAGATGGGGGGAACCATTTGACAAAATCAAACACCTTTTCACAATTAAAACCTCAGCAAACTGAAAGCATTGATGAAAGAAATTGAAGATGACACAAACACATAGAAAGATATCTGAAGTTCACTGATTGGAAGAATTGTTAAAATGTCCATACTACCCAAAGCAATCTACAGATCTAATGCAATCCCTGTCAAAATACCAGCAGCATTTTTCACAGAACTAGAATAAATAATCCTAAAATCTGGGCGCCTGGGTGGCTCAGTGGGTTAAAGCCTCTGCCTTCGGCTCAGGTCATGATCTCGGGTCCTGGGATCGAGGCCCGCATTGGGCTCTCTGCTCAGCGAGGAGCCTGCTTCCCCCTCTCTCTCTGTCTGCCTCTCTGCCTCCTTGTGATCTCTCTCCCTCTGTGAAATAAATAAATAAAGTCTTAAAAAAAAAAAAAAGAAAAAGCTCTTTAAAAATAAAAAATAAAAAAATAAATAATCCTAAAATCTCTGTGGAACCACAGAAGACCGCAAATAGCCAAAGCAACCTTGAGCAAAGAGAACAAAGCTGAAGATTTCACAATCCAGGTTTCACGATATACTACAAAGTCGTAGTAGAGCATTTAAGGACTGGCACAGAAAATTGACACATAGATCAAGGGAACTGAATAGAGAACCCAGAAATAAACCCATACTTATATGGTCAATCAATCTATGACAAAGGAGGGAAGAATATCCAATGGGAAAATACAGTCTCTTCAACAGATGGTGTTGGGAAAACTGGGCAGCAAAAGTGAGACGGGACCCCTTTCTTACACCACACACAAGAAATAGACTCAAAATGGATTAAAGGCCTGAATGTGAGAACCGAAACCATAAAACTCCTGAAAGAAAACATAGGCAGTGATTTCTCTGACATCAGCCAGAGAAATACTTTTCTAAATATGTCTCCTGAGGCAAGGGAAACAAAAGCAAAATTAAACTATTGGAACTACACCAAAATAAAAAGCTTTTGAACAGTGAAGGAAGCTGTCAACAAAACAAAAGCCACCCTTCTGAATGGGAAAAGATATTCGCAAATTTTATATCCAATAAGAGGTTAATGTCCAAAACGTATAAAGAACTTATACAACCGAACACCAAAAAACAAATAATCCAATTAAAAATGGGCAGAGGACCTGAATAAACATTTTTCCAAAGAAGACATACAGATGGCCAACAGACACGTGGAAAGATGTTCAAAATCACTCATCGTCAGGGAAATGCAAATCAAAACTGCTGTGAGATCTCACTTTACACCTGTCAGAGTGGATAAAAATCAAAAACACAAGAAATAACAAGTGTTGGTGAGGATGTGGAGAAGAAGGAACCCTTTTGCTCGGTTGGAGGGAACTTAAATTGGTGCAGCCACTGTGAGGAACAGTATGGAGGCTTTTCAAAAAGTTAAAAATTGAATTACCCTATGATCCAGTAATTCCACTCCTAGGTATTTACCCAAAGAAGAAGAAAACACTAATTCAAAGGGATACATGCTCCCCCTACATTTATTGCAGTATTATTTACAGTAGCCAAGCTATGGATGCAGCCCAACTGTCCATTGACTGATGAATGGATAAAGAAGAAGTGGTGTATATATACACAATGGAATATTATTGAGCCATAAAGAAAGAATGGAATCCTGCCATTTGCAACAACGTGGGTGGAGCTACAGAGTGTTACGCCAAGCAAAAGAAGTCAGTCAGAGAAAGACAATTGTATGATCTCAGTCACAGGTGGAATCTAAGAAACAAATGAACAAAAAGATAAGCAACCAACAACAGCAACAACAACAAAGACTCTCAACTACAGAGAACAAACTAGTGGTTGCCAGAGGGGAAGTGGAGGTGGTGTGGGAAATAGATGAAAGGGATTAAGAGTACATTATCTTGAAGAGCACTGAGGGAGGAAAAAAACCCTCAGCAGATGAGGGAGCAGAGGACATCTTTAAAGCAAGAACGACTACCTACAGTCCAGCTACAGTTAGTATCGTCTTCAGTGGTGAAAGGCAGCATGCCTCCGTCTTCCGGGACCAGCAGCCAGGCATGGGTGTCTGTTTCCCCCACGTTTCGTCCACACTGTGCCAGAAGCTCTACCTAGTGGAATGACGCAAGAAAAAGAAGCTAACGCCATGAAGATTCCCAAAGAAGAAATAAAGCTGTTTTTATTTGTAGACTTGTGGGTGACATATTTTGTAAATGATGTGATTTTTATGTAGTGAATTCTAAATCCTTAGGGATCCTCAAAAGTTTCTAGGATTAAGAAATGGATTTGGCAAAGTCATACGATGAAAGGTCAGTGTACAATAATTGATTATATTTGTGCTAGCAACAAGCAATTGGAAAACGAATTTTAATATCCATTATTGATAGCATTAAATGTATTATGTGGAAACAGACATATCGCAATATATATAGTACTTAATATCCTCAGATCTACAGAATATTGCTGAGAAGAATTAAAGAAACTTAACTGGCAAGCTATATTGTGTTGATCAGAAAACCCGATTGGTTATAATAATATCCATCGTCCTTTAATTCATCAATAGATTCATTGCAATACAAATGAAAATCCCAACAGGCTTCTCCGTAGAAAATGATACTAAACTCACACAAACGGAGACAGTTTTAAAATAGGCAGAGATGGAGGACTTACCAGTCTGGCTTCAAAGTTTGCTGAGGAATGGCGTCCATGAGGTGTGGACACTGGCGCAGACATGCAGACGATGGCACAGAATGAATCCCCCAGGGACAGATCACAGATCACACTTCGGGGAGCGACTGCCTTTTCTGCAGCGAGGGGAAGGGACAGTCTTTCCACCAAATGATGCCAAGCAGACATCAAACACCAATGTTAACTTGAATGAATCACAGGTCTCAACAGAAAACTATAAAACTTCTCGGGCGCCTGGGTGGCTCAGTGGGTTAAAGCCTCTGCTTTTGGCTCAGGTCATGATCTCAGCGTCCTGGGATCGAGGCCCGCATCAGGCTCTCTGCTCAGCAGGGAGCCTGCTTCCTCCTCTCTCTCTGCCTGCCTCTCTGCCTACTTGTGATCTCTCTCTCTCTCTGTGTCAAATAAATAAATAAAATCTTTAAAAAAAAAAAGAAAACTATAAAACTTCTTGAAGAAATAATAGAAAATCTTTGTGATGTTGGTGCAGGCAAAGATCACTTAGGATCCAAAACACATGTATCTCGTAAGAGAGAAACTGACAAGTTGAACTTCACCAAATTAAAGACTTTGTTCTCAGGGGGATATAAAAGAAATAAAAAGGCCTTCCATGGACTGGAGAAAATATTCACAATATGTGTGTCAGTCCAAAGGCCGATCTCCAAAACACAACTCCATTATAACAACACAAACAGCCAATGGGGTGCCTGCGGCTCAGTCCATTGAGCATCTGACCCTAGATTTTGGCTCAGGTCGTGATCTCAGGGTCATGAGATCAAGTCCAGCATTTGGCTCTGTGCTCAGCGAGGTGGGGAGTCTGTTTGAGATTCTCTCCCTCTCCCTCTTCCCCCTGCACACATCTCCCTCTCAGATAAATAAATACATCTTAAAAAAAAAAATAGGGTGCCTGGGTGGCTCAGTAGGTTAAGCCTCTGCCTTTGGCTCAGGTCATGATCTCAGGGTCCTGGGATTGAGCCCCGCGTCGGGCTCTCTGCTCAGCAGGGAGTCTGCTTCCTCCTCTCTCTCTCTCTGCCTGCCTCTCTGCCTACTTGTGATCTAATCTCTCTCTGTGTGTCAAATACATAAATAAAATATTTTAAAAAAATAAAAAATAAAATGAAAACAGCCAAATGTTCAAACACGTTGACAAATGTTTCAACATGCCATTTATAAGTTGAAATTTTGTGAATGATCAATAAACACATGGGAAAGTGTTTCTTTAAGTTATCAAAGAAATGCACATTAAAATCCCAAGAAGTTAACAGTGCAAACCCACTAGAATGGTGAAAATTCTAAATCTTGAAAATAGCAGGAGCTGGTATGGATGCTGAGAACTGTTTACAATCACTTGTAGGAAGGTAAAATGAGAAGCCCCTTAGGAGAGCAGTTTGGAAGATTCTTACAGAGTTGAGCGTACGCTTACTTTATGGCCCAGTGCGCAAACTCCTAAGTGTTTACACAACACAAATGAAAGCATATTCCACGGAAAGTCCAGCTCATGAGTGTCCCCAGCAGTTTAATTCTCAACAGCCACTAAATTAGTACATTTAAAATTATGCCTTAATGATATGTCTACAAATTACAGGGAACCTGAGAAGTAACTAAGAAAGGATGATCAATTCAGCAAAATGAAGTTTATAAAGAGCGAAATGGGAAAATACTGCATCTAGGAAAACAGAAACAAACAAAAATATACTGCAAAGAAAAGCTAAGTAGATAGATTAGTACTTGTGATAAATGTAAGTGAGCTCCATTCATGTCATAAAAGAGACAATCTTACAAACTGGGTAAAAAATACCTATTACAAGTCAGTTTTAGAGACACATCAAACATGAAACAGGAAAGAAGGGAAGAACAGGGAAATGATCATCACATGTTAACTAAAAGCAAGCAAATGGATCGATGTAGGTGTGAAATAAGTGACAATTCAGAGTGAAAGTGCAATGGGAAAGTCAGATATTCACGAAATAAAAGGAAAAATGCACAAAAAAATATGCCCATCAGAAAATTTTTGTACCCAAAAACAGAGCTTAAAAACGCACAAAGCAAATAAATACAAGCAGAAAAATCTCAACCATAGGAAGAGACATTAACTTAAATCTCAGAAACTAACAAATGAAATGGAAAAAATGAAGAGTAGAAAAGTTGGATACTGTATATAATAAGTTTGGTCTAATTTACCTTTCGCTATTGAAATTAAACAATTAAGGAGGCACTATATTCTTTTTGAAATATTCATGAAACTACTACAAAGATTGAGCATTTATTATTGTATGATGAGATCTCAACATACTTTAAATCAATCAATCTTTGAGAATATTATCTCTCTCTCCCTTTTTTTTTTTAAGTAGGCTCCATACTCAGTGGAGCTCAAAGCAGGCTGAACCCATGAGATCAAGACCTGAGCTGAAATCAAGAGTAAGATGCTTAACCGACTAAGCCACCCAGGCACCCCCAAGTACATTATCTCTTAACAAGCATAAAAGTAGTGCTTTGAGGGGTGCCTGGGTGGCTTAGTTGGTTAAGCACCCAACTCCTGATTTTGGCTCAGGTCATGATCTCAGGGTCACAGGATCAAGCCTGATGTCAGGCTCTGCACTGCACATGGAGCCTGCTTAACATTCTGTCTCTCCCTCTCTCTGCCTCTCCCCCTGCTCGCTCTTGCTCTCTTCCTAAAATTTTGTTTTAAAAAAAGTAGTGTTTTGAAAAGAAATCCTATCCAACCATATATAACTATGAATAGGAAAAATTAATGTGTAGGCACAAATAACCAAAATTAAGACTTTATGCAGGGCACCTGGGTGGCTCAGTGGGTTAAAGCCTCTGCCTTTGGCTCAGGTCATGATCTCAGGGTCCTGGGATCGAGGCCCGTATCGGGCTCCCTGCTCAGTGGGGAGCCTGCTTCCTCCTCTCTCTCTGTCTGCCCCTCTGCCTACTTGTGATCTGATCTCTCTCTCTCTCTCTTTGTGTCAAATAAATAAATAAAATCTTTTTTAAAAAAAAGACTTTATGCAAAGACATTTTATTTTGTATTTTTTTAAGATTTTATTTATTTATTTGACAGAGAGATAAAGAGAAAGCACAAGTAAGCAGAGCGGCAGATAGAGGGAGAGAGAGAAGCAGGCTCTCCACTGAGTAGAGGGCCTGATGTGGGGCTCAATCCCAGGACCCTGCAATTATGACCTGAGCCGAAGGCAAACACTTAACCAACTCAGCCACCCAGGCGCCCGAATGCAAAGACATTTTAAAATGGAAACATAATGAAATGATCTTGGGAATGTAAATAGCCAACAGTGTCCCAGGAATAAGAAAAAGTTAAGGCAATGGAATACTATGTAGTCAGTAAAAAAGCAAGGAATCAGTGATATGGAAACTTCCTCAATATACTGTTAGCACAAGAAGAAAGCTTCAGACCACAGACAGTGTGAGCTGTTCTACCATCCACTGTGAGGACAGGAATTGTCACTCCTGTGGTTCAGAAAGTTGCGTGGCTCAGTATCTCCTGAGGTGGGGCAGAGGGCTACCTTCCAAGCTCATGAACTGACAGCTGAGATGTGTATATGTATGCCTTACGTGGCTGCAGGTGCGCGTGCGCATATGTACACATAGGCCTTACGGGGCTGCAGGTGCGCATGCGCATGCAGAGAAGTGGTTGGAGAAAGCACTAGGTGATACGCATTGACTCTGAGGAGGGGCAATGAGGTTGAGGTTGTTGTGTATGATGGGTCAAATGGTAACCCCCCAGAAGATATGCTTGCATCCTAATCCCAGAACCTGTGAATGGGATTGTGTTTGGAAAAACATTGTCTACAGATGTAAATTACGGACCTTGAGATGAAGTGCTCCTGGATTATCTGTATGCGCCCTAAGTCCAAGGACAGCTCTCGGTTGGCGAGACAGAGGGGGAGGGAGTGTGCCCAGGAAGAAGGGAGGCGGAGATCGGAGCAGGTGGCCCAAGGCCAGGACCGCAAGCACCCACCAGGGAGCAGGAGAGGGAGGCATAAACTGTTCTCCCTGGAGCCTCCCGAGGAGCCCACCCTGCAGACACATGGGTTTCAGACCCTGGCCCTCGGAGCTCAGAGGGAATGAATTCCTACAGCGTCCTGCTGCCCCGTCTGTGGTCCCTCTAGCAGCTTCAGGCAAGGCCAGTTTGTCGGTAATGTTAGCATGGTTAATACGGACCATGTATTCACGTCTGTTGTGTGTCGGTAAAGTAGCAAGCTCCACTCGTTTCTGTTTGGACTTGGTTCCCTTGTGAAGGAGGAAGACCAAAGCACCGGTCACCGGAGGGCCATGGCTTGGCAGGGTCTCCATGGGCTCCAGCCTGTGGGCACAGCATGTCTCATCTCCAGCCAGGACAAGGTGGACAGGGGACCGCCTTCTTCCATCCCACTGGCCAGCACCCCGTCGTACGATCAGACCTGTGGCATGACATTCTGGAAACCGTAGGCTTGGCTTGATTTCCCATGATGATGTCCTCAGTGGCCACACCGGACTCTACTGTTCTACTGTGAGAACACGGATTTCTGGGGTGGCTTCGCTCTGTGTGGCAGTGGGGTCTTAACCATGCCCCCCTGTCCTTAGGACAACTGAACACCACCTCCTGTGGACATCGCCGCTCTGTCGGAGGGGTGCTAGTGAGGGACAGATGGAAGGCTCAGCCACATCGCCCCAAACGCCCCATCTCTGCATCGCTCAAACAGTGCACAAAACTGAAGGAGGGCCCTGGGGCCACCTGCTAAGTCACAGAAGTTGTTATTTGACTTTATTTCCAGATTTTTTTTATTACGTATGATTTCCAGGGTTTTATGATTATCACACCTGCTTTAACACATGCATAACCTAGCCAGTTATAGTGTCCCATTCCCATTTCCCTTCGAACCTCTCTGCTTCCCTCTTTTCAGTGTCTCCTCAACATTCCACAGTGAGGCTCTATGACAGCGAGCTGATTGCACCAAGGACCTATCTTCTACTTCCTCTTTCTTTAGTTATAAAATACGACATACTTGAGCTGAAAAGTAATATGAAAGTTGGTTAAGTACACAAACCCATCGTAGACGCCTTATTCTATCCCTCAGAAGTTAAACACCATTAATCAGATCGTGTGAATCCTGACAGACACTCAGTGTGTATGGGACAGTGTAGGCAAGGTTCCAGAGCTGCTGGGTGGACCTCTCGGGGGGTGGGTCGGGGAGACCTCTCCGGGGCCCTGACTTACTGCTCTCCCCTGGCGTGTCTTTGGGCCGTTTCCAGTACTGCCCAATGACAAACATGCAGTCATGCTCTTAGACCCATTCCGGGGTATTGCCATAGTTTGAATTTCTAGAAATAGAACTCCTATTCAGAGACTATGAAGATTTTAAATTTTGATAAACATTTAAAAATGGCTTCGAAAAACAATTTATATCTTGCCCTTCTTCCCCTCCACCGCGAACGTGTTCATTCTCACGCTCGCATGAGCTCTTCTCCTGTTGTTGTGGCTCGCGTTTACTTTCCAATAGGCTATTTTGGGGTCATTTTGTTGTTTATTTATACTATTGTTGCCTAGGTATTTGTTGTTTGGGGGATTATGCAATAATTTTGTAACCTAAAACTTGCATCTTTTTATAGGCTTTATGTACTTTATAAAAGAATGTATTTTTTGTGGAAAATATGTGAATATGCATACATACATATTTCGGAATTTCTATCACCATCTATACATATTTGGTCACATAACATGAATCAAGTAACAGCTGGGGCACGAATTCCCCTTAGAGAGAGAACTATCTTTGTGGGCGCAAACCCTTCTTGAGAAACTTAGGACTGGCCCTGTGGCCCTGGGCAGAAGCACACTCGTAAAAATTGTGACCATTCTGCTCTTCATGAGAAGGAGTGGGTGTCATGTGTTTTCTCCCAATGGAAAGTGCAGAGCAGAAAAGCGGGTCTGGGAGAGAGGGACAGCAGGGAAGAGGGAGGCGACCGTGCGGGGGAAACGTAGCCCAGTGTGGAGTCTAAGCCGCCTGTACCTCGAAGCAAGCCCGCCCCCACCCTTCCCGTCTCCTCCCATGTTCAGTAAAGGCTGGGGGACTGCGGGGAGGAAGAAGCAGGTCCGGCCTGCAGAGTTCCTGGCCGGGCAGATGGACGGTGCGTCCCAGAGCATGCTGGGAGAGCAGGTGTGCAGAGCTGCCGGCACCTGCTGCCCCCAGAGCCCACCTGGCCGGCAGGTCTGTGTGTGCACAGGACCGGGCCTGCCTGGGGAACAGGCCTGGTGCTGGAGAGTCTGGTGTGGAAACAGGTCGAACCAGTTGTGCTCAGGAGGAGGTGCGCGGGACCTGAGGGCACATTCCAGCGACGGTGGAGTGGACAGCTGGGGGCGGGGTCGAGAGATGGCAAAGGGAGGGGCCTCCGGTCGGCACCCCCCCTGCCACACACACACACAAAACAAACTCCTAATGTACGGGGTGCCATCAGTATGGCCATCTGGGAAGGAGTGAGCCCCCTGCTGGCGGGGCTGCCTCGGGGTCAGGGGCCGGGAAGGGGGTCACATCGGGAGCCAGTACTCAGCCCGAGGCTCAGGGAGGTCCGTGGCCAACTTCAGCTTGAGCAGCCATAAGGCGGCATTGGAGCCCAGGAACTGGGTTGAAAGAACAGGGTCACTGGAGACCCAAGGAAGTGAGATGCCAGAGGCCAGTATGGCAGACCTGCTGCCCGTCCTCTGTCCTCTGTCCTCTGTCCTCTGAGCGGGTCAGCTGTGGTCTCACTGGGAAGAGTCTTGTCCCCTTAGATTCCACCTCTGTCTATGGGCCTGCAAAGAGCAGCCCCTGCTCCCTTTTGGAAAGAAGCCAATAAAGGGTCTCTGCTAAGGTGATGTATTGATTCTGAATTCCTCCTAAAACCTGTACCTTCTGCATGTATAATCGGCTGAATAGTGCTCTCCCCCACCGCACACACACACACACACACACACACACACACACACACACACACACAGCGTCCACCCAAAACCCGGGAGTGGCCTTGTTAAAAATAGGGTCTTTGCAAACCTGCTTCAGGTAAGGAATTCCCTAGATTAGAGTGGGCCTGAATCAAAGGGCAGGGTCCTCCCAGGAAGAGGAGACTGGGAGGGAGGTGAGCAGGAACCCCAGGACAGGACGTCCGGAGCCCCAGAAGCTGAAGGATGAGGCAGCCGCACCCTGCAGACAGCCCAATCGAAACCCCGCCCTCGAGTTCTGACACAATAAGTTCCTGTCATTCTAAGCCTCCCTGGTTTGGGTCCTTTTTCACATCAGCCACAGGAGACCACGTGCTGCTCCCTTTAGGACTTCGGAGTCTGTGGCCACGTTCCCCAGATATACCGTCTGACGTCCCCGCGCTTTCCGTATGTTCACTCTCCATTCTGGTTTCTGCTCAGATGTCACCTCCTCAGTGTGACCTTCTTTCTTGGGTGCTGATAAAAGAGCCCTCTGGTGGCTTGCCCTGTTTCCCTGGTCTTCCAGCACGGCTCGCTCCAGGAGAAGACACCCTGTGTCCAGCAGACCAGCTCAGACACGTGTCTTCATCACACCAGACACCTCCCGGGCCTGGGGCCAGCCTGGCCACCACTAACCCCAGGACAAGTCCCAGCTGTGTGCTCCGGGGCTCAGACTCCCAGCCGCTAACGTGTCTCTGTGTGCCGGCCAATCCCAGCAGAGGCTCCTCAAATGGAGACCCGGGCCCTCATTCCACCCCCCGAAAGCCTAAGCCTGGAAATCTCAACTGGTTAGGCCCCGCCCACTGAGACACATGCCGGTGAATCTGTTCTTCCTCCCAACAGCAAACGTGACTGAGGTACAGGTGAGAAACCATGCTTTGCTCACAGTTGATTAAGAAAAACAAATTGAAAATGGATGCAGGTGAGAGGGAAGCTCATTGGACAGGACACTGTAATACTTCTAAAAACAAAGACATTAAAGCATGCTCTAAGCCCTAGGAAGATGAACATGTGCTTCAGCGAACATGAAAGCCATGGAAGGGAAATGAGAGGAAGATCGGGGCCGAGTCTGGGGAGTGAACGCAGACATTCACTTGAAGGCACAGAAGCGCGCCCTGGACGGTTGGAGACGTGGCGTGACAGCTGGCACACAGCGGCTAAAGCCACTCTGGACGCTGGCAATAGATGTGCAACCCGTGTTTTGAAATCTCAGCGCTGCCTGTGCGGGCTCATTCGCACCTGGCGTAACCCCTGACGGCCGGCCTGCGCCCCGCTCCCCGTCTCTGGGCGCGCGGAGGGGGAGACTGCTTGCTGTCCTCTGCCCCACGGCGCTAAGATCTTTCATGCAAAGTAAGGATGCAAAAAGAATGCAAACAAATAACCCAAATATTCCCGTGTCAACACTCACTCTCACTTCCATAAACATAAACTCCCGAAGGAGATAGGCTTAGGTCTCCCCGAGCCCCGGTCCCCCGGTGCGCACAAAATCCCTGCCCAGGCCGCCGGCGTGTGCATCAGCCAGGGGAAGCCGAGGTGCCCGGACTGCGAGGCTTGGACCGCTGGCCGTCACCTCCCACCGTCAAGGAGTGTGCCGGGAGCCCCTGCCAGTCAGCTGGCAGCGGAAACGGCCGATCTCCTTCTCGCTGGATTGGTTGGGAGGCTGAGCGCAGCGGACCGTGAACCACTGAGTTCGGTCCTGGCCCAGGTGAGAAGGAGCCGGCCCCTCTTCCGCTTGCTAACTTGGGCGGCAGGCGTCCTGGCAACTGGCTGCAGGGACTTGTCTTAACGAGGTGCAGGGGCCGGGTGGCTGGAACATCAGAGATGCATCATCTCGCGGTTCTGGAGGTCGAAGGCCGACACAGGTGTCGGTTCCTTCCTTCCTCTCCTGCTGGAGTGTGGAGGCCGCCTTCGCGGCGTCCTCTGTGCATGTCCGTGTTCTGGTGTCTGAGAAGACGCGGCCAGGGGGTTAGGGCCGTCCCTAACGGCCTCCGCGTGGTGGGTCCTGTGCTCGCATGCGAAGACAGCCCCACGTGGAGGTCCCAGGGGGAGGCCTGCACAGGTGAACGGGGGGGACAGAGTCACCCCACAGCGCTTCTCGAAAACTACTTGCTGCTGTATGTGATGGACACATGACTTAGCGGAAGAGTGAAGCCAAGTAAAAAAATGTCAGATTCTCTCATGGCTTCCATGGTGAGGACGAGGGTGCCAGGATCGGTCACCGTGCGGGTCAGGTGGGGAGGACGACGCAGGTGACGGGGGGCAAAGGCACCGCAGGGACGTGCGGGGCATCCCCGGGGTGGTCGTGGTTAGCGAAATCACCTGCGCAGCGCGGACCCTGTGCGGGGCTGCCGGGCAAGCTCCCACCCCCGCCGCGGCCACGCGGTCTCACGGTCCCTTTCCCAGAAGGTAGCAGAGAGATGTCAGTTAACCGTGTTCAGTTTCTCCCGAGACGCCCCGTCGAAGTCTCCGTGTTTACTGTCCCCGTGCACTTGCTGCCCACTGTGGTCCAGCAGGCTGCCCGCTCTGACGTGCCCCTTTTCCAGGTGAGCCTAGCAAACCCAGAACGTTCTCTCCTGTCCTGGAGAAGCCTTGGCGTTCATCCGACCCCACGTTCCCTGCCAGCTACTTGGTCTTCTGCTTCCCTCCCGCCCTCCTGTCCTGATGGCTACATCCTCTGCCCCTTTCCAAACAGCCTCCGTCCTGCTTCCTTCAGGAGCGAGGGCTTTTCCTGAGAGCATCCCGCGCTCGCGTCCTGGCCTCTGCTGCCTGCTGGCGGCCCTCACGTCCAGAGCCCTTCTTCACCCGAAGCCACGCCAGGATCACAGCCCCCTCCCACCGTCGCTGGAAAGTCAGGCTTTGGAAACACCCCTGTGCCCTTCGCAGGAGCCATGCTGAGCCTGCTGTGAATCCCAAGTACTCCCACCGGAAAACAACTGCCAGGACGTCCCTAAGTCAGTCCTTCAGCTGGAAACTCCTCCCAACGCTGGCCGGGCACGGCAGCTCCGTCCTGCCCAGGGGGGGTGAGCACAGCCTCCGAGATCTCTCTGATGGGAAGGAAAGCTGCCTCCAGCTGGGCACCGGGGCCCAGGGCCGCGTCCCTGCACCCCCGTCTCGGCCGCGGCGTTCCAGCCCCGCGTCCTAGGGATTGCTCGCTCGCTGTGGGGCAGGAGGACACCCTCACATCTCTGCTCGTGCGACCCTGCCCGCACTTACCTTCCTATTTCCCCTCATGGACTATGGCCGAACTGAGTCTAAAACAGAGATCTGTCACCATCGTCCCCACGAGAGCACAGGAATGCCCAGCATTGGCATCACAAAATGGGTTTCCATGCCTCGTCAACCAAAAGAGAGATTAAAAATATGGAAGGAAGTGTTAAACCCAAATGAGAGCTAAAGGGACTCTCAGAGAGCCAGCGTATGGTCCAAACCTCTCCTCATGGCTCCCGACGGACACATTAGGTATGTGGAAGGCGCTCTGCTGGCCGCCAGGGTCGTTTCCTTCCGACGAGCAGCCTTCCAAGGACGGCATCGTAGCCCTGTCTTACAGATGAGAAGTTGAAGGTCGCAGGCACCAGGTAATCGGCCCAAGGTCAGCGAAACAGGGCTAAGAAACACATCGTTCCAAACTCAGTGGCTTAAGTCAGAAATACTTACTTTCCACGACTCAGCAAGCTGGCTGTACTGGGAGGGAAGTCCCTTCTGTTGGCCCCCACAGGGTTTCCATGCACTGCATCCAGCTGGGAGCTCACGATGCGTCCAGGATGGGTGGCCTCTGTCCATCGAGGCGTCCAGCCCGAGCCTCCTTATAACATGGCAGCTTGGGGGCCCAGGAGTCCCCTTCTGGAGCTGGAAGTCACTCAGAGCTGCTTCCATTGCATTCTGCGGATGAAAAACTGTCAGAGGCCAGCACAGATCCAAGGGGAGGGGGCCGGCCTGCCCCTGCTGGTGTGAGGAGCGTGAGACACGAGTGTGGAATCCTGTGAGGAGCAAGGTCCACTCGGAACAAACAATGAAAATCATTGCTTCCTGGGGCGCATGGGTGGCGCAGTCGGTGAAGCGTCTGTGTACGACTCAGGTCATGATCTCAGGGTCCTGGGATCGAGCCCCACATCGGGCTCCCTGCTCAGCAGGGATCTGCTTCCTCCTCTCTCTCTGCTACTCCTCCTGCTTTTGCTCTCTCTCTCTCTCTCTCAAATAAATAAATAAAATCTTTAAAAAAACATCGTTGTCTCCTGATGGTGGGAAATGGGGAACAGGGGGGAGGGGGCTGTTGTAGAAATATTTGAGTTTTTAAAATTTGAGGGTGTATAAACTAACAAAAGTAGAAACAGAAGTAGAAAACAAGACAGACTAGATAAGACCAACAAATAACATGAAAACATGGTGGGGAGGGTCAAACAAGTGATTTGCAAGAGAAACAAACTCAAGGCTTGGAAAAATTTGCTGTCCGTGGAATAAATGTGACCTCACACCATTAAAAAACAATTCCAAATGAATAGAAAATGCAGTTGTGTAAGCCCTACTCCTATAAGAAACACATATTTTGTATTCTAGGTTCTTTAAAAAATGTCTTCTATCAACCAAAGGGTCACAGCTTATAAAACACTAATAGATTATACTATTAAAAATCAAGGACTTTTGTAAGTTAAAAAATGCTTTAAATTGACTTGAAAGACCAAAAAGTTAGGAAAATAATCTCAATTTACATGGATGTACAAGGCTTAATATCATAAATTATAAAGATGACCTATTAATAACAGAAAGATCAACTATCAAATAGACAAAAAAGGCAAAGAACCTGAGCAGACAATTCAGAGACGCGGAGAGATAACTGTCCAGGAGACACACGATGAAGATGCCCAGCCTCCAACGTTACACAAGACGAAGGAGAGTTCGCCCACGAGGAAAACATCATTTACCTCCAGTCCGACAAAGACGGAAATGACGGAGATCTTGATGGAGATCTTTTTTTCATATACTCTTTTGGACTATTTTGAACATTATAATTTTAGTAAAACATGGGATGTATATGATTATTAATTGAGACACTGTACATGATAAAAAGATCAGAGGGTAAGTGTAAAATTCAGGGGTTTTCATAAACGTGCATATCCACGTAATCATGACTCCCCTCAGCATATAAAGTCGAGTCCCCACTCGCCCCGGGCCTGTCCCCCCACACCCTTCGTCCCAGGCGTCTTCCCTGCTCCGGATTAGCATTAGCCGGTACGTTCTAGAAGGCCACAGAGATGCAGCCACACACTCTGCCCTCTTTCGTGCCTACCTCTCGTTTCAGCATCATGTGCTTGAGATTACCCCTGTTGTGCGTGGTACTTCACACCTTTTGACGGGGCACAGGTGGCATTCAGTAAACAGACCGCCACTGAACTCCTCCATCTATCGATAACGACTTGGGTTGTCTCCGGTTTGGGGCTAGAATAAATAATACCACCACCAGCCTCTGGGTCAAAGAGTTTGCCGGGCATGTGTTCTCCTCGGTCAATCCCCGAGAGTAGAATTTCTTAGACAAGCAGTAAGCATGTGTTTAACTTTATATGAACTGCCGGTAATTTTTTTGAAGCGCTCTGACAATTTTACACTTCCGCCATGGGTAGTTAAGACTTCGGTGTTCCTTGTCATCGTTAACACTTGATATTATTGGTCTTTATATTTTATTTTATTTTTTTAATATTATCGGTCTTTTTATTTTTTTAATTTTTTTTTTTTTAGATTTTATTTATTTATTTGACACAGAGAGAGAGATTACAAGTAGGCAGAGAGGCAGGCAGAGAGACAGGGAGAGGAGGAAGCAGGCTCCCTGCTGAGCAGAGAGCCCGATGCGGGCCTCGATCCCAGGACGCTGAGATCATGACCTGAGCCGAAAGCAGAGGCTTTAACCCACTGAGCCACCCAGGTGCCCCAGTCTTTTTAAATGTAGCCTGATTCTAGTGCTTTAAGTTCACATTGCTCTTACAACAGATGTTATAAGAAAGGCTCACTGGCCATTTATCTCTCTTCTTTTGGCAAGTGTCCATTTAAGACCTTTACCCATTTTTTATCAGACTCTTTGTCTTCTTATCAAAATGTGTGATGTGTCCATATGTATATATATTTTGTCAAAGTATACACTGTAAACAATGTATCCCTATCACAAACTATGCACTGGGTACAATACGATACCGTACGATATAATCCATCATAATTACCCACTGTGGCTGCCCTTTCCTCATATTGTGTCTGTCACCTACAGACAATTTGAAGTCCAATTAATCCCTTTTCTCTTAAAGGATATTCTTGTGTGTATCCTATCAAAGGAATAGCTTATATCCCAAATTGTAAAGATTTACTCAGATGTTTCTTCCAGATGGTTTAGCTTTCTCATTTAGAGTTAGGATCCATTTCAATATCACTTGGCGTATGACGTGGGGTAGAAGACATCGTTATTTTTGTTTCACGTGGATATCGAGTTACCTTGTTCTGAGGCACTCATGTGAAGACTAAGTGACCACGTACATGCAGATCCATGTTGGGACTCCCTGTTCTGCTCTGCGGGTCTGCGGGTCTGTCTTTTCACGAGTGCTGAACTGTACTAGTTGCTATGGTTTTATGGTAACGCTAGATGCCAAATAGGAAAAGTTTTCCAGGTTGGTTCTTCTTCAGAACTGTTAGACTCATCTTGTTCCTTGTAATTCCGTGTAAACTCTAGAATCAATCTATCAAAAAAAAAAAAGTCTTACTGATATTTTGATCGGTATTGTATTGAATCTACATGTCAATTTTGGGAGAGTGAACATCTTTTTGCTTTCTTAAGGTTTTTTTATTTATTTGACAGAGAGAGGTTACAAGTAGGCAGAGAGACAGGCAGAGAGAGAGGGAGATGCAGGCTCCCTGCTAAGCAGAGAGCCTGATGCAGGGCTTGATCCCAGGACACTGAGATCATGACCTGAGCCAAAGGCAAAGGCTTTAACCCACGGAGCCACCCAGGCGCCCCAGGGAGAGTGAACATCTTAACAGCATGGGGTTTGCAACCCAGGACCAGGCTATTCTCATTTTATTTACATCTCCTTCACTTCCTCTCAGCACTATTTTGCAGTGTTTCATGGAGAATCCTTGTGTGATACATTTGGTTTAATTGGTTTCTCTTTGTTTGAATTTAAATTCTCATTTGTTAAAAAATTGTTAAAAATTATATTTTCTGGGGTCCCTGGGTGGCACAGTCTGTTGAGTGTCCGACTCTTTGACTTCAGCTCAGGTCAGGATCTCAGGGTCATGAGATCAAGCCCAGTGTCAGGCTCCACACTCAGTGGGGGGTCTGCTTCTCTCCCTCTCCCTCTGCCCCTCCAGGACCCCCATCTAAAGTAAACAAATAAATCTTTAAAAAGTAAGTTTCCTATAATTTCTTGCTACACTGAAGAAATATGATTGTTTTATTAAAATGTCTATACTACCCAAAGCAATCTACAGATTTAATGCAATCTCTAGAACAAACAATCCTAAAATCTTTATGGAACCACCAAAGACCTTAAATATCCAAAGCAATTGAAAAAGAAAAAGAAAACTGAAGACATCACAATTCCAGATTTCAAGTTATATTACAAAGCTGTAGTAAATAAATCAGTATGGTACTGGCATAAAAATAGACATAGAGAACAATGGAAGTGAACAGAAAACCCAGATATGGACCCACAACTATATGGTCAATTAATCTTTGACAAAGCACGAAAGAATATCTGATGAGCAAAAGACAGTCTGTTCAATAAGTGGTATTTGGAACACTGGACAACCACATGCCAAAGAACGAAACTGGATCACTCTCTTACAGTACACACAAAAATAAACTCAAAATGGATGAAAGAAAAAATAAATAAATAAATAAAACAAAACAAAACAAAAAAATGGATGAAAGACCCAAATGTTAAGACCTGAATCCATAAAAATCCTTGAAGAGAGCACAGGCAATAATCTCTCAGACATCAGCCATAGCAACATTTTCCTAGATATGTCTCCTGAGGCAAGAGAAATTAAAAGCAAAAACAAACTACTCAGACTACACCAAAATAAAATGCTTCTGCTCAGCAAAGAAAACAATCAACAAAACTAAAAGGCAGCCTACTGAATGGGAGAAGATATTTGCAAGTGGCACATCCCATTAAGGGTTAGTATGCAAAATATGTGAAGAATTGATACAACTCAATACACCCCAAACAAATAATTCAATTAAAAAATAGACAGAAGCCAGACACAGACATTTCCCCAAAGAAGACATCTACATGACCATCAGACACATGGGAAGATGTTCAACCTCACTCATCATCAGGAAAATGCAAATCAAAGCCACAATGAGATACCACCTCACACCTGTCAGAACGACTGAAATACAAAAAAAAAAAAAACAAAAAAACCAGAACAAAACACGGTGGGATGCCTGGGCGGCTCAGTTGGTAGATCATGTGACTCTTGATCTTGGGGTTTTAAGTTCAAGCACCACCACTGAGTATAGAGATTATTTGGTATAGAGATTATTTAAAAATAAAAGCTTAAAAAAGCCCACAAGAAACAAGTGCTGTCAAGGATGTGGAGAAAAGGGAACTTTCATGCACCTTTGGTGCAAATGCAAACTGTTGAGGCCACTGTGGAAATCAGTATGGAGGTTCCTCCAAAAGTTAAAAACAGAACAACCCTATGACCCAGAAATCATACTATTGGGTATTTTCCACCCAAAATACAAAAACACTAATTCAAAGGGATGCAGGCACCCCTATGTTTCTAGCAGCATTATTTACAATAGTCAAGACATGGAAGCAGCCCAAGTGTCTACAGATAGATGAATAGATAAGGAACATGTGGTCGATGTATATGAGGGAATATTATTCACCCATAAAAATAATGAAATCGTACCATTTGCAATGACATGGATGGAGCCGGAGTGAAATAAGTTAGTCTGAGAAAGACGAATACTACATGATCTTATTCATATGTGGAATTTAAGAAATAAAACAAACAAACAAAGGAAAAACACAAAGAGAGAAAGAAACCAAAAAACAGACTGTCAACTACAGAGAACACACTGATGGACTCCGGGCCGGGGGGGTGGGAGGGGCTGAAAATAGATGATGGAGACTAAACGGTACACTTACCATGATGAAAAAAAATTAAATGAAAAAAATATAATTGATTGTTTTAATATGGATTTTGTATCTTGTGACCTCATTAAATTCACATATTAATTCTAATAGATATTTTGTTATTCACAATCATGCTGTCTAAGAAATGTTTCCAAATTTTGTCTTGTGTCTTTGTTTGCTTACTTGTTTATTTACTTATTGTCTTATTACACTGGCTGAGACCTTGTCTGTAATGCTGAGCCCAGATGGAAACCCTTATCTTGTTCCCATCTTGAAAAGCATTCACTCTTTCATAATTAACAATGGTGTCAGCTTTGGTGTGTGTTGATGTCTTTTGTCAGGTTGAGAGAGTTCATCCTGCCCACAGTTTTCTGAATGTTCTTAATAAAGGAGTTATAAATTTTGTCACAATTTTTTTCTGCCCCTCTACTGATAGGACTTTTCTCTTTCATTCTGTTAATATAATGAATTACATTGTTTTTCTCAAGTTGAGTCCATCCTAAATTCCTGGGATGAACCCCATTTGCGCATGGCGCTTTGCCCTTTAATGTCTTGCAGAACCTGATTCCCTGATACGCGGGAGGGCTCTTGCTTCTGTGTTCATGAGACATCGTGGCCCTGTGATGAACGGACGTCAAACAGACAAAGACAACCTCCAAGAGAACGCGGTCAGAACACATTTCGTAGCCACCACAGTGCCTAAGTGGAAATCAGTGACCATACCACGTGCTGGCAGGAGTGTGAAGTGGTCCAGCAGCTTCCACATTGTTGAGAGACGTAAAGGGGACAGTCATTTTCCATCCCTGGAAAAACTCCTCATTCACCCTGTGACCCGGTCGCCCCACTTCTTAGACTCTCTCCCGATTCTGTGCCTACAGATACGGCACTGCCCTTGTGGAAGCTTGCACACTGCAGCTCTGTTTCTAAAAGCAACAGCTTCGAACAGCACAAACGTCTTTCCGAGGGATCTGGTCGAATAGCCATAGTGCATTCCCAAAATGCATTCCATGTAGATAGTTTTGAAAAAATGAGGAAAATCTCTGTAAAATAATTGGCAGGGATTTCCTTGACTTGTTCAGGAAGGTTGCCGGGTATGGAAGAGTAGATGCAGTAGGCTATCTTGTCTCTAAGAAAGAAAGGGAAAGGATTTACTCGTTCTCACGAACCCATGCATATCTTTGCTTACGTTAGCAAAAGCAATCACGGAAGACCGGAGAGAAGCTGACGAGGAAGGACAAACGGAAGGTGCGACAAATAACAGGGAAGGAAAGAATCAAGACTTGGCTGAGTGCCCTGTTCATGACTTCTAAACCATGTTAGTTACTTTGCAAAAAACGGAGTCCAGTCCAAAATGGGAAAAGATCTAAAATTAATGCAGAGAGAAATGCATAAATCTGTGTATAAAGTTGACAGGATAATACAATATTTTTAAGTAATTTTGAACATTGTGCTTTCTGCATCCTGAATGTGGTAGCTTCCAGATATGAAAAGATTTGCAAAGAAAAAAACAACTGTACTCAGTGAATCTTTTTGTTATTAGTAATGTTGATACAGGTGTAAAACTTTTAGGTATATTTTAAGATAAATCAAATAGATACACGATGCTGAAGGAGACAAGACTTTCAACATATGGGGAGAGATATAAATAAAAATATTTTGATGCTGAATATAAATTAGAAATACGTGTGCTTATCTGAGATATAACTGATATACCTTACTTCAAAATCTACATATAAAAGTTGACCATAAATATGTTTCTCAGTCATATAAAAATCTGGAAAAACCAGAGATCTCACAAGATAACAGAAACAAATCAGTCATATAAAAATCTGGAAAAACCAGAGATCTCACAAGATAACAGAAACAAATCAGTCATATAAAAATCTGGAAAAACCAGAGATCTCACAAGATAACAGAAACAAATCAGTCATATAAAAATCTGGAAAAACCAGAGATCTCACAAGATAACAGAAACAAATCAGTCATATAAAAATCTGGAAAAACCAGAGATCTCACAAGATAACAGAAACAAAGCCTTGCTCTTCTTCTTGCTCCATCACAGTATATCGCCAATTCATCATTTTCATACATGACTTTAAAACTACCAGATACATATGAAAAGGTAAAAAAATACATAAGTGACAGATGTAAATTTTTCCTTATCCACGCTGCAGATTTCACTCCTCATAAATAACAACTCGGAATTCTGCTTCGATCCTTACAAATCTGCACACAAAAATAGCATTTAAAAAAATGAACAAAAATCCTGCCAAATTTTATAGTTGTTGATAGAGCTGATTTTTACCCACTGGTAATGTTAGGAATTTCCCCACTAGACTTCCCTTCACGTAAAAGAACAAAACAGAAATGTCCCCTCCTTACGCTCAGCGCGGTCATGGTGTCGGCGGAGCACTTCTGCAGCAACTCTGAGTGTGGATGCTGACGCGGCTCCTGCCTCTGTGTCCTCAGAACCTCAGAAGGGTGTGGTCTTACCGCCTGTCCTCACCGTGCTCAGAAGGGACAGTGCACAAGACGACCTCACAGCTTCTTCAGGGGACACAGCTGTGTGTCCCTCAAGGTCTCTGAGACGCACGGGGTCAAGGTCTGTAGGCCCCCATCACTGCAAGGATGCCTCTCTTTCACTTTCATAAACACGCCCACTTCCCTCCCCTCTCCCACGCTTGTCCCCGAGTGCTGGCAGGCCTTGGTGCCCCCTTCCAAGACCTTCTAATTCAAAAATGTTCCATACATTTTTTTTTTAATTTAAATTCTATGTACCGTGCAGTAAATAGCCTTTGGGATTGGCTTTGGTCCCTCCGCCTAATTCTCTGGAGATCCGCCCAGGTTGCCATGTGGACCAACAGCTCACTTTGTACATTACTGAGTAGTACCTCAACCTTTCGGCCAAGGAAGGAGATCTGGGCTGTTTCCAGTTTCTGTTACAAATAAAGCTGCTATGAACATCCGTGTGCAGGGGTTTTTGTGAACATAAGTTTCTGTTTCCTTGGGACCAGTGCCTGAGAATGCAATTGCTAGACTTTAGTTTCAAGTCTCGTTTTATAAGAAACTGCCAAACTGTTTTCCAGAGTGAATGTACCATTTTCTATTCCCACCAGCAATGTGTGAATGATCCAATTTCTCCACATGGCCACCAGAGGCTGAGGCTGTCACTCTTTTATTTATTTTAGCCATTCTGATGGGTGCATGTATTCCCATTGTGGTTTTAATTTGCATTTCCTTGATGGATGATAATGATGAACATCTTTTCATGTGCTTATTTGTCATTTGTATATCCTCTTTGGTAAAATGTCTTTATGTGTCTTTTGCCTAAATTCTAGTTGATCTTCATTATTTTCTTTCTTTCTTTCTTTCTTTCTTGAGTATTCTTTATATATTCTAGATACTAGTCCTCTGTTGGATATATGGTTTACAAATATTTCCCTCAGTCTGCATCTCATCTTTGCATTCTTTTAAAAGTATCTCTCCCCAAAAAAAAAAAAAAAAAAAAAAAAAAAAGTGAATGAATGAATGTATCTTCCACAGAACAAAAAGTTTAAATTTGGATGAAGTTCAATCAATCAAATTTTCCTTTTTGGATCTGCTTTTGGTGTCTGGTCTAAGACTTCATTGGCTATCCCTAGATCTTAAAGATTTTCTTCTATATTTTTCTAAAGGTGTTACAATTACATGTAAGTCACTGATCCATTCCTAGTTATCGTGTAAGGTGTGAAAGTTGGGTTGACATGTTTTCTGCCGATGTTTTGCTAGGGATGTACAATTATCCCCACATCATTTGTCGGAAAGACTAACTTCCCTCCATTGAACTATTTTGCGTCTTCATCAAAATGGGTCAGGCGTATTTGTGCGCTCTATCTCCAGGCTCCTGATTCTGCTCCAATGATCCACCCGTCCATTCCTCTACGCTTGACCTCCTGTAGCCAGGTAGGGTCTCGAAACCAAGTGGACTGATTCCTCCCACTTTATTCATTGTCAAAATCATATTAGCTATACTAATGACGACACCTTTGAAAATAAATTTTAGGGCGCCTGGGTGGCTCAGTGGGTTAAAGCCTCTGATTTCGGCTCAGGTCATGATCTCAGCGTCCTGGGATCGAGGCCCGCATCGGGCTCTCTGCTCAGCAGGGAGCCTGCTTCCTCCTCTCCCTGTCTCTCTGCCTGCCTCTCTGCCTACTTGTAATCTCTCTCTCTGTGTCAAATAAATAAATAAAATCTTTAAAAAAAGAAAAAAGAAAAAAGAAAATAAAATTTAGAATTAGTTTGCCTGTATCTACAAAAATCTTGCTGGGATCAAATGATTTATTTAAATATTGTAACTCCTGCCCACTCTGAATATTTTATGTAAAAATATTACCAACGTTCAGTTTGCTTATGTTCAAGTTTCCTTTTCCCAAATGTCAATGCGCATTCATTCAGTGGTCCAGCTAATCATCGTGAGCACCTGCTATGGGCCGGGACTGCGCAGATTCATAACATTACCAGTGGGTAAACTTGGGATGCAATACTAAAAATGCATGTCCACTTTCCTCAAGGAACACAAGGTTTGGGGCTGATTTCTAACTCAGGAGTTTTTGTAAAACCCAATGCTATTTTAAATGTGAGTATCTACTAGGTCCTCAAGTTTAACATCCAAATTTGATGAGCTCTCCTCTTCTATAGGAGAGCTAGGGCTCCCGAGATGACATCTGACCTGGCCCCATTGCCTGTGCTCCCCCACGCTCAGGAGCAGGGGAACCTCCAAGGGGGAAGCAGTGTGAAATGAAAGCAAGTGTCCAGCTCAGTTTTCTGTTTCTCTCTCTCAACTCCAGGCTGTGCCTTTTAGAAGTAAAAATAAATAACCGGGAGTGAGCTGTTCATGCATCCATTTCATCAAGACTTGTTTCCTGCTCATGACTTTCCCAGGCTTGGGGTGGGGGTGGGGGAGTGAGGTCAGAGAGCCAACATACTGGAACACCGGCAGCTCCCAAGAAGGGGTGAATGAGAACCATGGGGAAGAGACTTACGGGGTGAAGCAATCTATAGAGGCCCGACATGGACAGGGGAGAGTGCGGCTGCAGGAAGAAAGGGGAGTGGGCCAGGGTGCTTGGAGCAGAGAGCAAGGGGGCTGCCAGCCTACAGCTGCGGACAGAAGCAAGTTCCAAAGGGCTTTCGGCCGTGTTGGCACAGGGAAACTTTCGGAAGCCGGGTGGTTCCCAGGAAATCATGCCCTCCTCCTGGCCTGGCTCAGAACAGGCTGAGGAACAGAATAACATTTGCAGATCCCTGGAATCACGGACCAGGCCAGGCCAAAGGACCTGCCCTCACAGCCTCTCCCCCTGAGCAAGGGCTTTAAGCAGGCTGGTATTTGAAGATCCAGATCCCTTTGGCTGCAGTGGTGAAAGGGAGTCCTTTCTATATACAGCCTGGGGCCAGAGAGGCAGGAGCTTTCCTTTGGGAGTGAGGAGGTATGTGAGGAGCCACAGCCTGCCAGAGGAGGCACCTTCTCCCTGGGCACTGCCTCCCTCCTCTTTTCTTCCTAGGCTGCGCTCTGGCCTCCCCCGACTTGCTGCCCCCAGCCCCTCTCACTAATCTTGATTTGTCTTTCTAAAATATATCCACCGTGACATCAAGAGGAGATGCAGAATTCCACATAGGGTGAAGGCGTGCCTTCAAAGGCATGCGGGTGGCCAGTGGGCAGCCAGGCTGCGGTGGGTGCCGGCCCTTCCTTCAGCAGTGCCGTGGCCACGGCCAGGAGCAGAGCCGGGGCCAGGCCCCGCCTTCCACGAGTGAGGCAGTGGTTCGCGGGCCCCACGGGGAGGACACGGGGCTCCCGGGGAGCTTGCCGCCCACGAAGCCTGCCCCCTGCCATGCTCTGGATATCTGACAAAGACAGACACCCAGGCGACAATCCATTGAAAGACCTAAACTGCAAACCCAAGACGCTGTTTTGGGGTCTTGAAATTTTTTCTGAAGGGTAGGGAAATGGAGAGAGGAAGAAAGACATGAAGGACATAAATTTTTAAGAATTTTTTAAAAAAATAAATGACTATATTAGCAAGTCATACTCCCTTGTTATAACTTTTTAAATGCTGACTCTTGTTTTCGTTTTGATTTTCAAAACAAAATATTTGCACACGATAAAAATGTACAGAGAGCGATATGATTGCATGTAACCGTCATTCCAAGTGAATAATCACTCCCATTTTGTGACATTTGTGACGTTTATAACAGATACATTTTTCAGAAATAAACCATCACTAGTGGGGCCAGGCCCACCTCCCGGTCCCACTGCCCCCTTCAAAGGTACCCGGAGCGCCCTGCCTGGAGCGGGGACCTCCCCCGGCCCGCACTGCTGCTGCGGACTTCCTGGCTGCCCCCCAGCCCTGCCTCTAAATAGCACGGAATACACTTGGTTGTCGACATCCACCATCAGCATCCTCTGGCCTGTATCCTTTTTCTTTTTAGATACTGTTTTTCCTCACTCAGTTTTATGCTTCCAGGACTTACTCACTTTGATACAAGGGGAACTACCTTGATTCACATTCACGCCTGGGGACCATTCTAGTCCATGAAATATGCCACGAAGTGTTTATCCAGGCCTGTACTGATTGCAATTTGGGGGTTTCCAGTCTTGTACTTGGCAAACAGTGCTGCAGGGCTGTGCTGGGTCGGCCTGCCCTGCCTCTGGGGTACTCTCTCTGCGGTGCCCCAGGAAGCAAGGGGTTGGAGGTGAGAGGGGTGTGGCGTCTCCTGTTCTCCCAGATGCTGCCAAACACCTCCCTGGTTTCTTTGCAGCAATGTGCACTAGCGGGGCAATGAGGGAGCATGCCCTGCCTGCACCCCCTGGGCCCAGTTTGGTGTCACCCGGTAGATGGAAAGCCGCATGGGCTCCGCTGATTTCCCCATCTTCAGGCAACTGGGGCATCTTTGCACTTTTCTGGATCTTCTCTGGGCAGAGTCTGTTCATATCTCTGGCCCATTTTTCCACGGAATGGCTTGTCTTCACCCACTGACTGTCAGAATTCTTCCGGATTCTGTACAGCAGTGTTTGTCATATTTACAAGTGCTTCAGACATCTTCTCCCTCGTGAGCGTCAGCCATTTGCATGCTGTCCAGCTGAAGTTGTTTTTGCTTTTGCTTTTAATGCAATTCGTCAAATTGGTCTTCTGCATTCTCAACAGTTTTAAAAAGGGAACACAACACAAAACAAAACCCTCCTCCCTTCCCTGCCCAAGGAATGCCAGGTGTGTCAAGGCCTGCGGGAGAGTTTGGTGGGGGACAGGCAAGCCTGTGCGCCTGCCACGTGCCCCCACCCCGAATTCGCGGACCGTTCGCGCCGTTTGGGGGTGCGCACCCCGAAGTCAGAGTAGCCAAAGATCGGCAGCACGGCCCCAGACAAACGCTCTCCAGAGCTTCTCTTGTTGGCTCAAAGTCATTGTCAAGAGTGCGGAAAAATCTTCCCTTGCCAACGTGCTCTTGCGAGCGAACGCGGAGTCCTCCCTGCCGGCGGCGGCTCCGAGGTGACCTTGCGGGCTCGGCACGGTCCTGGGCGCGCTCCCCGCCGCCCCCCAGCCGCCGACCCCACGGAGGTCGACCCGCCACCAAGCCCGGGAGCAGCTTCCGCAGGGGCGAGGAGGAGCGCGAGCTACGTTCTTCCAAATACTGTTTGTCTTGCAGAAACACTTAAAAAAAAATAAAAAAATAAAAAGCTAAAACCAAAACCAAAAGCACGACAAAACAGCCCAGCAACTGCTCCTGGGTTTCCACTTGCGCGGAGGAGCCGGCGCGGGGGACGCGGGCCCGGCGGGCAGCCGAGTGCGCGCGTGCGGGGGCGCGCGCCTGGGCGCGGGGGGCG
>LNAC01000467.1:67846-119279 GCA_002007465.1 Ailurus styani
GCCGCCGGCACCCACCCCCGAGCCGCTTCCCGGCACCTGCGGGCGCGGGCGGGGCGGCCCGGGGCGGGAGTCCACGCGGCCCTGCCCGCCGGCCTCTCGGGGTCCCGGAGAGCTGCCGTCAGAGCCGCCTCGCAGGCGGAGCGTCAGGTGGGCCCTGAGTTTTTCATCGTGACAGAATAAATGTGCCCTAAACTTCCAGTGCTAGTGTCCAGAAAACACACACCAGTTTGGAAAAAGAAAAGAAATCATGCCGAACAGATTGACTTGTTCCGTCGGAGGCAGCCCTTTCACATCTAAACAGTGCCCTGGGTCATTAGAAAGTTTCCTGCAAACAACACTATGCCGTGATTGTCTGCCAGACCATGTTTCCTTAGTGCACTGAAAATCCCAAGAAAAGCATTTATTTTAACCCCAAATTAAGGATACAAGTAGTCCTGTGCAATAAGTGTTTTTACACAGCTTTTTACAAAAATAACATTTTAAACATTTAAAAATGTGTCGACCAAGAGGCAGTCCTGGGAACGACACACAACAGTCTGTGCTGTGCGGATAGTGTGATTGACATCATTTGAATTTCTACAAATCGCAAAGGGGACATGTCCCTTTGATGTATTTTCAAACCTTTATGTAAGTGACAAATCCCTACAGATATTTTAAAGACTTATTAGGAGAAGAAGTAATCTATGACAATGTAATTTTCCAGTTGCTGGAAATTACTTTCTGTGGGCCCTAATGAAAGCACATGCCAGCCCTCGCCTCTGCTTTGGCTGGGGCTGCCTGAGACCAGTATTTCATGATGTGCACGTAGACCTCGCCCTTGGGAGCCCACGGAGAGAGCACTTGTTTTAGGGTGCAGACACCCCCATTTGCAGGCGTCACTGCCTTCTCACCTGTATCTCCTGCCAACAGAGGCATAGAGACTCACTGGTACCCGCACCCTCCACCCTCCAAGCAGAATAGGCTTGTGTTCTCTCTACCGAGAGCAGAGCGTTCTCTCTCTTTCTAAGAAAGATAAAAATGGAAGATGTTATTAAGGAGGACGATACTGGCAATATAATAAAAAAGGGATGAGTTATGAAATCGCCCTCCTGTGTTCTTCTGCAATCCCAGGTAAAAGGAAAGAGGAAGAATGATTTTTGTTTGTTTACCTAAGTCTGGTCCCAAGATAATAAGGGAGAGTCTTTAAAAAAGGTGTCCCAAGGTTACTTTGTTCTATATGGAACTGAACACAAATTAAATCTACTATTCTTAAAGAAGAAGCAAACTGTGAGGTTTGTGGCTGCCTCCAAACGGAAACAGAGTGGATCTTCGTAGGAAATATCCAGAGGGCAGAAACGAAACACAACACGACACAAGCACTGACATTTTTGGTGGGGAGATAAATTGACAATTTATTGTGTGTAACTCCTGATCAATTATTAATCCTTAGTGTCAACAACAGGGTTATAATTACCTTTGGTTATTTAAAGGAATTTTTTTTTTCATTTCTCGGATCCCTAACTAGTTAATGCTCTCGAGCAAGGATTCCCTGTCCCCACTAGCCGCTGCCTCGTCCTGCGTCACCTGTCCCCACTGCCTTCTGGTGACCTTCAGGGAAAACACCCAGTCATCTTTCTGCCCTCAGAAACTCCCTCCCAGGCTCCCCTCCAGAGGCGGGCACCTTCCCCCTTGGCTCCCCAGCCATAAATAATGATTCCGGAGGAAAAGAGGGAAATGACAAACAAATAGGGCACAGCTGGAATTAATAAGGCTGATCAAAGTTAGTGACAGTGGAACCGCTTGCAGCGACGAAGGTCCGAGGCCCATAAAGGTGTCCGTCCTAGCTCCTGCCTTTTCCTCCAAGATCAAGGAAAAGGGCAAAGCAAACATTTTAACCCCTGGCATCTGCTTCCAGGGCAGAGGGGCTGGGGGAGGACCCCTGTTCCTGGGCCTTGCGAATGCCCGCGGAAAGAGGCCCCCGGGCTTGGGGTTTGAAGGGAGCTGCGTTTTCGCCCCGCGCGGGTGCGGGTCCCACGTGCACCCCGCTCCCGCTCGGGGCGCGGCCCGCCGGGTGGCCCTGGGCCCCGAGAGGCTGGGTCTCGGACTGGCGGGTTAGCTGGGAGCAAACAGGTGGCGGGGTCAGCGCGAAAGGCGGGTTGGTGCCGGGAGGAGCTGGAGGGGACAGGCGGCGTCCGCGGCGGGGCGGCGCCGAGCGCAGAAGGAGCCCCGCCGGAGTCGGCGCCGGCGGCTCTGCGTCCCGGGCGCCCGGGACCCGAGTGCAGGTGCGCAAGCTGGAGGCTCCCGCGGCCGTCTCCCCAGGGGCCCCACGCTCCTTTGTGTCCCAGAGCCCCGGCAGGGGCGGGTTTGCCCTGGCACAGCTGCAGTGGTTTCTGCAGGGCGCTGCTTCTGTGCAAGCTCTCCAGACGCCTAAGCTGTGGGCGATGGGGGCGCCTTCCCGCTGCCGCCCCAGGCCCACCTCTGCCCGGCCGTCCTCCAGCGCAGCGCCGCGCGCTTCCCCACGCACACGGAGGCCCCAGCAGGCAGCCCCCGCCCCCGGACTTACAGAGCAGCACGAGGTCCAGGGAGCGCGCAGGTGCGGGGACCCCCCTCGGGCGGCCCCTGCGCGGGTCGGCCTGGCCCCACCTGGAAGTGGGGGGCTGCAGGGGTCGGAGGGGGTGCCGGGCTCGAACCCTGGGATCTCCGTGGCAGAAGGTGCCCCTTGCCACTGCAGCCTGAGAGCCCCCAGCCCAGCTGGCTGCCCAGTGCGCCCACTTTGGGCCCCCTCCCCTGGGGATGGGGAGGTATCTGGCCCTCGGGCCTCCTTCCAGGAGGCCGCGGCCAGGCGCCCCGGGCGGTGCACCAGCCTGCAGGCACGCTCGAAGGCTGCCAGTTCCCGGGAGGCCCACCGGGCTCCCCCGATTTCGCCAAGCCCCTTGCTCTCCCGTCCTCCCGCCCCAGGCTCAGCCCCTGCCCCCGAGCGCCCCGGGAAGCCGCCTCCCCTCCCCAGGGCCCCCGGAAGCGCTTCCCCGAGGTGAAGAGTGTGGTGCGGCGGCCCGGTGGAGGGCCGGAGACCTGCGCTCGGATCCGCCGGCCTTCCCGTGTCCTCTTCTCTCTTTCCGGCGTCGGGTTCTTCCCCGCACGGGCCCTGCACAGGCGGCCCAAAGCGAGGACACCGCACCTGCCGCGGCCCTCGGGTGCGAGTCCAGGGGTCGGCGGAGCCGCGCGCGGGAACGGACCCCGCGCTGCGCCCCGGACGCCCTCACTCCGCGCGGGCAGGCCTGGCAGGTGGCACCTCCAGCGAGGGCCTCAGAGAAGCGCCGCGAAGGTCAGAGCGCTCGAGGGAGCCGTTGGCATCCGGCACCACGGCCCACAGACCGGCTCACAGAGCTGCTGCTGCGTTTAGGGAATTTACCAGACCAACTCGGTTTTACAGATCCAACAAAGCCAGCGTAGCCTCCTGGACGTACTGCCTGACCCCCCTCCCTGCGCTCCTCCTTAAGAACTCCCTGGTGGGCTGCCTGGAGGTGGTGAGGAGCCCTGTGTATGCAGCGCAACCTGTGGCCCGGAAGGGGGCGCCCGCAAGCGTACTAGCTCATCTGGTTTCTGTTGTGCTAAGAACCCCCACTGCAGGCCCCAGGCTCAGGGGATTCTCCAATCTGGGCCTTTCCTCACCCCTTCCTTCCTGATCCCTGTGGGACCGTTTTGACCCAGTGCGGAGCTGGCAGCTCAAGGGTGGGACCTAGGAACCACTTCCCGGGCCTCCTTCGGTCTGGGAGAGGATCCTGGCCAAGGTCAGGACCTACAAGGAGGCGGCAGAGGCCATGGGGGTGCGGGAAGCACTCGGGGATGGAGGGACTGGGCGGTGAGGCTCAGATCAGCGGAGGTGGTCTGTTCCCTGACATTTGGCAGTCAGGGCCTTGTTGATTTGGGGAACATTATGACCCCAAAGAGACCTCAGCTCAGTCCCTCCTCACCATTCATGCCTTGGGGGTTGGCTGGATCCTGGAGGCCCACACAGACCCAGATGAGGAACTGGTGGACGCCTGGTGTGGGGTCAGCTAGAGACGGGGATACTGACCCCCAGGTCCAACTGTGTGCAGATCAGTTTCCAGGCAGTACCCGGCCATGACCTTAGTTTTTTTTCTTTCTTTCTTTCTTTTTTTTTTTAAGATCTTATATATTTATTTGAGAGATAGAGAGCACAAGTAGGCAGAGCGGCAGGGCGAGGCAGAGGGAGAAGCAGGCTCTCCACTGAGCAGTGCCCCCGATGTGGGGCTCGATCCCAGGACCGTCATGACCCGAGTCAAAGGCAGCCGCTTAACCGACTGAGCCACCCAAGCGCCCACCTATTCTTTTAAATAGGAGGCCCAGACCAGCACCAGGTGTATGCTTCCTGACTCTCAAGCAGTGGAAAAACAATCTGCTTTATAATGATTCGGTGATGCTTCGCCCCACACATAGACGTGCCCTTGGTGGTAACGGGCCCAGATGTGAACAGGAGATCCTGGGAGGGTCCAGCCTTTGGTGACCCTGCTTCCCGCAGGAGGCCCGGTCTGGGGTGGGGAGGCTGCGAGGTTGAGCCCAAGGGCTGAGTGGAGACAAAGCATGTCGAACATCTCTGTGGGACTGGACTTTTTCTGAAGGCAGGGGCTGACTTGAGGCTGTGCTTTAAAGAAGGTAAAGCCCGCCGGCCAGGAGATAGGACCCCAGATGGGTTATATTGTAGACAACTCAACTGACTTCACCTTGTTAAGTAGAAGCAAATCATGTCTTCAGGACACACCCCTCCTCTCCCTGCCTTTCCCGGGCAAACAAGGCCCAGTGAACGGGAAGAAGGCCTAACTGCAGGTGGGCTGTGGGCCAGGAAGGGAGGAGACACGTGCCTCTGCGGCCCGGGGCACTTAGAGCCTAAGTCTTTGAGGTCAGGAAAGGCCACTAGGAGCTAACTTCTGGTGTGGGGGAAGGGAACAGGAAGGTTCGAGATCATCTCAGGATTAGGGGATCCAGAAAAGCGAGGCTCCATGATACTGGGGTGCCCCCACACCAGCCCTGGCCATTTGGGGCAGGAGGCATGGGGCATGTGCTGACTCCCGAGGTGGGGTTGTCACCGGGGTGTGTCCCCGTGAGACAGAGTATGAGCTCTGGCGAGGGGGGGGGGCCTCCTCAGTCCGGCCCCGGCGCTGACTCTGAATGGTGGTAGCAGAAGGGGCAGTGTGTGCACTCGGGAGGTGGGGGCTGCTGGGCAGGGGACCCCAGAGCCAATGCGGGAAGGCCACCTCCACAGCCTGGACAGGAGAGGGAGCCGCCCTCAAAACGGTCCCGTGTGACTCGGAGTGGCCCAAGGGGCCCTATCCCCGAACTGCCGCAGCTCCCCCCCTCCACGAGGCTATGCAAGGGGCTCCTTGTTGGGTCAGGCTGGTCCACCTGCCCTGGTGGGTCCGTTCCAGACCTCCTCCTGTCCTGAGGGCCAGTGACAGCCCCTAACCAAGGACACGAAAGAGGGCCACACTGTGTGTCTGAACACTGAACATTTGCAAACCAGACTTCTGAACTGGTCAATGCACTGTGCTATAGGCTTCCGCCTTGGGAAATACGCCTTCGAGAGGCAACATCACAAAATATGGACAAAGCATGATTTGCGTGGAAGTTTGCACATCACAAAGAGAACTGAATTTAGTTGTCACTCTACCCGTCTGGGTGCTGTGTTCTGGGGGAGGGATGTGTGGATTGGTCATATCAGAAAAACAGCAGCTTTCACAAATGATACATTCATTCCATTGGTTTGCTCTTGTCTTTTGCATAATTGCCCTTTATAGAAATCAGGATTTTCATAGAATTTGTGTCCCACTGACAATGTATGATTTAAAAATTAAAAGGTTGGTGTATTCGAAGTGTAGGCTTAGCCATACTTTCGAGAGAAACTGTGCGGTTAACCAGATGCAAGAAATAACAATAGCCAAAATAGCCAACTTGTTTTTTTTCCAAAAAAATTTTTTTCTTCTAGAATATTCAGTTACCTCTTGAGATTTAAAGGCGAAATACACATAATTTATAAATACCCAAATTTTAAATAAAAACATGAAAACAAATGAGACTGCACAGTTTAAATGTGGACATTCCACCTCAGACAGGGCAGCGTCTGAGGGCAGATCCCCGTGGAGAAAATGGAGAGCGCTGAAGACAGGTGGAGGCAGCCCTCCTGGGGTCCCCTGGGCCCCGCGCAGAGCAGGTAGAGACTCACGTTGCTGGGTCTCCGTCTGCCCTTCCACACGTGCGGCGCCCCCTCCCCTGCGCAGCGCAGTCGTTGGGACCTTTAAATGCCGAGGTGTGGAGGGCACCCGGGGGGCGGGCTGGGAAGGTGCTGTCAAGGACCCCGGCGTGGGGAGTCAGTGGGAGTGGGCAGTGGGCAGCAGGTCATTTTGGCTGGTGTGAGGAGCAGAGAAAGACCCCAGTATAGCCTTAAGAGGGGAAGCGTTGGGTAGAGAAGGGCTCCAGGGACCTTCTTTCCTTGGGGTCCCCAGCTTCAGCCCCCACCCGGGGTGCAGCCGAGAGCAGCCCCACTCCAGGCCCCACGACCCAGGCAGCTTCCCCTTCGCTGACTTCCGTCTCCGCTAACTTCACACGCAGGGAGCTGGACCCCGCTCACATGTGGCACTGCTCCAATCACAGAGAAGGTTAGAGCATTTTTAGGGACACAGAAAAATTGCTCAGCAGCTGCCGAGAGCTCCCTGTGCCCCCTGCTGCTAGCTAACACCGTGGTGGTTCCTAGTGGTCCGTTTGTTTCAATGGATGATTGAGTAGCGATATGTTATTAACTAAAGCCTGTAGTTTATGTTAGGTCTCACTCTGTGTGTCACGCATTTCGTGGGTTTTCACAAAGTGCACAACATCGTGAGGTTTGATTTCATATAGCACAAAAATAGACCTCTTCCCGACCTTAGCAGTGTCCCTTAGACTTTTGCAAAAAATAATAGATACAATCAATAAATAGGTACAATACTATGCAGAATGCTAGGCACACTCACATGAATATATAAAGCACTCAAACATGAATATATGCACACACATAAGTGTCAGAGTTGCTAAATAAAATACAAGGCATCCAGTTACATTCGATTGTTTTTATAAACAGTGAATACTTTTGTAATTTAAGTGCCAAGTATGTCCCCTGCAGTGTTTACCTCTAAAGTTTTGTTGGTTTTCTGTACTCTGAATTTAACTGTATTTATTTTATTTTATTTTATTTTATTTTTATTTGCTAAACCCGGCCATCTTAATATTGATGAGGCACAGTAAAAAACATTTGTCAAGCGACACTTTTTAAAAATACAGTCTTGAAACGGAAGAGTGGGAGGGAGGGAGAAAAGCTGAGTCCACGCAGTGAGATTTACCGTGTGCTCATGGATGGAGCTGGGGGTGTCCGGTGGCTCTTACGGAGCCAGAGTCACCTCTTGTAAGTTGGGAAGCAGGTGAAGAGGGAGCCTTTAAACAGAGAGACCTCATCAAGCCTTTTGACATCTCTGTTGCCTTGGCGGGCTCTCCAGACCTTCCATGATCTCTTCTCAAATCACATACTCTGCTCATAAGTAAATGCTACTCTTTAAAGATGGTCCCTTAATTCAGCGTAAAGTTACTGATAGTCACCACCGTTCACAGCGTTTACATAAACCCACATGACGTCAATTCATGTCTTAATATCCTTTAGCCAGAATGGCACTGGAGTCATCTGGAGAGAGATTCTGGATCGGGTGGCTTAGCGTGGACCCAGGCACTGGCATTTTTTAAAATGGTGCTGTCCCCAGACTAAGAAAATGAGAAATTAAGAAATAAAATGCCCACAGTGGAAATTCAGACGCCGTCCGGGTGGTGGACCCAAGTGGGAGAGAGCTGGGGCTTTGCAGTATACGTGGACTCACCCCTGAGTGGATCTGGGATGTGGTGACTCGCACAGTCTTGAAGGAGCCAGGAGGTTCCACAGACCACAGGGGGCCTGCGCACGGAGCTCTCCGGACACGGTGCAGGTGCATAGCTTTGCTCGGCCAGAAAGCTGTTTGGTTTCCATCAGAAGCAGGGTAAGTCCTGAATGTTAGAGTAGTGGTGCCCAGTATTGGAACCTGGCCTTAGCCCAGACTCAGCTGTGGGCCCACAGAGCAGCCCTCATCGCGTTCGGCTGGAAGGACGGATGATGGCGTGGAAATACGGGCCCTCGCCTCTGCTCGCAGACTGACTTACAAGTCTGCATACCCCAGCTTTGGCCAGCACCGAGATTCATGAATGCAGTGGGCCAGGGATTTGCTGGGTTTGCATAGAGCTGAAGTCTACTCAGTGACTACTTACCGGCTCGAGGGTTTGAAGGGGGTACAAGGCAGGAAGTGACACGACGTAACCTCCGTGCAAACTCCAGTCACAAGGCTTGTCCTGGAGATTCAGAGTCCTGATGAGGGTAGACCCGTATAGACTACACTCCATCGGTTCACGTCGGATTGCCAGGCGTTTGGTGAAGGATTGGAGTCCGTTTGAAGCCCCGACTTGTCATTTCAACTGGAACAGAAAGCTGGAGATGGCGACGTGAGTTTTCAATAATTTCTTGTTGAGTTTCATTGTGTTGCTGTGCCGTCCCCCTAATGAATCTAGATGTGTTATCAATAAGCCCATTAAAATCCGCTGTAAACCTACAGGGGACATAGATTTCTTAGGAGTTTCCTGTTGGCTTCAGGGGATGTCAATCGCTCTGCCTCTGTGAGTGTGTTTCCCACACCACGGCTCTCCGGACTTCGGTCCGCAGGCTTTCGTTACCGACCCAGCACGGAGAGGGACCTGCCTCCAGCCCGCGGCCCCGCTCACTGCCGCCGCATCGCACGTCTCTGGAGGGACACCAGAGCTTTGGAACAAGAATGCGACGTTCAAGAAGTCCCTTGTGCTCTGGGCAGAGAGAACGTTCATCGACAAGGAGAGACCAGGGGTACACTCAGCACGAAGCCCTGGACACCTATGAAATGGGACGTTTTCATTTCGGCTGTTTTGATGGAAAGACACGTGATCGCTGAGAAAGCAATACCTACGTGTCTGTCCGCTTGGCCCCCTTTCCCGGCTCCTCTGTTCTGCCCGGCCGGGCCCTCCCCTGCACCCTCATCCCCCCCCTGCCCACAACAACATCCGAGCCCTGGTTTCCTGCCTCAGAGCCTTCTTCTCGCCGTGCCGTTCCACACCAGCCCCCCAAATACCTCCTCAAGTAGACCAGAGACCTCACGCTGGCAGGACCACAGCCTCTGCCAATAGGTCCGGGGTCTCACTGGCCTTCTGCGTAAGTCCCCGCAGCTCCCCTTGCTGGCTCATTTTTGAAAGCACGTCTTTGTGCCGGGGCTCCGTGCAGACTGCCGGCTGCAGGCATCTTATGTGGATAGCTGTCTGCTGGGGCCTGGTGTAGACAGCTACAAGAAACTGGTGTAGACAGTTTCACGAAATTTGTGCAGACAGTAACTTGCAGGAGCTTTGTGTAGACAGTCAGGTGCAGGGCTGTATAGAGAGGTGCAGGAGGCAGTGTGGCAGGAGGCGGCATGCACAGCTGGGTGCAGAGTGAGAGCAGGAGGTGGGCGCGCAGCTGGGTGCAGAGTGAGAGCAGGAGGCGGCGCGCAGCTGGGTGCAGAGTGAGAGCAGGAGGCGGTGCGCAGCTGGGTGCAGGAGGCGGCATGCACAGGGTGCTGCAGGGGACTGGAACCCCAGGCATGTTCTCAGAGGCAGTCTAGGCCTTCTTTTTGTCATAAGAATCTTCTTCCTCTTGAACTAGTTAGCACCCTGTCCACACGACACTGCTTCCACATCCCTGTAGCACAGTCTGAGTTAAATGCAGATGATTCGAATTACTTTACTGTATGTGCCCTTATTAAATTCTTGTAAAATGACCATGATGTCTTGAACAGCCACAGACCGTCAAACCACATGGGGTGTGAGGAGCGGAGGGGGTCTCATCGGGGGGTGGGACACGGCCACGGGGGGATGCCTCGTCCAGCCGCGTGCGGGCCCCTCCTGGCCCCTCCCCGTGCTCCACTCTCAGCCACGCAGGCCGTGAGCACAATGGCCCCTTCTCACCTTTTCTCAAGGGGGCTTCTAGGAATAGACTCTGCAGGACATGCTGAACCCTTTCTAGGTACAAATGCAAGGAGACCTAAAGTTTAATTTCTGTCACTGAACTCTTAGCTGCCACGGAATGAGGGACGGCTTCTTAGCCATGGCATTGATCTGGCTCATAATTCCGTTTATAAATGCATTTTGTCCACATCGACCTCATTCTGTTGTACTTTGCTTGATCGCACGTCACAGATGCGGCGAGTTTACAAACGGAAGGTTTGTGGCGACGCTGAGGAGAGCGACCCCGTGGATGCCATTTTCCCAACAGCGTTTGCTCGCTCTATGTCTCTGGGTTACTTTTTGGTAATTTTCCCAATATTTGAATGAAAGTTTTGTTATGATTTTATTTGTCTGGATGATTCTGTGCTCAGTGGTCTTTGATGAACTGTTGTAGTTGCTTGGGGTCTGTGTGCACGGGGCAGGGCGCCTTCACGCCCAGAGTCTCACGGAAGCCGTGCCCAAAGCCCACGGCGGCCCTGGGCGGATGTCCCTGGCTCGCGTTAGTGGAAGCTCAGAGATATCACGTTACCGGGAGCTCGGGGATTTCAGGACACCCAGCCAATGATACAGGCAGAACCTGCCGGCGTGGATTTAGGGCTCCGTCTGTGCACTTACTGCGGACCCCCTCATCCAGACCTCACCCCAACTCTATGCAGCAGCAAGGACGGTCATCTCCTTTCTCCAGTGAGGAAACTTGTTTCAAGTTACAGAAACTTACAGAATAGACTTGTACTTGGCCCACAATAATCTGAGTCAAGGAATGGGCTCTGGATCCCACACCGGGCAATGTGCAGGCCCCCTGCTCCCTTCCCGGCCTGGCCAAGGGTCCACCCAACGTCTGCTCTCCCAGGCCGATTTGTCCTTCCCTCCACTGCAGGCCCTCTCCACACCTCTTCCGCTGTCCGTGCTGCACACTGGGGTTGTGCAAACAAAGACAATGAGCAGGAACCCAGCCACGGGTCCTGTGGATGACACGTTCCCTGAACCTCCATCATCAGTGGGATTGTCCTCATAAAAGCCCCTCAGGACCTGGAGATCTGTGTAAACACACACCAAAGTGAAAGGAACAGACTCGGGCTTACATGCAGCACAGGCTTCCTCTGCCCAGCGGAGACCGGCGGAAAGCCCTGCCAGAGGTGAGCAGAGTGGCAGCTTAGCTTTGGTCTTCTCCTTAAACTATTCAATAGCAAAAAAACAAAAAAAACAAAAAAAAAACAAACAAACAAACAAAAAAAAAAACTATTCAATAGCGAGTTCACAACAAGGGCTTCTGCTTTGGCAAAAACAAACCCTCAGGGCTGCTCACAGGTCAGGGGTCCTTCTGGGTCCAACCCCACGATCTGCTGGCCTCAGCCCTTGGCTTCTTTCCTGAGATCTTCCCTTTTCTGGTTTGATAAATACAGCTATCGACCCCTCTCCCACAGAGTGTAGATTTCCCAGAATAAGTTAAGCTCTAAATTGGAGATGAAGCACGGAGCTCTGGCTCATGCAAACAGCCTTTAAATTACCGTCTTCTAAGGAGTGAGCAGCCAGCTTCTAGCTGACCCAGGTTCCCCGGACACAGCAGGCTTTCCCCATTTCCAGAGTGGAGGGAACGACCTCTGGAAGCACCTCCCATTCCTCATACTTTCCATCGGATTCCTTTTCCTTTTTGACCTTTCTTGATTTAAACATCAGGTGGTGTTGCTTCAACCTTCAGAATCATGCACGGCATCTTCGCCTTCTCTCTTATGCTCATGCATGCTCTTTAAGTTCCAGAACGTTCCAGCGTTCCACGACACTGCCCTGAGTGCACACTGAGGCTCGTCCCCTCAGATTCATGCTTTGCCTGCACGATCTAAATTTGGAGCAGGAGTTGTCTATGTCACTTCATATGGATTGATAGCGCTTCAAGATTATTATGTCAAGGGGATCACGAATTTTAGGAATATTGAGGACTGTCCCTCACCACCAGTCAGCAGCTTGGCCCCCTCTACGGGGCACCAGCGGACGACACTGTGAGGTCTGAGACCAGCTTACCCGTCCTGTTCCTTAGGCTTCCCTGCCACATACACCCAGAGCCAGGAGGAAGGGTCCAAGGTCTGGTTTCAGTGAATGCACAGGTCCAGGTTGTGAATACAGATAAACATATCGGGCTTGGGACGTCGTGTAAAGGCACGGGCGGACAAGCAAGTGGCTTCTGGGGGATGCTGAGCACCACACGGCCCCTTCTTCTCCAGCACGCCCTCCCACCGAGAGGCACCCCCCTCCCCTCTTGTTGTGTGACCCCACCGTCCTGCTCACGGACCTCTCGGGGGGTCCCCGGCGAGCTGGCCACTCACTGTCCCCTCATGGTGCCACCTGGCCTCCATGGAGCCCCTTTGGTGGCCAGCAGGTGCAGGCGAACTTTCCTGCAGGGGACTCTGGGAAGGACCGTCCCCTGCCCAGCCGTGTGGCCCCTGGCTCGGCACGGTGCCAGACAGGGGTGGTCCCCGGGAAGCATCATCGGAGCACGTACGCTGAAACCCACATTTATGTTTATCGAGTTGTCCTACGACCCGCAGACGTCCACCGAGCACCCGGTGAGCTGAGACGGTCTGGGAAGAGCGCGCTGCCTGTGCCGTCCGGCTGCCTGCCTTCCCGCTCGAGCAGCCGCGGCCCGTGACCACCCTGCCCTTACCTGTCTCAGGTGTGCAAGCAGGGCATGGAGCACGCCATTCCTGACCATCTGCCCGCACAGAACCCCGGCATCCAGTTCCTTGTCTGCATCAGGCTGCTCGACAACTCTAGAAAACCGAGAACGTGCCAGACCCCACAGTCACCGATTTATTATCCGGGAGGACTGTTCGCTTTCACGGCCGACTCTTAGCTGCGAACCGAACGTTGTGGTAACAAAGTTAAAATTATTTCCTCTCAAAAAGGTTTTGTCTAAAGTGGAGCACACACGAAGCAGACAGGAATCAGAAGACTTTATAGGACTGTGAAAATTATTTAATATGTTATTCAATTTCTTGAATACCATTAATTCTATTGAGCTACTTACAGAATCTTTTATTAGAGGAGTAACTTGGGATGGTTCATAAACCTTCTTGGCTGCAAACGCACGTTCTGCATGCCGTCCGTAAAGGTCGTGTCAGGCCTACAAGGAAATTAAGAAGAATAAGTGCTGTGATCCTCCAGTGGCGGTGTGTTCGCTCAATGCAGGAAGGAAGGAGGAGAGAGGGTCAGGCTTTCCGACCTTGAAGAGAAAGCCAGCGTTAGCTCCGGGGACTCCGGACCCTCCTTGGTAGAGCAGCAGACACGCACTGGTCCTTGGGGTGTTCGTGTCTGTGAGGGACCCACGAGCTTCCACGTCCCTGCGTGAGGCAGGCGCTCTTGCGATCATGGGCGACGGACACAGCGTGACCAGGGCGCGCTCCGTGCAGGCGGACTGGGTGTTCGTGTCCCCTTCCTGTGTCTTCTGGCTGTGAGCTGACGCTTGGCCCCGGACCCCGAGACCCGTGTCCCGACAGTCCCAACCTCCCGGAGGCCGACTCACTACGCACCCCTGGCCGTGAGCTGAGGAAGAGCAGGTGCAACCTCATCTGCGTGTTCCAGAAGCCGTCCCGCAGACGACGTGCTTGCCCCGGGGCCCCCCACGCTGTCGCGTGGCGGGGGGAAGCCCGTTGCCCAGGTCGCCGTCCAGGGCGGCGTGCAGAGCCGCAGGCTGCGCTCCACACCCCGGACTGAAATCCAGCTCTTCTCCCTTGGGAAGAAACTCCCCTCCCGTACTACCCCCGTTTTTTTCAGATTGCAGCATTTTCATGGCACGGTTTTGAAGAAAAAAGTCAAAAGTGATGAGGGCGATGGGCTGCCGTCTGTCCAACGCTCACGGGCTTTGAGCCGCGCTGGAGGGAGGGACCCTTTCCACGTGGACCGACTATTTCTCCTGCACTTGGAAGGCGTGAAATATTGAAAGACGTTTAAAAATACCTTTCCCTAGATTGTAGGACGCTGGCAGCTAGGTAAGGAAGAGTTTAGTATGCTCCGCGTGAAAGTTCTTTATTGGAAAAGCTGACAGGTGCTCCATTTGTATGAGGAAAACCAGCCATTGTTATCCCAGCCTTTCAGAATCCTTAACATCGTGCTTGTCAGAGGCACATAGATCATGATTCTGTTCGAGCCGTATTGCTCAAAATTTCTATTAATAATTCCACAAGCACGTCACTAGTGACTAAAATGACCTTGGATTTTACAAATGGAAAATGTTCCCAGCCACATCCAGGGGTGAGAAGCAGGCACCAGCCCCAGTGGGTTCTCAGCCTTTTATATCATCTGCATGGCCTTTCTTAGGCAATTTTCATTTCAAAGTCTTAGTTTAACTTCCCTTGGGGATGCCATTTCATGGGTGTGAATTTAGATTAACAACAACGAAACTTACTGTTTCTTATTTTTCTCCTTTCCTTCCTTCCTTCTTTCCTTCCTTCCTTCCTTCCTTCCTTCCTTCCTTCCTTCCTTCCGTCCTTCCTTCCTTCCTTCCCCCCGCCCCCCCAATCTGACCTCATCGAAACATGGAGCTAATGAGGCCAGGGTTGTACATTCGACTTCTGCATGAGCTGAGCACAGATGACACGTTTTCAGAGCCACAACCCCCATTTCCTCATGTCCTTGTCTCCTCGCTCAGCCCAGAATTCTGGGCGACGATGCAAGATGAGCCGATAGTTCACAGCACCCACGATCCTGGTGACTCTTCTTATGCCCTCCCGGTGGGAAAGTGAGTGTGGACGGTGGACGGTCACAGCATGGACACGGAACTCCCCATGTTCATGTCCCTCCTTCTGGCCCCCACTGCGTGGCCTTGGCCTTTCCCACGTCAGTATGTCCCTTAATTCAACGTGCATTGCTGCGCATCTTACAGACACTGGACTGCTCAATTTGCCCCCTACGTGTTTTCCTTCTAATCCATACGACAAGAATCAAGAAGGAGAATTCATGTGATCTCTTCTAGAGCGAAACGTTTATAATCTCAAGGTTCTCTGGGTGGATGTGGTATTTTTTTGTAGTTAGTAAGAGCTCCTTGAACAGAGAAAGTCCCGTGTGAAGTTCACCGATAACACCTTTTTGTTCCGTTGAGTTTAAATTACTTAAAAGCCCGAGTCATGGGTTCAATTCCATAAGGACTCAGTCAGTAGTGATAGTTGGAAACTGCGTTAAAAATGTAACCTGATGCGTCTTGAATACACGCTTCCTGATTCAAGATAGAGCGTGGCTTCAGGAACACAAGTGTCTGCCCCATGTAGAAACAACCAAACAGACAGATGCTCCTCCCCGTGGGTCTGTGGTGATGCACTCGCGGATATGCGAGAAGGTCTAATGGTTTATTTTCAAGGTGTGGGTTGTGACCCATAGTGGGTCATAAGATCAATTAGTGATTTCCTTTAAAGAAAATAAAATAGACAAGGTCATTGGGTAGATAAGGAGTCTTGGTGAGCTGGTGTTTCAGGTGTGTTTGTGTGTGTGCAGATAGGGAAACACATTTCTTGCAGAGGACTGTGGTTGGACGGATTGAAAGCCACTAGGGTCATCTACAAACAATCGATGATTCATGCTTCTCTGAAAGGTGGTGAGGATTTTAGTTTTATTCTGAGTGGGACCCTTCGTTTCCATGAGGCTTCGTGGAGAGGCCAACGTGTCCCTGGGTGTCCGCTCCGCCATGACAGCTCTGTGCTCCCGCCTCTATGAACAGCAGGTAGAGAGAATGCTTGTCCATCACTAGAGACGGTAACTATCCCTAAAAGGTGAGTGGAGCAAAAACTCATCGGGTGTATAACGGGAACCTTGGGGACTGAGGTCTAGCTCAGTGAACAGGTCATGGGTATCAACGGCACTCTTCAGCTGCCCTGATGACCAGGGACTGTCCGTTTTCCCTTGTCACCGACAGAGGCTAGCCTGTGCCCAAACCGGGGGTAGCAGGGCCCGGAAAGGCCTTCCTGGTGCCCTTGCAGCAGTCCTTCCTTCTGGAAGCTTCCAGCCCTCCTGTTTCTTCCCCGAGCACCCTGTGGTCTCCCTCTGTAATCCCACCAACCACGTGGCGTTCCACAGACACCACGAGGGAGACAGTTTTACAAATCCTTGGCATTGTGTTCTGAGGATAGAAGTCCCGAGAAATAAATAGCCCAAACCCGTGAGTTGAGTCTAACAAACACTCTCAAAATACATGGAAGGATAGAAGAACACTGATGAAGACCCTGTGAGGCGAAGCCTAATTTCCAAGTGTGATCCCCCCCCGGAGGGCCCCGGGATGGACCAGCAGCCTCACTTGTCTTTCAGGGCAAACTTCCTTCCAGGAAACCCACCAAGGAATATTAGTCTTAGTGCATTTAATCACCAGATGTGAACAAGGGGACGTCCCCTTCATTAAAGGCACTCAGAAATTCTGGCCAACTGTTTCCTGCCACTCGGCTGAGGACAGCGGCGGGGACTCTCTACGCGCTCAGCACCTCTGCCACGAAATTGCACTTCCATCACTGCCTCCTAGACTGGGACCCCGGGCCGAGGCGGGCCCGCGACGGGCGGGCTGAGCTTGGACGTGCTGCAACGCACGGAACCCATGCCGAAGGGTCAGGAGACCGGGCGCCGTTTCCAGCTACGTCCTTGTTTGGTCCAGGGCATTTCCTGAGCTTGCAGCCTCAGAAGGGCGTCAGAAGGGCGGGAGGGAAGCCGCGGCCGGCACGCCGCGCACACAGAGCAGCACAGCTCACCCGTCGCTCGGTGGCCACGAGCTGCTGCCCGATGCTCTCCTGCCACTCTGTTTTACAGGGTAAAGAACACGTTTTCTCCAAAAATGTCGTTCCCGTGCGTGATGCCCACATTGCAAAGATCCTGAAGCCCCCAGCCGCGGAGGGGCTGACCAGGAGGCTTTCGGGTGTTCGTGCCCGTAGGCGGGCGTCCACTTGTGTCCTCGAGGGTGGCGTTGGTGGCGCACCTGTGGGCACAGCGGTGTCAGGGCGGAGGAGGGGCCTGTCCGTGCCGGGAGAGAGCCGTCCCGGAACGATGGGACGGTGGGGCTGCATGGCCCGCAGAGGGACACCTTATTTTCCATAGCTAAGTTCTCCGTTAGCCCGTCCTGGGACTCGGACAGGCCAGGGGTCCCAGGCACCACCGCGAGGGGGGGTGGCAGCCGCACGGGGACCGTGGCTCGGTGTTTCTGCTGTCATGGGGTGTGTGTCCCCCCGTGTGATGTCCATCAGGACTCCAGTGCCAGCCGGGATGCGTTCCTTCCCTTTGACCCGCCTTTTCCTCCTCGTCAGGAGCTCACGTTGAGTAAGCAAGGGCTCCCAGCTCAGGGCGCCCCAGTGAAGCCGGGGCGGGTGAGACCCTGGGCTTGGCGGCAACAGACGGAGGAGCGGCCACGGTCCTCTACTCTGTCTCGGATGCGTGCCTGTGGTTTCCGAACGCTTCCTCACGCACCCCCACACCTGAACCCCAGCGCACGTCCTCCCGGTAACCCCTGCACGGGGAAGGGGGTTTCTTGGGCATGTGGTGCTCTGCTGGGTTAGGGGAGGGGCCCCATGTGGGACAGGCGGAGGGGACCGCGCAGGGTTCTGGGTATGGGGACCCTCGTTCAAGACACACCGCTCGCTGTCCGCCCCCGGGGAACGTGGCTCCCCCACGGCTGTGAGCCCAGTTTCCCGCGTCTCGGGCGGCAGCTCCCCTCCGCATCAGGTCCCCGGGAACCCAGGGCCGGGGCCTCCCAGGGCCCCTCTGCCCCCAGCAGAAGAGAGGACAGGTCTGCCGTGTGTCTGTCCTCCACTCTACACAGAGCGCGTGCCTTGTGCTCAGGGTCCGCTTGTCCCTGACGTCTTAGCGAGGGATGGGGTGAGGGCCGGTGGAGAGCAGGTGGATGAAGAACTGTCCCGGCTGCGGCCGCACCTGGGCTGGGGGCAGAGCCTGTCTCTGGACAGTCGCCATGGCTGTGCTGATGGCCTGGCCTGGCCCCATGTCCAGCGCTGATGGGCCGGCCGCGAGGTGCAGGGCAGAGTGAGCACGTGCACAGAGGTGGGACAGTAATTCCGGGTCCAGAGACACACGACTGTCTCAAAATCACCTTCTGCACGTGTCCCCAGGACCCACGGCCCACGGTGCCCAAGCCACAGGCACACAGCCACGCAGCGTCCCTCACAGTCACGTTCCCAGAGGCCAGGTGAGGACTTGCCACTCCCGCGAGCACGGAGAGGCTGAGCAGACATGGCACCTGAATGTGTGGGCAGAAGGGATTAATAACATGAACGTCTTGTCTTTTTTTTCCAAATAACACGGACCGTTGTGAGCATCGGTCTTCTGACTTCGGAGATTCTGGAGATCAGAATAATTCACAGGATTCTCTTGCCTGGGCGTTTTGGACGGAGCTGTGCTCAGTCTTCCCATGCTCCCTGACCCTGCTCGGGAGGAGCAGTCCCCTTGCTGAGGGTACATTAAAGCAATTCTTTCCAAGGGCTGGGCCTCCTTCAGTCCCGGGCCGAGGAGCCGAGGTTACTCCCTGGATGGAGCCTGGCTGGGGTTTTGTGGGTTTCAACCAAGTACCTTTGGAAGTGAGATCTGCTGGCTTCTGTCCCAGGCCCGTGAGAGCACATTGGTGGCCCTGACTTGGGTGCCCGCTCACCTGAGGGAGGTGTGCCTGCCGGCCCCTCGGCAGAGCCGGACCACCGTGCCAGCCACGGGGGGCGCTCCTCCGTGCTGCCCGTGACTCAGGGCGCCGAGGCCCCGTCCGCCTCCGACACTTGTTGGGCTCGAGGAGATTCCAGCAGCCGAGTCAGCACTGACGCATCATCCTTCACTCTGCTCACTTCTTTGCAATTTGGCAAAAGTTGGGAAATATAATGACTTCTATTTTTAAGTGCATGGAGAGGAATATTCTCAGACTTATTCAGTGCTGGTGTTTCTCTAAGGCCTTAGGGGCCTGGGATCATTCAAGAGTGGAAAGTAAAGTTTGTAATTAATGTGTCTATTGGGATTCTGACAAGTAGAAAAAAAAAGTATTCTCTTAAGATACATATATATGTATGTATGTATATATATATGTATACTTTTTGAATTGACTAGTAATAGGCAAATATATATAATCCCATAGTAATTTTGTTCCAAGTCAGTCATGTGAGAGGTTGGCAAAATGCCATACTGTAGGCGTGTCATTACGTCGTGAAGTCCTTGTCACCTCGGAGGCCCTGTTGGTGCCGCCGAGCCAAGAAGCAGATGAAAGCCCTTTCTGGGACTGCTTTCCTGATCTCTGTCTGTCAGGGTCGCAGATCTTTGTTTCTGTCTGTAAGTCATTGACGGCTGCAGCAGTTAAACATCCTCCCATACCGAGTGTCTCCTCCCAATACACATTTAAAAACTATAATTCATATTCGATTAATTTTAAAAATTTTTTCAGAGAAAATGTTCTAAACCTTTATAAACTTAAGGGGACAAACGAAATTCAGCACATGCAACGGGCACCACTTAAAACTATGTTGGATCAGTGGCTGCTTTTTAGAGGAGCCGTGAAAATCTGACGGAGGTGGACTAGAGCTTGGGATTGGAAATGAGCTTTACGGCCACCAGCACCCAGCCCTCCTGCCCCGGGTATAAGATAGTGGATGGCACTGCTTGTTACAATGATCAAGGTGATTTATTTGCAGAATAAACGGTTATCCCTCAGCAGCTAGAGAGCAAGGATTAAAAGGTAAGCTGTTCTTTGTGGAACCTCTGTGTGACCGGAGAGGCTGTACTGAGCCCCCAGGAGAGACGCAGGGCAGGGGTCTGTGGGGGCGTCGGCCTGACGTGGGGGCGTCGGCCTGACGTGGGGGGCGTGCTCCTGCCATCACCCCTGGGCCATGCACCTTCGCAGGGCTGAGTGCATTTTGCAAGACCTGTGGCCCACCTCATCAGCTGCCTCCTCGCCCTCATGGCCCTTCCCTCTCTTTCATAATTCCTTCTTTCTGCAGAGCTTGGAGAAGCTGTATGTTACTTGCCCAGAAACGTTTGCAGCTAAGACTGGGCCACATGACCCCGTTCTAGTCCATGAAGCAAAATGGAAAGCCGTGTGTGTGTGTGTGCGCGCGCGTGTGTGTGCGTGTGTGTGCGCGTGTGCGTGCGCGTGTGTGCCGGGGAGGGAGGGGTTCTGAGAAACATGTGCATCCTGAACTAGAATCCAAACAAAACACAGCATTTCTCTCTTATTCCCCTGCTTTGTGTCTTCATCTCCGCAAGCAGCGTTGGGAGGAGGCGACGCTTCTGAGGAAGGGTGGCGGGGGCTTGGCCATGTCAAGTGATCAAGTGCAAGGATGCAGAGCCGGCAGAGGGAGGGCGAGCAGCGGGACGGCCCCGCGAACGCGGCCCTCGGACGTCCCTGTGGCGACGCTCCCCGCCGCGACCTTGCCCACATCCCTGTCATTTGGGACGTCCCCCCGCAGGGTGCTGGACGCAGTCCCAGCTGACCTGGAAGGACACCCGGATCGGACTGATCCCAGAGCCGCCCCGGAGAGACGCCGGGCAAACGTCAGCCTCAAGGGCATTCGTGAGAGCGAGCTGCACCCCCTCCCGTCGTCCTGGGAGCCGCTGAAAGGAAGTGCCTTCCTCTGTAACGACAGGCGTTCGGTACATACTCTTGACCAAACAAATTGAACTTGCTCTTCATCATCCCCCACCGTGTCTGAAAAGAGCTCTATCTGACGAGGACGACAGGCTCACAGGGCAGAGGTCTCTTCCTCGGCCTGCAGGGCACTGGGTGGGGGCTGGGCCCTCCCATGAGCCGGGCTGCGGACCCTCCATCCGCGGTCACTCGGTCTTCACCTTGACCCTCGGGTCCCCGGCATCCGCGACCTTCCTCACTTCCTGCCTCACGGTAGGGAGGAGACCAGGAAGCACGGGGATCCCTCCCTCGTCCGCCTGAGCTTCCCGGTACGAGCTTCGCAGCCCCTGTTCAGTTGTGCGGACACGGAGCCGTGTCTCTCTGTCCCAGAATCTGTTTCCCGGGCAGGTGCTTCTGCTGCTGGTGGCCGGGTGAGGGTGGTGGCACGGTGGCACTTGGCTCAGACTGTCTTCAGCCCCGTCCAGGCTACCCCTGAAAGACCCCGGGGGAATAAGCAGCTTTTGTTTTTTTTTTGGTTTNGTCCCAGAATCTGTTTCCCGGGCAGGTGCTTCTGCTGCTGGTGGCCGGGTGAGGGTGGTGGCACGGTGGCACTTGGCTCAGACTGTCTTCAGCCCCGTCCAGGCTACCCCTGAAAGACCCCGGGGGAATAAGCAGCTTTTGGAGTGGGCACCTCTGCCCCCGTCCTGAGCACCTGCAGGTGAGAACCCACCCCCCCCGTCACCCCCACCCTGAGCCTGCGTCCCTCCCGCTCGGCTTGCTCCTGTTTGTCTGCGGTCCAGCTTCCTGACCCCAGGAACCCAACCCAGTGCCCAGGACGCTGCCAATCCGCATGCTCGGCCCTTCCCAGGCACATGGGGGCGCAGGCCCCTCCGAACCCTGCCTTCCTGTGCGTGTCCCGGGAGGTCACAGGCTGCCGGCATCAGGCCCCGACTCCCGACCGTCCTTCCCTCCTTTGGTGGAAAGGACACGGCACTGTGCCCTGCTCTCAGGTCACGCTCTCTGTCCTGCGCCCATCAGGCTCTGGCCCTTGGCCTTTCAAAGGAAGCCTTCGGAGGTCAAGAAACCCATTGCTTCCTCAAGGACGTGGCTCCTGTGGCTGAAGTTTGGCTCCTAACTCTAGCGGGCTCCTCGTTACAAAAAGGCCGTTTGGAAAGTGATGGCTGAGCACTGGCGTCTTCCCTCTGAGCTCCGTCTGTCCTCACCCCGAAGTGTCCATGTGGAAATGCACGGTGAGCTGAGATGGCGCGCAGGAACTAAACATACAGTGGGCCAATGATAATAATAATGCACGTGACGTGTTCTGTAGAAGGGAGTCCTGGCCCACGAGGGTTCGTACATCCACAGACCGGAGCCTGGAAAGCCAGGCCCTCAGCTCCAGGAAGCAGATACGAGAATTCTAACAGCTTGGGAGGGGACGCGTACAGCCCGAGGCTGGTGGTCTCGGCACGCACGGTCACCATCTCTCTGTATCGATAATAACGTGGGGAGAACCAGTAATCTTCTCCATGTCAATATCTATGTCAATATCTATCACGACTGACATACAGCATCAATACGTACACAGCACTATTAATCTCTAGGGAGGCCAGGTGTGTCCTTTAGTGATGAGACCCATAAACTCTCAAGCCCGGGGTCGTTCTCGCAGTCAGAAGAAAGGCTGCAGATTCTCTCACAGAAACAGTGGCAGAGACTGGTCACCGTGATCAAATAATCACTCATTTCATTCATTCATTCGACGCCTTATATATTCAGTACCAGGTGCAAGTGACTTTCTATGTAAGGCACTTTACCCCCCTGTGCCCAAGAACTAAGTGGAAAAATCAAGATGAAGTATTACTGAATATCAACATCAAACATGAGTCCTTTAAAATGACTAATTGATAATTCTAAACCAGAAGGTATTTTGCAGAGTGGTAGAAGGAAGCTATTGGATTTCATAGTATAAAGTAATGAGTAAGGCAAGAAGGACCCTGAAGAAATGTTTTCAGAGTTCAAGACTTAAACCCCTTAAAATCGTTCTTTAAAGATAAAATTTTATTTTATGGAAATCACAAGCCATGTTCCTACAAACCCAGTTCAACTTACTGCATATAAAACTCCATCACCTTGCCTCAAGGTAAGAAAATACAGTTTACTACTATTGAATCATACTAAAATATTCATCTGTCAGTACTTTGTCAACCATGGTTTTGATGGCATTTAAATTGAATTTAATATAAATTTAAAGGCATCTCCATTTGATGTGACGAATAATGTGGGGTCACCATCAGCTTCAATTTTAATACCTTAAGTGTAGGCAGTTCCAGCTGTCCTGATGCGCTTATAGTTGGGACTTACTCATTATAATATGTATTTTAAACACTTTGTTATTTTAAATTTGCAAAGAAAACGGAAGCCAGAAGTGGGACCCAGCTTTAATATCATGCCCCTGAGCAGGTTCCCAAGCAACCCCAGCTGCAGGGGTGCGTGGTGAGCACCACAGGGGACAGGGGCCCCCGGGGAGGTCGGCCCTGCGAGCGCGCACCCGCTGGCCGTGCTGGCAGCGCTCGCTCCTCCGCCTCCCCACCTTCCAGACGCGCTCAGTCTGGCGGGAGCCGGCTTCTCTTGGTTTGCATGATATTCTCTTTCCTGGGTTTGCTGCTCAAGAGCAGCTGATGAGAGACGCAGGTGACTTTCAGAGGCAGGAGTCTGAATACTCTCCTGGGGTTAGCCCACTCCGGGAGGAAAGTGTGCGTCGCGGACCTCGTTTCTGGGTGCGTGTCCCCTGCCTCCAGAGGAAGAGAGCTCGGGGTGACAGAGACGGACCCTGGAGGCCGGGAGGGGTCGGGCACACCGAGCGGTGGGGGCGCTGAGACCAGCGTCCCTCCAGGTCATCGCAGAAGTCGGGGACGAGACCGGCCGGGGGGCTAGAGCTGCGCCCGTCGTGGGAACGGTGTGTGGCTTGGAGCTCCAGCTGCCGGGTCGGGAAGCCGTGAAGGGCCACCCGTCAGAGCAGGGCTGACTTTCACCGGAGGAGGCCCTCTGGCTCCAGGTGGAGGAGAGCTCGGAGTGGTCGGACGGGGGACCGGAGCCGGGAGGGGCCCTGCCACAGGAGACATGGTGGCACAGACAGGAGCTGGCAGGGGACGGGTGGGAAGGGAGGCTCCGCCCCGTGAGGACGCAGGACAGGTGGGGGGCGGCGGGGGCGCCGGAGCAGTCGCCATGGCGATGTGGGGTCCCAGGAAGTGTGGGGTGGTCGGGACCACGCCGGCTGCGGACCTGTTTCGTGGGGCGCTGACGCGGGGTGCAGACCAGCAGCGCAGCCTGCGTGGCCGCAGTCTCTCCCCGAGCTCCGAGCCGGCTGCTTGGGCCAAGCTCAGGGTGGGAGCCAGCCTCCCCTACACCGGTGGTCCCGCCCCTCACCAGCTCTGACCCCCACCTTCCCACACCAGGGCCCACCTCCCAGCTCTGACCCTGTGCCTCCCCCACACGCGTGGCCCTGCCTCCTGGCTCTGACCCTGTGCCCCCCTTTCCCCCAGCTCTGACCCCACCTCCCCGCACACCCGTGCCCCCATGGGCTCTGACCACACTTCCCGCCTCTTCCAACAGGCTCCCGGACACCTGCTGCACCGCCCAGTCCTCACCCTGAATTCCAGGAAAGGATTGGGATATTCCATCACTACTGTATTCCACGGAGAGTATTTTTTTTCCCATCTGCCTATTGTTTTAGAATCTGTTTTATTTTCTCCCAAGTTAGGTCTTTAGTTACTTGAGAACTTAGTATATACTTAGCTTACTGTTTCTAAGAAATTACTTTGTGATTTCTCTATGCTCCTCCTGAAGTTCCCCATCTGTGGGTCTGTTAACCGTTTCACAGAGCCTCGCATTTAGGAATGCGTCCTGAGCGGGGTCCTCCCACGGGGGGTCCCCCCTGCTTGGGACGCAGAGCCCCAGCGGCACCCAGGCTGGCTCCGCTCTGCACCAGCGCCCGCAGGCGGCAGGCCTCACCAGCTCCTGAAGGCGCATGCGGCTAGCGCTGGACAGAAGGCTCAGTTCCAGCGGCGCCCGAGTGGCTTCCAAGCCCCTGGGGAAGGCTCAGCTCAGAGGAACCCAGCTTCCTCCCAAGGCCAGATGTCCTCACTCACCATCCCCAGCCCCGGCACGGGGTGGCCTCTGATCCCAAGGACCTGCTTTGCTCGGGCTCGCAGATCATCACCACGCACTTCACCCCATTTCCGGGCGCAAGGATTCTCCTTGCTCGCTTTCCTGGGCAGCTGGGTATTTAAAATTAGATGAGGTTTACCTAACACATCCATGTGTTTGGGATGGAAGGGGAAGACCTGACACTCACCCCATATATTAGCATGACCTTGAAGTCTAAGTAGCCTATTTAAATAATTAAAAACTTCTTTAGGGACATTTAGGCCAATATCAAATTGACACACATGGTTCAGGTGCCTTCCCATATACCCCTAACTACTACTTAGGAGATGTAAGGAAAGAGAAATTTTTACTTAAAATGCCAATGAAGAACATAAAACTCTTTTTTTTAAAGATTTTATTTATTTGTTTGAAAGAGGGGGAGAGAGAGAGAGAGAGCAGAAGCAGGGGGAGCTGCAGGCAGGGGGAGAAGCAGGCTCCCCACAGAGCAGGGAGCCCCATGTAGGACTCAATCCCAGGACCCTGGGATCATGACCTGAGCTGAAGGCAGACACTTAACCGAGTGAGCCACTCAGGTGCCCCAAGAACGTAAAATTCTTACGAATAAACTTGATGAGCAATTGCAAAATATACGTGGGGGAACTTTCCAATACTTCTGATAGCATCCCAGGCAGGCCTGAGTGGGCGGGAAGGTCCTCTTTGACGTTGGCTCGGAGGACTCAGTTCTACCCGAGTTTATCTATGAGTTTAGCCCAAACCCAACATGCATGCCAGCAGGTGTCTGTCACAGCCCTGGGTTTGGCGTCCAGTTTACATGGATAGGCAATCATGCCAGAATCTCTAGAAATCCCTAAAACAGCGGAGCAAGAAGGAGGAGGAGCAGGGGGGCCTACCAGACACGGAAACACGTGATGTCTCCACCACTCGCCGGTCTAGTGCATGGCCGGGCAAAGGCAGCCGGAGGCGGAGCGGGAAGGACAGAAGCAGGGAACACGGGGTCCTGTGTGTGATAAAGGCAACATCTCATGTCATCAAGGCAAACATAAGTGACAGTCAGACAACTGAACAGTGACCTAAAATAAGCCATACATTTGGACCTTATCTTACTCTTCACAGGAACAAACAAACAAACAGCAACAAAATGCCCAACGGGCCAGAGATCCATAGGAGAAAATGTGACAAATGGGACCTCAGTTATGCCAGAAGACCACACAAATTCCTTCCCAACCTGCGTGGTGAAAACCCTCCAGCTGTGACTCAAGTGAAGACTCTGTTAAATAAGTAGAAATCAGTAGCATCAACAGTATATAAATATTTGCAGGGTGCGTGGGTTAAAGCCGCTGCCTTCGGCTCAGGTCATGATCCCAGGGTCCTGGGATCGAGGCCCACATCAGGCTCNCGCCTGGGTGGCTCAGTGGGTTAACGCCGCTGCCTTCGGCTCAGGTCATGATCTCAGGGTCCTGGGATCAAGGCCCACATCAGGCTCTCTGCTCGGCAGGGAGCCTGCTTCCTCCTCTCTCCTCTCTCTCTGTCTGCCTCTCTGCCTACTTGTAATCTCTCTCTCTGTGTCAAATGAATAAATAAAAAATCTTTAAAAAAAAAATATTTGCAGAGTCCCCCGAAGCCCCAAAACCCGTGACCAAAAGCAATGGCAAAGTGGGAAGATAGTGCTTCTACTCCAACTTTTGGGCTAGCACATACCTTATAATGTGTTTTAAACAACCAAGGAAAACGGAGGTCCATGCACGGAATAGAACAACAGAAAACAGCCAGAAAAAAATGTTTTGCTGGAAAACACCCACAAGTCGCCTTCAGACGCAGGGGGAATGTTCCACGTCGTCGCCTGAGGAGCGATGCAGCCCCGTGGAGTGGACCTGGACAAAATCCAGCAAATCTGCCTTCTGACGCCGCTTCCAGAAATAATGCCGAAGGCTGATGTCCACAAGTACGAAGCAAGCGTGAGGCGGCAGCTCGTCACAGCAAGTCACGGAAAGTCACTAGCTGTCAGGGGCAGAACAGTGGCCTCCAAAGGGTCATTTGCTTCCTCACCCTGGGAAGGGGACTCTCCTTGGGAAAAGGGCTTCGCAGGTGTAATTGAGGGAAGGATTTGGCACTGAGGACATCTCCCGGATCCCCTGCGTGCGTCCAAAGTCCAATGGCAGGTGCGCTCTAGGAGCCAGCCAGAGGGAGACGAGACAGAGACAGACGGACGGGAAGACGCACAGAGAAAGGCACCACATGAAGACAGAGGCAGACATTGGGGAGACATGGCACAAACCCAGCAATGCTTGCAGCCGTGAAGGCTGGGAGAGGCAGGAAGGGTCTTCCCTAGAGGCTTGCGGGGAGCAAGGCCGTGCGGACACCTTGACTTCAGCCTCTGGCCTCCCGAGGGGCGGGCGAGTACCTTTTGGGCTGGAGGCCAGCCAGCTGCGGTGCTCTGTCGCGCGGCCACAGGGAATGCAGCAGGCGAGCCCCTGGCCTGGAGAAGCTGCTCAGAGACGGGACCTGGGGCGTCTGGGGACCGGCTGGGACGCGAAGCAGGCAGGCCGTGTACGTCCTGGAGGGGCCGCCGCCTGTTCCAGAGACGCAGTGGTGTGGGGGCGCGGACGGCTTTTCTGACGTCGGGACGTGAAGCACAGGGAGGACATGGGCGGACGGTGACGGAGACGGTCCTGGGCAGGGGCGCGGCTGGGGGAGGGGCGGGGGAGGGCCTGTGGGGGAAGCGGCCTTCCCGGCCTCTCGGGACCTACGGACCACACGGAGGAGCACGCTTCTTTTAACGCGCAGAATACACGGGGCTGAGTGACTTCTTCTTCGTGGAGCCGGTGTGAGGGGCTGTGCAGGGCACAGCAGGGCATCCAAGACAAACTGTCCACGTCCGTGTAGGGGAAGCAGGGACGCGAAAGGAGAAGCGTCTTCGGAAACGATACACCGCCGAGACTTTTCTTCCCAAGTGCTTGGGGTATTCCGGCCAGAAACCGCGCTTGCGGGCCTATCATTTCTTAATGACGGAGACGCACCAGGGGTCGCCGGTCTGTTAAAGGGGCGGAGGCCGGGCCTCTCCAGGGTCCCGGCAAGAGCACCTCTCTCGGCACGTGGGCAGCACTCGTACCAGCGCCGCATACCCAGGTCCTTGCTGGTGATGCAGGAAGTCCACCGAAGACCTTCGTCACAGACGGGGTCCCGTCCGGTCCCCCTTCTGGGGTTGTCACAGCAGTTCCTCGTGCCTCCCCTAAGTGGCCATGAACCTCTGAGCGGGTCCCTTTCTGGCCATAAATGCATCATAAACGTAACTAAATCTGAAGATCTACAGATGTAATCAGAGACATGTGTACGTTGCATAAGTATTTACATATTTATTAACGCATATTCATTGGTTCCGTCTCCAGTTATGAAAACAACAGGAAGACTCGGGGGTTGGGTTTGTCGCGTACTGTTTCCTGGAATCACTGTGTGAACAGTGCAGTTTGCTGGTGGCCTGGGCTGGGCGTGTGGGACAGCGGTGTCACCCCTTGGTGACCGGACCCGCCCGGCAGTGCGATGCCAGAGAAGCACCTGGCAGCCCCGTCACTTCCTGTCCCTTGGCCTCAGAGTCTGGGGCTCCACCCGAGTCCCAGCAGACCGGGGTCTCCGAAGGGGGAGGGGCGTCCGACGCTCTCACAGTCACTCGGCAAACACTGTGAGCAGTGTGCCCGGGGGAGGTTGCGGTGCACCTATCGGAGCCTCTCTGGCTGTCCTGGCTCCAGGTTTCCAGGTCACCAGCAGTGTCCACACACACGGGCTCTGCTCATCTCCAAGGGAGACATCTGTGCAAAGTGCCAAAGTCACCTGAAACAGCTGGTTTTCAAGGAAAAAATGTGCCACTTTGCTCTCGGCCTGACAGTGAGAAACCCGGACAGAAGGGGCTTCCCGAGCTTGCCAGCGAGGTCATCAGGGCCCAGCAGATGCGAGGGCCAGTGGAGGGTGGGCCACGCCACCGGGGGCAGAAAAGCAGGGGGAGCAGCCCGTGGGGCCCCCCGGCATGAGTGGTCCCTTCCAGGCGGGAAATGTCACGCTGGCGGGGACGTACAGACAATGTGAGGACGTGGCCTTGTCCCCGAAGTGGTCTGCTGGCGACTCTGGGACTCAGTGTCCCCCCGTTTCTCCTGCGGTTTCGAGGTCTCATTCCGCATCTGCAGGGGCCAGGGAGTGGACACCAGGCAAGGAGGGGAGACTCTTCTAATCAGAGCGAAGGGTCAGGAGTAGGTCCAGGACAAGAGGGACAACGCAGGGCCGCTTCTCGGCGGAGGGGGGGGTGCAGGAGAGGCGGGCGCCGCGGTCGCGGCGGGTCCCCCCCGTGCAGCCGGGAGCGCGCCCTCCCAGCGGGCAGGCCTGTCCCCCGTGATGGATCGCGAGGCCGCGGCCGGTCACCTCCAGGGCTGCAAAAGCGTTTGCTCCCGTGCTCCCTTCGCCATCCTTATCATTCCTCCAAACTGCAGAAAGGCGCGCGTTTCCTGAGATTAGAATCCGGACTCGGCTCCGAAGCCCCCTCCCACCACCGCACCCCCAGGGCCTCCCCAGAGCGCCCCGGGGGGAGACCCCAGCTTCCCCAGCCCGGTCTGCACCTTCCGTGCTGCCTGACCGTCTGTTTCCAGGAAGCACTTCGCGAGTAGCTCCCCACGATGTCCTCACCGCCGCTGTGACGTCTCAGAGGGGGCCTGGAGCTCTGGTAACTTGTGAGGGGCTCCCTCTAGGTGACCAGGCGGAGGCCTGCCTGCTGTGCCTCAGTGCTGGCCTGGGGCTGGCTGGAGGTGCCGGTGCCCAGTTCCCCCTCCCTGGAGGCCCTGCTCCTCTTCCCTGGAGGCCCTGCTCCCCTCTGCAGGAGCAGGTAGGAGCGTCGCCTACAGACCTTCGTCAAGGCTCTGGCCCCGGGACGGTCTGAGCGGTGAACAGGGGCACTGACCAGGGGAACCAGGGATGCCATCATTTGTTTGCAAAATGCCGACACATTTGGCTTCTGCGTTATCAATATTTAAGCTGCTAGGAAAACAAGTTTGACATTTGGTCACCCCACAAGGCCCTGTGCACTTAGCTCCTGGCCTGCAAGGCCCCCACCCCGCCGGGTTGAACTGCCCCCAGCGCCCCCCCAGACTCACCCCTTGGGGAAGAAGCAGGAGGCTCTTTCAGACCCTGCCGAGAGAAGCATCCACGAGCCAGATCTGAGACGGTATGTTCGCATCCCCTTAACCTGCCTAAATGGGACGCCTCCCTGCTGGCGTGTGGTGGTCCATTCCAGAGGCCCTCGCCGGGAGGGTGCGGGAGCCCGGGCTGGGCAAGGAGACGTCCCCCAAGCTGCCCTTGCTCGCGCTCCACGGGTGGAGACCTTCTTAACACATTGCACTTGTGATCTTTACAAGCTGTCAGACCAGAATGATTTTCAGTCACTTTGCTCTGGATTGGATTTAAAATCATGTCCCAAAGGTGGTAGATTAATAGATTAAAAAGGCAAAGTATTAATCTAGTGCATCGTCCTGTCTCCTTACCTGAAGCTACAGTACAAGTGTCACGCGGTGGCACTTCTTCGATGCGGCGTCCATGGGCTTAGCGCTGGTTCTCAGACGAGCGTCCGCTGAGTGCTCGGACCTCAGTGCTCCTGGTCTGACCAGATGCTGGGGGGAGAGGCGTGTCCAACAGCCCCGGAAAGCCACTAGCTTTGCAGTTTGCTCTTGGAGTGCAGAGAAACACCATCTACTTGCTCACGGTGACTCTCCGAGTGCCGGGATCTGCTGTGCCCTACGCAGGCTTTGTTTGTTTTTAAGATTTTATTTATATATTTGTCAGAGAGAGAGAGGGAGAGAGAGAGCAAAAGCAGAGGGAGCAGCAGAGGGAGAGGAGGAAGCAGGCTCCCCGCCAAGCAGGGAGGCCGACGTGGAACTCGATCCCAGGACCCTGAGATCATGACCAGAGCCGAAGGCAGAAGCTTCACCGACTGAGCCCCCAGGCAGCCCACCTTCGCTGTTTTCTTGAACGAAATGAACATAGTTCTTTCTTGTTTCACGTTGAATTCCCGAGGACAGCAAAAGGAGGTGCTAAAGGCCATTCTTTTCATCAGGTTGCCTTAAGGATTCATGGTAAAAATGAGAATTTGGATCCACAGCCATCAGAAAGCTTTGAGAGCGCCTGAGAGCCGGCTGAGGGCACGTTTGGAACGGAATTTGCTGAACCATGGCTGTGTCCGGGGAGGCTGAGGTTTGCCGTCCTGGGGCCCGTTTCTGGGGCAGAGCTGGGACTTCTGCGCAGCAGGAGAGACAGACGGCTTCCCTCCCTCCCGCCGTGGAGACGAAACTCTTCTCGGGGAAGAAACTGTGTGCCACCCTCGCCGGGCCCCCTGTGCACACCCGGCCGCCCTCCGAGAGGACGCGCGGTCCATGCAGACCTGTGTGCCTCTCCTGCCGAGCGAACAACGGTCCGAGCAGAGAGGCTGATCCCCTGCCCTGCCCTGTCTGCAGAGCCGGCACACAGCAGGCGCTCCATAAGTGCTCCCCGCAGAGAGCCGCGTTTGGGTGCATCCACGCTCCCCCTGCGTCGGGCCCGGGTGCCGATTCTGGGGCAGACTTCATGCACCACAAAGGATTATGTGGGCAACTCACTCAGGCGGATTGTTCTAGAACATTTTCTCTCCTTGCTTTCTAGAAACCGCACAAGACTTTGAACTTCAGCTGCTCCTTCCAGATGCTTCCCCTCGTGTTGGGAAGACGGCGGCGGGAGCCAGACCCTCATGACAAACACTCCCTTTGTACTTAGGGCGAACACCAACCAAGCGAAATTCACGTAAAACTTTGAATTCTGAAGACCCAGGCAGCTCCACGGACTGTTTTCTTCTCCTGAAATTTCAGAAACAACAAATTCTTCCAGGGGCCCCTCCACAGTCGCGCCCCCTAAATCATGAGCATGTCTGAAGTTTTGTGTCACAGGGACCATATTTTCTATACTGTTCTTTCAAAGTGTGTTCCTGGAAAAGTACTTTGGGAGGCAGACTCTGAAAGTCTCAGGAATTATTATTATTTTTATTTCCCTGTGAAGCAATGGGGCAGAACGGCGCTGGAGGCCACGCGCCAAGGGTGGCGCCTGTGGGAGCCCACGTCGCCCGAAAGCTCGGCTGGCTGGGTCCTAGGGCAGGGGCGGCCATCCCGGATGCGGTTGCTGGCGTGACGGACACCACGGGAAGGCAGGAGGACACCTGTCCGCACGGCCAGCTCCGTCCTGTCTCTGCGGGGCCGGGAGGCCGGCCTGGCTCCCCCAGACTCGGCGACACGCAGGGCACTGGGGATGGGGCCAGGCCCAGGGACTGCCCTGGGAGACCCGGAGGCCCCGGGCCGGTCGTCAGGTGTCTGGGGAGCCGGGAGGCCCCGGGCAGTGTCCAGGCAGGGGAGAGGGGATTGCCGGGAAGGCAGTCGGGGCTCCCCCGCGGGTCCCCTGGGCCCCTCTGCGGTGTCTTCACCCCCTTTGCAGGCTGGCCATTTGTTGTTTGCTCAACATGTGGATAGACCTCTGGGTTCAGTAGGTCACACATTTTCTGCAGAACGGTGTTGACCGTGGTGATGAATGCTGCTGCACCTGTGACCCTGGGGGGCCTGGCGTCCGAGGGTCTGGGGTCTCCTCCGGCTGCCCACCCGCCGCGGGCTCTGGCACTGCTCAGACCCCACCGCTGTGAGCCTGGCGGCAGCCAGCACATGCCCACACAAGCGGACGGGCGCTCTTCGGGGTGTGCTGCCTGGGCCCCGGGTGGAGGCTGTTGGGGTCTCTGGGAAAGGCGGGTGAACGGCCGAGAGGCAGACACACCTGGTCCAGCACAGCGAAGACACTGTTTCTGCGTCCTTACTGTCCGCGAGATCAGAATGCATGTAGAACCTGCTTTTCTTCCTCCGGAAAGCGTGTTCTCAGACCTAGTCATCTTGTCGTTGAAGCTGCACAGTTTGTGCTGACGTGTGCATGGTCCATCTCCGGATTTACGGTCTTCCTCCTCATCGGGGAGCTCCAGGGCGGCTCGCCTGTCTGGTCGCTGCACCTCCTCACGCCCAGCCCGGGGGCTGCCGTGCATGGAAGCTGGTCTGAAGTTCGTGCGTTGACTCCTACCCCGCGAGGCAAGAAGTGGGCCGTTGGGAGCGGATCAGGACATGGGGGTGCAGCCCTGATGATTGGGGCCAGTGCCCTCCAAGAAGACACCCAGGAGCTTTCACCACGTGAGGACACAGCAAGGAGGAGGCTCTGTCTGCAACACCGGAACCCACCCCTGCCGGCCCCTTGACCCTGGGCTCCCAGCCTCCAGATCGGAGGCCGTTGTTTCTGCCCTTACAAGCCCCCTGGTCTGGGCTGAGTTGGTAGGGCCGCCCAGAGGGACAGAGAGGGCGAAGATCCACGTGGACATAGACCCTGCAGGGCCGGGGTGCTCAGGGACACCGAGCAGCCCTCCACAGTGAGATCTCACTACATGACGCCTGCCGTGGGGCTCAGAAGGGTCGGAGGAACTTCGGGGAGGCGTCCTCCTCAGCTCTGACTCTTGTTCCTCGTGGACAAGCACAGCCCCAGCGGGAATGGAGGAGGGCTGGGTGGAAAGAGGTCTGCTTTACCTCTTGGAGATTTATCTTGTCAATATGCTCACTGTTTTATAACAAGCCAATCAACATGGAATTACATTCGCCTATTCAAAACCCAGTGTCCAGGGACTGTTTAAAAAAAGAAATTTCTCATGTGTACATTCCCTTCAAAATTTGGGAGGCTTTACTTTGCATTTTGTCCTGGGAATTTGAGACTATCTGAAAATCCCTTGAGCAAATGGATTCATTTCAGATGATGAGCCACTGCTTTGAACATTCTCGTCGTCAGCAGAATGAAGCGTTTTTGCTTGAAGGAGACTTGCCCGGCTTCATTCCAGAGATCTCGGAGGGCTGGGGTTTGACCTAGGTCTCTGCTGTGTTTTGGCTTCCTCTCATTTAAAGTGTGAATTAATAAAACCAGAATCTTTCTGTTTACCATAGTGGTTTCGGGACATTGGGTGGACATGGCATCAGTGCATGAGAATTAGAACACCCCGAGGAGATGGACACAGATCCCAGGAGAACCACACCGATCTGGAAGAATCCCCTCCGTGGAAAGTCTGGTGTCAGGTCGACCCTGGCCCCACCTGGGGGCAGAGGAGGAGCCGCTCTCCCTGGGCCCTGGGGGACCCCACGGCAACCCGGCTCTGCTCCGGAGGTGGCAGCTCTGTAGCCCTATGTCCTCCTGCGTAACCCGCCCCACCAATAAGCAGCAAGCCGCTGGAACACTCTGCCGCTCTCTTGTGAATAATATGGGGGAAGAACGCAGATTTGCCGAGAAAGTCCAGGACTCCGGGTGTGTTGCCTTTGAAGACCTTGGGGAATTGGGATTGCATGCTCTGCCCAGCACCGTGATTTATACTTCAGAAGATAAGGGGAAATGTGACTTTGACTGATTTATTGGCAATAGTTCGACTCTTCTCCTGGTGACACATCTGCAGATGATTTCCCCTCACGATCTGTTTTGGGGTTTCCTGGTTATAAAGCCCCCACACATCTGCCTGCCGCGTGAGCACGAGCAGCTCAGGCGGAGCGCAGGCCAGCACCCCGACCAGCCTTCCCAGAAGCCACCGCATCCTGTGGCAAAGATGCTCATGGGGGCGGGGAGGCCTGAAAAGTGCTCTTCCTTCTGCAATCATTTTATTTTTCCTTCTTGCATTTCTGTCTTATTTGTCAGTGCAGTGGGGTGAGTGATAAGGTGTGGAGGGAACAGTTTAGGGTTAAGATCAGGAAGACCCCTAGAGTGACCCAGCTGCACTGTCCACAGTCTAGAGTTCGTCTGCCCCCGCCCGCATCACTGTCCGAGAGCAGTGGGGTCCCAGGCTGTGTCCGGGGACATGTGGCTCCCTCAGGAGCAGGACGCTCCTCTCCTGGGACAGGGTGTCTGATTCCCCTCAGACCGTCTCGACAGGGGCCACCCCACTCTGCGCCGGTGCTCCCGTCAGCATCACTGACCAGAGGGTTGAGAGGCCAGTTCTAGAAGCTCAGAGAGTCTGCCAAGGCAGTTAGCACAGCTGCCCAACCCGGAGAGGCAGGGGAATGACTAGCAGCCTGGCAACCCCACACAAGGTTTGGCTCCACTTCCAGTTTTCATGCAAGAAACAAAGAAAGTGTGTGCAAAGGGAACAGCAACTCTCACCACACAACAAGCAAACAAACAAAACAACAAAAAAAAAGAAATCCTGGTGGAAAACCCCCACCTCGTCGGGTCAGGTGAGAGCAGAAGCTCGGCGTCTCTGGTCCAGGTGTCTGCAGCACAGGGTGTCTCTGGTGCATGGGGTCCCAGCCGGAGGATACCAGCAGGTGCCCTGGGGACCTGGGCAGGCTGAGCTCATCTCCACCGGACAAGGGTCCCCTTGGGCTTCCTGCGGTGCACACCCAGAACCTCATCCCACCGGGACACCCGGAACTGTCTGACTGGCAAGTCCACGGGGCTGAGGTCAAGGTGCTGGGCTGTGGGATGTCCTAGGGTGGGCATCAGAGTGGCCCCATCTCAGCTTAGTCTGACCCCTGGGAAAGGTGGGGGAGCAGCGGGGCTCCGGGCCACCGGGCAGCGGGGACGGGATGTCCTCTCAGCTCTAGCCTCCTCTTGCAGACCGGGGCTGTGGGAGCGTCTCGGAGGCCGAGTCTTCAGTGGATGCTTCTCTCTTCGTGCTCCCTGCCTCGGACCGTGCTGGAAGCTTTCTTCATCACTTTTACATCCACTCTTGCTGGTGATTCTGCCAGCTGGCACACAGCCGGGGCACCGGCCCGATGGTTGGCCGGGAGTGTGTGCCAGGGATCAGTGCCCCCCACGGATGCTGACCCCAGGGCTGACCCCACGGTGGGCGGCTGGCATTCCTACCGACCCCCACCCTGCCCAGGTGCTCTTGTCTCTGTCCCTGTCACCGCTCACAGCCCTGGGCTACCCCCGCTCCTCCCCCAGGGGCAGCTCATGTGTCTGTGGGTCCTGCAGCCCCCTGGGCGGCCTGGTCCCTGCGTCCAGCTCCTGGCAGGGCCAGTGCAGGGAGATGGCACTCTGGCTGGACACTGGGGCCAAGCCTGGGGCTGCTTCTCCAGACACTTCCTCTTCACATGAGTTTTTGTATCTGTCCCCAGGGACTGCTGTCACAAAAGTCCACAAATTTTGTGGCTTAAAACCACAAAAATGTGCTCTCTCACACTTTTGCATGAGAGACCAGACGTCCAAAATCTCGGTGTTGGCAGGGCCACGCTCTCTGGAGAGATTCTAAGCAAGCACCCGTCTTTCCTCACCCAGCGGCCGGCGATCCTTGTTCCTTGGCTCACGCCTGACCTTGAAGGTTTCCCTGCTTGTGTGTCCCCGCTGGGATTGCAGACGGAGCCATGTGCCCTCTTCAGGTTGCTTGGGGTTCTTTGTGGGGACTGTAAGGCAGCAGGGCTCCGAGGAGATGGCACAGGGCTCCAGCAGAGGGCTTCAGGGTGCCAGGGAAAGCCTGGATCGTTTTTATGGACTAGCTTCAGAAATCAAAATGATCCTTCCTCCTGCATTCATGGTTAAAACAGGCAAAGCCCTTCTAGATTTAAGAGGGCCATAGACTGCATTTCTGAATGGGAGACTGCCAAAGAAATTCACGGCCATTTTTCTTAAAAAATAATATAACAGTCCATCCTCTGGTCACAAGTTATTTACATTCTGTCCCTGTGCAGAATAGGTCAAGACCGTCCCCAGTCATCCTGGCCTCAGGCTCAGGGTCCCTGTGAGGCTGAGGCTTCTGTGTGGTTCCTTGCATGCACCTCCTCTCAATCTAAAGACCCATGTACTGAGCAGGCATTCTTCCTCTGCTGTGAGAAACTAGCCCTTGTTTGTAAGGGAAAGAACACCCTTCTCAGTCTATTTCCTGAGGCTAATGTTGTAGCTACAAACTACTCTTCGTTTTGTACTGTTTCTGAATCATCCAGGCCAAGTCAATACAATTCCCTTAAAAACATTGTGGGTTTCCTCTGTATCATTTCATGTTTATCCCTCCAGTCAAAAGGCACATCCACACAACTCTTCAAGACAAATCCTTCTCTTGAGCATAAAGCGGGGGAAATGACTAACATTCTTAAAAGCCCTGTAGTTTAACAGGCAGGGCTTGGGACCTGACATTCTTAGAAGACTCCTTTGTTGAGAAAGTCCATAAAGCACCCCTCTAACTCTTTCTTCGGAGAGACTGAAAATGGGAAGAAGTTTGCTTCAAAGTTAACAAGTCCTGCCTATTTGTATTTCTTCTACATTCTGCTTGAAACTTGAATCATCCCATCTGTAACTCATCCTTCTTTATCCTTACTTTATAATATTCAGTTGAAAAAAAACACAACAATTGGCATTTTCAGCATTCTGTCTAAAAATATCCGTAGCTGAACCTAACCCTTTATTGCATACATTTGTTATTTGTTTCATTATTTCAGGCAATGTCTTGCTAAAATGTCCATTGTTAAATAGTAAGGGTCTTCTTTCTTTAAATAGTATTTCCTCACTTTGGACTGGATTTTCACTGATACCTTTTGGGGCATCTGTCTGGCTTCTACCACAGCCTCCTCAAGGCTCTCTAGCTTCCACAAGCCCCCAAGCCAATGCTCTGTTTTTTAGGTTTTATTATAGCAGCATCCCACTCTCAGCTTCCAAATTCTGTTCCAGCCCCCACTGATGCAAAACAAATCACCCAAAACTTAGTGATTGGCATAAACCATTTTATTTTGCTAATATATTAAGGGGATCCAAAATTTTAAAAAGACACAGAGGAAATGGTGTGATTTGCAATGTCTGGGAACTTTGGTGCAAATTACAGAGTTTGGGCTGACCCAGGGGAGGGGCAGAGAAAATCATGTGAGGCAAAATCTAGCAAAGCTTTCTGGTGCTGGAACTGTCAGCCAGAATGCTTTTCTGTGGCTGGACTTTTCAAGCAGATCCTCCAATTCCAGGGCTCAAAACAGCTGAGCAAAAGCTGTATTGTGTGTTTTACACCAGCCTTAGATGTCATCCAGCGTGCCTCTGTTCCACTGTGTGGGTTGAAGGAGACACTAGCCACCCAAGATTTAAGAGAAGGGGGGCGCCTGGGTGGCTCAGTGGGTTAAAGCCTCTGCTTTCAGCTCAAGTTGTGATCTCAGCGTCCTGGGATCGAGGCCCACATCGGGCTCTCTGCTCAGCAGGGAGCCTGCTTCCTCCTCTCCCTGCCTCTCTGCCTACTTGTAACCTCTCTCTCTGTGTCAAATAAATAAATAAAATCTTTAAAAAAAAAAAAAGAGAAGGGGACTTGCATCCCACAGCTCAAAGGGAGGAAGAGCAAAGACTTTCGTGGCTGCTTTTTTCCTTCTTTTTGAGTTCCCTGATGCATTATGCCAAATTAGATTAACCAAACCAACAAACCATTCTAAATAATGACACGGCCAAATAGTTGAGTGCAAATGATTTTCTATTCAGTCATTAATGGAATACATCTATCCATCCATTCCAACCATCAACCCACCCACCCATCTATCCATCCAACCATCCATCCATCCATCCACCCATTCATCTATCCACATGTTTACAAATGTGGTTATCAAATATCTGAGTCCCCACTATGCAGCTCACATGATAGGCTCTGCAGAGCTGTGTCCCCTGAGACCCTGGCCATCACCCTTTCTCTTCACTGGCCTTGCTCTGTCTCAGGAGAGCCTTCCTACTCCAAGGGGACTGTGCAATCCTCCGGAGTGCCTCTTCCGTAACACTCTTTTATCTGCTGTCCACCCAGAAACTAGAAAATTCTCTTCAAAATGCAAGGTGGGTTGTGTTTTTTCTTGCTCACAATGTTTCAGGGGCTTCAGCTGCTTCTAAGATAGAGCCTGGTGTCCAGAGTGTCTTCTGAAGCACCAGTGGTTTGGATCTGCCCCTCTGTCCACTCTCAGGATCTCAGCCACCTCCTTCTCCTGTGACCCTCCTGATGGACTGCAGACCTGAGCACAGAGCTCTACCCTGACTTTTTTTTATTTTATTTTGCTTAAATTTAATTAATTAACTTAAACTGCATTACTACTTTCAGAGGCAGAGTTCAGAGATTCGTCAGTTGCATACAACACCCAGTGCTCATTCCATCACTTGCCCTTAATGCCCCTCCCCCAGTGACCCCCTCCCCCACCCACCTCCCCCCAGGAACCCTGTTTCTTTCTTAGAGTTAAGAGTCTCTCATGGTTTGTCTCCCTCTCTGATTTCGTCTTATTTTATTTTTACTTCCCTTCCCCTGTGTCCATCTGTTTTGTTTCTTAAGTTCCACCTACAGGAGCACCTGGGTGGCTCAGTCGGTTAAATGTCTGCCTTCAGCTCAGGTCATGATCCCGGGGTCCTGGGATCTAGCCCCGCATCGGGCTCCCTGCTCTGTGGGAAGCCTGCTTCTCCCTCTCCCACTCCCCCTGCTTGTGTTCCCTCTCTCACTGTGTCTTTCTGTTGAATAAATAAATAAAATCTTTTTAAAAGTTCCACCTACAAGTGAAATCATATGATAATTGTCTTTCTCTGATTAACTTATTTTGGATAGCACAGTATCCTCTAGATCTATCCACATCATAGCAAATGGCGAGATTTCATTTTCTGATGGCTGAGTAATATTCCATTGTATACATGGACCACATCTTCTTTATCCCTTCATCTGCTGAAGGACATCTGGGATCTTTCCACAGCTTGGTGATTGTGGACATTGCTGCTATGAACATTGGGGTGCAGGTGCCCCTTTAGATCACAATGTTTGTATCCTTCGGGTAGATACCTAGTAGTACAATTGCTGAGTCGTAGGGTAGCTCTACTTTTAACTTCTTGAGGAACCTCCATACTGTTTTCCAGAGTGGCTGCACCAACTTGCATTCCCACCAACAGTGTATGAATGAAATTAGACAACTTTCTTACATCATACAGAGAAATAAACTCAAAATGGATGAAAGACTTAAATGTGTGACAGGAATCCATCAAAATCCTCGGCCTTAGCAACTTCTTGGTAGACGCGTCTCCAAAAGCAAGGGAAACAAAAGCAAAAGTGAACTATTGGGACTTCATCAAGATAAAAAGCTTTTGCACAGCAAAAGAAACAGTCCACAAAACCAAAAGACAACCAACAGAATAGAAGATATTTGCAAATGTCTAATCAGATAAATGTTTAGTACCCAAGATCTATAAAGAACTTATCAAACTCAACACCCAAAAACCAAATAATCCAGTCAAGAAATGGTCAGAAGACATAAACAGACACTTCTCCAAAGAAGACATCCAAATGGCCAACAGGCACATGAGAAAGTGCTCAACATCACTCGGCATCAGGGAAATACAAATCAAAACCACAGTGAGACACCACCTCACACCAGTCAGAATGGCTAAAATCAACGAGTCAGGAAACAGCAGATGTTGGTGAGGTTGTGGAGAAAGGGGGACCCTCTGCCCCGATTTTTGAATGCTGTCTCCCCTCCCTCTCCTTTTCCCTCTCTCTCCCCCTTCCTTGCTCCCACCTTCCACCAAAAATGCCTTTCCTCTTTGGAGCCATTCATAAATCCTAGAGTTGACTTGGGGTGTCCCCCACGGCTTCCCATCCAGGCATCGTCCTGTGCTTGTGTCCATGTCTGTGGCTGCAGCTGGACTCTACTGGGGGCAGGACAGGGGCTGTCTTGCTCAGCACTCACGTCCTGCACCTAGGACAGAGCCATAAGCATTTGTCGAATTGTTTCAGGAACGGCTTCTTCAGGTGACTGTGGTCACATCCGTGCAGCTTGGGCTCCTGAGTGGGATGGGAGGAGTCCACCCCTGGAGGGGTTTGCCTCTCATAGTTTGCCATGGAGATACTCATGAGTCCCACCAAGTATCTGTGGCCAAAGGGGGCAAAGCCACAGGAAGCAATGTGTGCAGAGTGGGAGCCCGTCCCTGTGATGGTGTGAAGACAGGCTCTGGTTCTTAGCTCACGTTCCACTTCCATCTCCTCTTACATCTGCCTCGGGAAGGGGCCATCTGTTCCAGATGGTTGCACATACCTGCGCACGATTTCTCTGTCCAGTTCACGGATAATGTGACAGACAGATGGGGGAAGAGCAATGCGAGTGGCCTGGCCGGTGTGAGGTGTGGGGAGACCTCTGTGGGTCTGCTCATGGGGACAGAGTCTCTGCCAAGGCTTTCTGGGAACTTTCTGGAAGCTGGGCCCTGGGCATAGCTCGGCATGTCGTGGATCCACTCTCACTTTGCCCAAAGCCGTGCAATCCTCCTTCTGCCCCACAGTTTGCAGCTCTGACGCAAGAGAGGAAAGGCAAGCTGTGCACTAGGATCATCTTGTCCGTTTGGCGGGAATGTGTCTGACCACTCTTCCTAGGACTGTAGGGACCCGCCGCGAACTCAGACTTCGGGTTCAGGTTGTGCCCGACCCCTGAGTCGGGTGTTCTTGTCTACACTTTGCCTGTGGGGAAACTGAGTCCAGGGAGGGAAGGCTATGTGTCAAGTCTCACGTCTGGCATCGTCAGAAGGGGAACCCGTTCTGAAGCCCCCACATCCCACAGGAGGTGCCTGGACAGGAGATGTCAAGAGTGGTCCCGTCTGAGGGTCATGATGGAAACGGAGCCTCTCCAACTCCCAGGGGGAAGGTCAGAGTGGCCCGTGCTGGGCAGGGACCCTCCCTCTCTTTTCCTCCAGGTGTTGGAGCTGGTCGTGGTGATGCTGAGACCCTGCAGGCGGGAGCCCCCGTTCAGCCACAGCTCCCCCCACTCCCGAAAGCTGGGTCCTTTCTTCCGAAGCAGGCTCTCCGGGGAAGCAGTGTGGAACCATCTCAAGTGCAGACAAACCCACGCCAGGCTGCTCGCGGCTCAGCAGGGCGCGGACTTGCCGTCCCAAAAGTGGACAGTGTGTGCTCCCTCCGCAGGTAGTGACTTCTCCCACTCACTGCGAGGCGCCTCCCCGCGCCGGCCACGCGGTCCGTGCACCTGTCTGAACCTGTGCTTTCGGGAGTCCTTTCTCCTTGGCAAGCTTGGCGGTTGGGTCTGGTCGAGATGGGGGGATTGTTTATAGAGGGAGCCCCGCTGTCCCACCCCCCCCCGGTTGTTCCAGAACCAGATGTATTTAATCACTGCCGTGCCTGCTGCACACCCAGCCTCGCCATCTCCCCTAGAGCGAGATCATGTGTGAGTGTGTGTGTGTGCGCGTGTGTGTGTGTGAGAAAACATAAACAGATTGGATAACAAAGTGTTCTCTAGCTGTCAGCAAGAGCTTTGAAAATAAAACACTTCCCTCCCAATTCACAATTGGCTGGCAGTCGGCACATAATGAATAATCGCTCGGGGGACCCGCGGAAAGATGTGTGGGAAAACTTTAATTAAAAGCTTGTCAGTACAATTTTACCTGGGTGACATCATCCGCGTGAAATGCCGCTGCGGGCTTTGTTGTCTGTGGGATCGTGGGGCACACACTTGTTTTGCTGACAGCAAACAATTCAGAAAGGCCTCTAAGAGCTGGCGGTGGGTGGACGGGAGTGGGAGGGCGCCGCTGGGCTCGGGTGAAACCCCATGGTGTGTGCGGCTCTGATTCTCTAATGAGCAGCTGGAGTCAGCTCCCGAGGTGCGGGGGCAGGGGACGGTCTGGGCCCTGGCCTGCGCCCAGCGTGGGGAGAGTCCAGCTGGCCGCCCCGGGCTTCGGGTGGGGTCCCGGCCGGGTCTCCTGGGGGGGATGCCAGGGCACCGTGTCTGTCCTCAGGGCGCTCCCCAGCCTTCCCGCCGGCGCGAGCACGTTGAGCAGTGGTCCCTGGCCGGCAGGATGTCCTCTGTATTAGAAAAGACAGGCCTGGTTTGAGCCTGAGCTCAAGGCAAACATGTATGCGGGGGGCATGTGGGGTTTTCTGTCCTTCCAAACAAGCCTTGCTAGACGCTTCCTCCTGGCCAAGCAATTATTTTCAGATGTACTCTCAATGGAAGACACCCACTCCTGCCTCACCTCTAAATGAGTCATCAAAATGAGTACTGAATCCACCTTCCCCATCTAAGACGACTTTTGAGGTTAGGAAGAGAAACTGAGATTTAACCTGTGGAAAGACCCAGAGATTCCTGAGGACCAACCGAGTCAACATTGAAGGAGGTGGGAGTTCTCTTGGGCTTTGGATTTGGCAAAGGATCCCTCATTCCTTGTTGGCTTCTCTGGCTCCCCTCTAATTTGTTACAAGCTTGCATTCCTAATATTAATGGATTAATTGCAAGTTATAGCAATTAAATACTAATTAATCCATTTTCTGAACAATACTGTTCTTTTATCTATAAACTGTTTATTTGACATACAATATTTTGGTAGCAATTAAATGTTACAATACAACCTAACACTTTCCAAACTGTGTTTAGACAAGTAAGCAAGCGAGTTTGCTACTTGTATCAGTCACCGAGCGAGCGCACGGCTGAGCGGGGAAGGGCCCCGGGGCCGCAGTGGGTGCGCGCTTGCCAGGCACCCACCGCGGTCATTGTGTGCAGGTCCCCAGCCCCTAAGAGGCTCCCATCAAAGTGGCTTTTCTAGCCCCGGCAGTTGTTGCCCCAAGAGTGGGCAAGCTCGTCTGTGGCAAGATGGGCAGATGTCAGTTATGAGCGGCTTGACCTCCGGAAGCTCAGGTGTCGGGCCGACCACCCAGCGCTCTGTGCTGGGTGCCGCCTATTGAAGGCAGCTACTGTCTGGAGCTGCTGGAAGAGAGGGTGCGTTCTAGGCCCCAACTCCAGAAGGACTGGGTGCCCCTTCTTCCAGCAGAAACCCAGACACTGTGGCGGTGGGAGCTGCCATGGAGCCGGGGGGGGGGCTGTGTGCGGAGCCCCCGCCCGGAGCAGGAGCTTGCTGTTACCGAGGGGTGGAAGCCGTGGTGTGAAGCCTCTGCACCTGCCAAGTTCAGACGGAGGCTTGGTCCCTGTCGGGGCTGAGGGGGTCTCCCAACAGGACCTGGGGTCCACATGTTGAGCACAGGCAGGGGCTTTATGAGCTGGTTTGATGGTTTTCTTTGGCATTTCCTTGGTAATTGCACCCATGGATGTTTTCAGGAGCCCGTGCTACACCCCCTCCCCCATCTCCCCTCCTCCCTCTCTCCCACCCCCTCTCCCTCTCTCCGTTTGCCCCTTTTTGTTTCCCCACACTGAGTCCCCTTTCCCAAACTGAGGGGGCGGGGGACTGGTTTGGTCTCTTTCATCTTCTGCAAAGAGATCCAGATGTATTTTTCGGTTTATGTTCTGCTCACTTTCCTTTACTCTGTACTGTCTTCTGCTTCATCGCCAACTTTGGTGTAATGCCCTTCCCCGGACATTCTAATTTCTGAGATCCCGGGGCCTCCTGAGGGAGGGACTGCACACTCTCCATCATCGGGAAAGCAAGGGTGCCTTTTCTCTCCCTCCTCTGTGTTCAGCTTGGAGGATGCTAGGGACGCTGGGAGCGGTCTTAGGAGCCCCTTTCAAAAGGTGATCGTGGTCTTCTCGTTAAATATCATAGTTTGGGTTGGCAAGAAAGTAACTTTTTTTAATGTGAAATGGTGATAAATTAACCTGACTTTAGATTTATTTATCTATCTATCTATCTATTTATATTGTGTTATGTTAGTCACCATACAGTACATCATTAGTCTTGATGTCGTGTTCCATGATTCATTCTTTGCTTATAACACCCAGTGCTCGATGCAATCCGTGGCCTCCTTCATACCCATCACCAGGCTCACCCATCTCCCCTCCCCTCCTCCATAACCCTCAGTTTGTTTCTCAGAGTCCACAGTGTCTCATGGTTTGTCTCCCCCTCCGATTTACCCCAATTCACTTTTCCTTTCCTTCTCCTAATGTCCTCCATGTTATTCCTTATGTTCTACAAGTAAGTGAAACCATATGATAATTGACTTTCTCTGCTTGACTTATTTCACTCAGCAGAGCTCCTCCAGACCCGTCCATGTTGATACAAAAGTTGGGTATTCATCCTTTCTGATGGCTGAGTAATATTCCATTGTGTATATGAACCCCATCTTCTTTATCCATTCGTCTGTTGAAGGTCATGTCAGCTCTTTCCACAGTTTGGCGATGGTGGACATTGCTGCTGTGAACATTGGGGTACATATGGCCCTTCTTTTCACTACATCTGTATCCTTGGGGTAAATACCGTGTAGTACAATTTTTTTGAGAGAGTCCTTGTTAAAGTCACAAATAATCCCCAGTGAGTGCTAGTCTTAAAACACAGATTATTACTTCCAAACCAACTTCCTTGGTCCCTTCCCAGAAGGGCCCCTGACGCCGCTGTTGCTTTGCTGGGGAGACTGGGGTGTCAGGCAGGAGCAGCCGTGGATGCAGAATGGAGTGGGAAGGCCAGGATGCTCCCAGAGCTTCAGAGACTAAGTCAGCCGGCACGGCCCAAGCTCGTCCTGCCGGGTGCTGTAGGCTTGCCATGTCTCTGACACCAGAGGTAGCCTTGACACAGGGCTTCCCTCCTGAATGAGAGGAGTTAGTCTGCCAAACCCGAGTGTGCTGCGTGACAGCCATCCCGTGACGGTGATCTGCTCCTTGGACCCCCAGCTTTCTCCGTGAGGTTGGATTCTCTCCTCCGCACCAGGGATTCACTCCGGGCTGTGTGTCCTCCTGACACTTGATACTCCTGGCTTTGGAGTATCCTAAACTCCAAATCCTAGTTTGGCTCCTCATCCTAGTTTGTTGATGCAAATGTTTCCCTGTCACTTTTCTGCTACTGGCTTAGTGTGGATCTACACCAGTCATCACACCTTCCTACCCGCAGATGACTTATTTTAAACATGCTTCCTTGAGAATTATTCATATTCCTTTACAAACGAGTCCTGGTAATTAGAATCATTGAGCATTTATTTGTCTAGGAAAAGACAGGAGGATTAACGGAATGGAGTTCCTTGCCCAAGGAAGGATGATGTACGGAACGGCATCTGACGAATCGCAGAGGAGGGATATTTATTACCTAGTGACCCTCATGGCCAGCCATTTGGAAGACACATCTTATGTTAGAGAAAGAAAGGAAGGAAGGAAGAAAGAGAGAGAGAGGGAGAGGAAGGAAGGAAGGAAGGAAGAAAGAGAGAGAGGAAGGAAGGAAGGAAGGAAGGAAGGAAGGAAGGAAGGAAGGAAGGAAGGAAGAAAAAGAAAGAAAGAATTCCATCTTATGTGAAAAATTCATCTAATAAATATGCATCTTACATGGAAATAAATTTAAGATGGACAAAATATGCAAATACAAAAAATGAAACCACAGAAGGTCAGGAAGAAAATGAAGTGCATTTTTGTTACATTGGTCTGGTTTTGAAAAGGACTTCCAAATAAGGATCACAATTATTCTGAAAAAAGAAAGAAAAATTTGACTGATAAAAGTGCAAAATATACATAAAGCAAATAAAAAGAAAAAGTGAGAAGAAATGATAAGAGGGGGCTAAAAACCATTTTTTACAGAGAAAAGACCTCCACAAATCAAGAAGAGGCTCAACGCTCAAACAGGAGAACCCCGTCCCAGCAGAGACCTCGCTGGTCTTAACAGAGGCCACGGGCACGCGGCACGCTCGCCTGCCCAGAGCTTGTAAGGTTGCTGATGGCAGGAAACTGAAAACAAAAAGTCTGTGTTTAAGCTGCAAGCATTGAACTTTTGGTGACACGGGGTCAGAGGCACTCTCCCACCCTCCAGGTCAGGCCCAGTGCTGCCGATTTTCTTGAGGAAGTTAACTAAACAATCTAAATTCAAGATGTACAAATTCACTAAGAGAACGATTTCCCCTTTCCTCCGTGTTGCTGTCTGATTATTACCATCTGCGTTCCCTCATTATTTTTGATAAACACGTAGCACTCTCCTAACAAGAAAAATAGTAATTTTAAGATTAAATATTCCTACCTGCATATACACATTTTTTAAACTCTAAAAACTCCACATCAAATTTTCAAAGCACACGTTATACATGAGTGAGGCCCCAGCTCAGTCCTGAAACAACGTGGGGTGGTTTCTGGCCGAGGGGATCTTTGGATGAGAAGAGTGGACAGCATGGGGCCCAACAGGGCAGGAAGGTGTCATGTCCCTCAGAACGCCGCCCTCTCCTTGTCATCAGCTGATTGGGGAAAAAAACGAAAGAAAGAAAACAAGAAAGCTTGCTGTACAATGAATGCATTCCGGAGTTAACCACCAAAGGGACTGTGTATGCAAAGTATCGTTGACGTTGTTGGCCTGCTCGGAAGCCCCTGTGAGGACTTCTCACAAACGGGCACAGGACGCATGAAGAACTTGGTCACTGCCCGCGTTGACAGAGATGCACCTGCCGCTGAGGACAGAGCTCCTTCCGTGCGAGGCAAGCCGGCCCCGCCCCACATCTGGTGACACCCGGGGCCCCGCCGCCTGTCCCTGTGACCACGGCTCTCCCGGCAGAGGTGGACCCCAGCCCCGCCTGCCCGTCTCAGCGTGGGCTGACGAGGCAGCTCCGCGTCCCTCCTTGTTCGCGCTACGATCCACGGGTGACTTCTTTGACGACGGGACTTGGGGCGACAAGGTGTGAGCCTCAGCTTCTCAGTCCCCCATCCTGTCTGGCTTTCACCGGTTGACCTGTCCTTTCTGTCTTTGAACCCTGAGCCCTGAGACAGCGCCCAGAGAGGACCTGGGCAAGGCTAGTGGGGCGAATAGCAGAGGCTTGACTAGGAGAGGAGCGCACTCCGCACGCGGTCCTCTGTCGCTAGAGCTTGGCGCGACGGCGCGGGACAAGGCCTCCAGCCCTGTTCACGAGGTGCGCGGCAGAGCACAGAGCATTTCAAGGTAGTTGGGACCCGGGGTCCGGAAGCTGTGGGTCCCACTGCCGGTTCTGTGTCCGCCCGCCACGGCTGCAGTCGCTGGCGGACTGTCGGCGGGGAGCAGTGAGAGCGGCGTGCCTAGCACGGCCGGCGCGTCTTCAGGGCTGGAGCTGGTGGGCTTCCCGAGGGGCTCGGAGGCTGCTGAGCCCACGAGCTTCATGCCGGCCTGGCGGGACACCAGCCAGATGGCATGACTACCTGTCCGCTGCGCGGCCTCCAGGACGGGGTCTCTAAATAAATGTACAGGATCTCACTCAAGAGCAAGAGAGATGATGGGGTCCCTCTGCAAGCCGTCTCCCTCTGACTGAAACAATGTATCCAGCTTTGCTCTGCTTCCACGCTCTTTCTCCACATCCAGGCGTCTCCTCGGTAGGTGCTTCACCCCCAGGCTCGGAACAAAGACATGGGCCTTCCCCGGGGGAGAGGAGCGACGGCCCCGGTCTGAGTCCATGGCGACGGGACTCGGTCTCAGCATCGTTCCTTCCACTGACAAGGCCTTCCTTCCTTTGTCTCCCCTGCCTCTCCCTGCACCATCATCCTCACCTCCGCCGCCTCTCCCTGCATCATTGTCCCTGCCTCTCCCTGCATCACCGTCCCCACTACCCACTGTCTCTCCCTGCATCACCATCCCCACCTCCGCCGCCTCTCCCTGCATCATCGTCCCTGCCTCTCCCTGCATCACCGTCCCCACTACCCACTGTCTCTCCCTGCATCACCGTCCTCACCTCCGCCGCCTCTCCCTGCATCATTGTCCCTGCCTATCCCTGCATCACCGTCCCCACTACCCACTGTCTCTCCCTGCATCACTGTCCTCACCTCCGCCGCCTCTCCCTGCATCATCGTCCCTGCCTCTCCCTGCATCGCCATCCCCACTACCCATCACACTCATATCCAGCCTCTTGTACCAGAGTTGACATCAGTTTCCATGACAGAGGACTGGAACTTCTGAATTTTCAAGAACTAGTAACTAAAATAGATGTATTATAGGCTGGAAGAAAGGTGGCTGACTTTCATTTAAACAACAAAAGGACCGGAAAAATAAACCCCAAACACATGAACGTGTTATATACGATCACAAACTTTGGTAAAGGAAAGGCATTTTAAGCCCAAACCATAGAAAGTGGTAATTCAGAATAAAGAACAATGCTTTCCAAGCACGGCAGCTTGGTGCCCACATACACTACGCTTTCCTTGTTTTTCGCCTTGGCTCCCAGACTCTTGGAGCCCGCGTGGCGGAGCGGAGTTCGGGAACCCCGCCCCACGGCACGCTTGCCGGCTCGAATGTATTATTTCCACCCCAGCTAGACATGGAAGAAAGCCCAGTGATTCCTTGGTCACGTGGCAGGAATAACTTAAAGATCTCCCCAGTACACTTCTGTCCATTGGAAATGGATTAAACGTAAATAGGTAATACAGTTGCTTCCAGAAGAATCATCTCATTCATCAACTTTTGCTCAAACTCTTTGCCAACTTCCACATTAAGCCAAATCTCATTCCTAAAGACTCTGCTTTGATCTCCTTGGGCTGCCATCCTGAGAATATCATGTAATATGAGATCTGTTCTGTGGTGATTTTGTGATGTGGAGTCAGCGGAGGAATCCATTGGCTTTGGGTTCTGTAATGCATGCACACCGCTGGCTTTGTGCAACATGGAGTATTTCAAACAGGCAGACTTTCATTTCTTTGTCTGAATTTGTTTTGGCTGAGAACACTGTGTCATTGCTTGGGCCCTGCCAGTTACTCTCTCTCTCGGTAGATCACTATTTAAGGACTGAAGCTCAAGACACAACAAAAACAGAGGCGCAGAAGCTGGTGTAGCTACACTTCTGCAAGGGAACACCGATCCAATGGTCAGCTTGTTAGACCTTCACTCGTTTCTGTGTCCTCAGACGGAGCAATGCAAATCATCATCTTGGAAGGACATAACTGAATGATTGTCTTGATAAACCCAAGCAGTCAAAATAATCCAGCTCAGATAACAGATATAAACAAGACTGCTCTGTTCTGTAGCAACTGCGCAACAGAAGCACAGACCTCCTTGGTTTCCAGCCTAACACGCAGAGCTTTTGGGTTGATCAGACCGCTGTTTACGCAGGCACGCCTCCTGTCGAGGGTAGAGTGCCTGCCAGGGTTTTGATGTTGGTTGAGTGAATGGATGACTTTCTCTCCTCTTCAGCTTACTGCAGAGCTTCGTCTGTGACAAAGAGTGCCAATCACCCGCTCAATAGTGTCACGGCGTCAAAATCACCTTCGGGTTTCAGATCCCTTGCATCCACGTACCTGGCTGGTCATGCAAGCCTGCAGATGGTCATTGTGGGTGATGCTGGCTGGGTGACTTAGCAGCAGACAGGACGGGAGAGGAAGAACGTGGCTCCTGTCCAGCCTCATCGCAGGAGCAGAGGGTGCAGGCACACAGCTACGCACGGACGATCCGTAGCTTGTTACAGTTATGCGAGGCAAGCGGGAAGGTGCCTGTTTGTAGAGTGGCCATACTAGAACTGCATTTGCAAATCGGCGTTTTCTCTCCTAAAGGTGACAGTGGGGATGCGGCCCTTAACTCGAGGTCCTTTTCAAACTGTGGCCCTGAAGGTCAGAATCGTCACATTCTACATTGCATTATGGTTGGACGTGCTTCAGGGACAGCAAAGAGTCTTTGCCGAGGGTAGAATTACTCGTAGAAGTAGCCCAGAATCTCTTCACACCTAGAAGGTGAAGGAAATGGAAATACAAAATCTAGTAACCGATAAACCAATGCTATTTATTTCGAGTCTTCACATAAAATATGTTTATAAATAAGGAAACTGATTTTTTTTGCTGTTTTAAAAATGTGGTTTGTAAGATTATTCCAAAAGGGATTTTTTTCTTAAAGTACTGAAACTTTATAGGGCTCCTGGGGGGCTCAGTTGGTGAAGTGTCTGCCTTCGTTCGGCTGAAGGCATGATGTCAGGGTCCTGCGTGGGGCTCCCTGCTCGGCAGGGACTCAGCTTCTCCCTCTACGATCTCTTTCATTCTCTCTCTCTCTCTCTCAAATACATAAATAAAATCTTTGAAAAAATAAAAAAATAAAGTTCTAAATTTTATTTTATTTTTATAATTTATTTATCTATTTGAGGAGAGAGAGATCACAGTAGGCAGAGAGGCAGAGAGAGAGGAGGAAGCAGGCTCCCCGCTGAGCAGGGAGCCCGTTGCGGGGCTTGATCCCAGGACCCTGAGATCATGATCTGAGCCGAAGGCAGAGACTTAACCCACTGAGACACCCAGGCGCCCTAACTTCTAAAATTTTAAAAACAAGCTTGCATTGTTAGGAACAGCATACACTAAAACTAACACCTATGGAACATAACAATATATTAGGTGTTATGCTAAAGGTTTGGCACATAATCTAATTTAATTTTCAAAGAGACTTTTATCTCAGCTCATGGTTTCCTTGGAAGGGCAACTACCTTGAAAACATAATAAATTTCCTCGTGCACCAAAGGACACGATCAACGGAGTAAGAACAACCTTCAGAATGGGAGGAAGTATTTACAAACCATTTATCTCATAAGGAGTTAATATGCAGATCAGAATATGCAGAATACAGGAAGAACTCTACAACCCAGCAACAAAGAAAAAGCAAACAAAAACTGATTTATAAAAGCGCAAAGGACGTGAATAGACGTTTCCCCGCAGAAGACACACAAACGGCCAAGGATGGACACTTAGGGTCCCACTTGCAGGAGGTGCTCCGAGTCATCAAGTTCAT